>VWZW01001341.1:0-222364 GCA_013397115.1 Edolisoma coerulescens | reverse complement strand
CCGCAACCCCACTCTGCCGGCTCCGCGGGCGCTGTGCCCGCTCGCCCGCAGTTTTTCCCTGGCATCACCCCGGCGAGTTTTGGTTCCCAGCCGCCGCCTTCCCTCGGGGGAAGCCGTATCTCTCCGCCGCCCCCTCCTACCCCTGGAGGGCGGGGAGCGGGGTTTCGGGGCCGGAGGGGCGAGTCCGCCTCCCGGGAGAGCGCCCAGGCTGTGTGTGAGCTGGCAGGCTTCGCGGAGCCAAAGCTGCTGCCCCGCCGGAGCCGGAGGATTTGCGGGGTCCTACCCTTGGGACCCTCCATGTTGTCCCCCATTTTCAGCCGTATTTTCTCCCGCGATTCAGGGAATGATCTCCCTAAGTGCCGTGACCCACTTCGGCATAGACTTTTGGTGCCATGCCAACACACAGACAGAGCCTTCTCTAGATGATGCTTCTGAAGGAATGGTGGCCCCCCATGCTTCTTTGGCAAGTTTTTATTCCCAGGGGTTTGGCATTTTGCAGGTTGAAAGGCATTTCTATGGGTAGGCTGTGGGTACATAGGTGTACTCTTCTTCAGTAGCAGCATAGGCCTTTTTAATATGACAGAAGACACTTATTTTTCTGAGTGTTTTAAAAGTAAACAAAACTTTTGTGTAGTGCACATGACTAATTTCACTTACAAACTTTCTCTACATTCCTTCCTTGTGCTGAAGTAGTATTCATTTTATTGCCTTTTCATGAATTGGATTCACTGATTGGCATCTAATCATGCTTAGAAGAAAAAGCCCCTGTAAATAGCTATCAGAATTAATTTGGCAGCAACTGTGAGAAATGATCATAAATTTACAAATGCAGTTAGAATAATGATCCAGCATGAATTTAACAAGAAATACACCCCCAACCTCTGGGAACAGCATGTATGTTTCTGTGACAGTCAAATGCACTTGGCCACACTGATACTGAGCTTAAAGGCTGGGAGTTGTCTGAGAAGGATACAAAGGGGTTATGGCTCCAGGGTTTGAGCTGGGAAGAGGCAAAGAAGAGCTGGGCTGAATGCAAGCAGGAATATTAAGAGAGCCCTCCATGTTTTAATTGTGTGCTCCTTGAGGTTGTGTAGGGGTGAATCGAAAAGATGTGTGTGTCTTCACTTACCAGAAGCTCACCTGGAGTTCGGCTTGCTGGCACTTTGGGACATCAAGTGATAAAAGGCTCCTTTTGCACAGGGGTGCCAAACAACTTGGAGCGCTGGAAGAAATGTCATCTTGTAACACTTCTTTTGGGGTTGTGCTAATAAGTTTTACCTCTCTCACAAGAGTCTGATCTTGAAATACCTTAGGCACCGTGAGTGGTTTTGCACTGAAGCTGCAGGACCATCTATAAAGTGAAGTACATTCTCCAGGCATTGCAGGAGGAAGGTCTAGCTAACTAAGGATAAGCAAGATTTCCTCTATTTTTCCTATCAGTGCCAGAAAGATCAGGACGTACAGTGGAGAAAAGTGAGGCAAGTACACAAGGAGCCCCTGAAGGTGGCTGCAGAGTGTTCCTGGATGTGCACAGCAGCCTGTGCTAGCCGGGCTGCCTGCCACCACCATCACACCGACCACAGAAGCTGGTGTCACTCAGAGTGATTGTAGGGTCTGCTTGCAAGGATGGGACAGAAAAGTGACATGTCTTTTTCAGAAGTCCCCTAGGAAGAAAACCACTCTGGCAGAAAAATATTTTTTTCTAATGTCAGTGTTTTTGAACTTGTATTTTTCTCCTTTTTTGTGTTCTGTTATTTAATTAGGGACCTTTGACTTCATGATGGGAGGAAATATCCCCCCGGCTGTTAGGATCCAAGCTTCTTCGAGTGTGAGGATTTGTCAAGGCTGAGAGATTCCGGATTATCCATAAAACTCCTCTAAAATACACAGTTACGTTTGTGTCTTCCCATCGAGAGGGGTCTTGGAGCAGATACAAAGATGGCCTCCAGCCTCACCTGTGCCGGCGTCGTCTGGGCCTTCCTCTCCTTCCTCTGCGCCGCCGCCTCCTGTGTTGGCTTCTTCATGCCCTACTGGCTCTTGGGGTCTCAGCTGGAGAAGTCTGTTTCCTTCGGCACTTTCCGGAGGTGTTCCTACCCGGTGCGGGATGAGAGCCGCCAGATGACCGTGATGGTGGAGCAGTGTGGCCGCTATGCCTCCTTCCAGGCCATCCCGAGCGCCGAGTGGAGGATCTGCACGGTGGTGACGGGCCTGGGCTGCGGGCTGCTTCTCTTGGTAGCCCTGACAGCGCTCATGGGCTGCTGTGTGTCCGAGCTCATCTCCAGGACTGTAGGCAGGGTGGCAGGAGGCATCCAGTTCCTGGGGGGTAAGTGCTCTTGCGGTGAGGGGATGAGGGTGTCCAGGCTATCTGTTTGCAGGTGTGGAGACTCCTCTGGTGCTTTGGGAGGACGAGGGGGTGATTCAAACTTTCTCCTAGAGAGGGAGACCACTTGGCTCCCTCAGCGACTGAGCTGGTTGTGTGGCTGCCTGAATGTGGCCCAAAGACACGGTGGCTCTCTTGTGCTCAAGTCCCTCTCTGGTCATTATGTGACCTTTGAGAGCTGTGTGGCAAGCCAACTTCTGTGGGCCAGCATCTTCACAGCAGTTTTGTGGGCTGTAGTTTCCAGCACAACTTAGCTGAGTTGGAGGTACCTGGAGAAGCATGTGGGCTACAGATCCACATGGAGCATTGTGGTTTGGCAGAGGAGAGGCTGTGTTATGTGGGAACAACCTCTCTCCTTCCTACCCCTATTACTGGCAAAGCTCCCTCCAACTCTGCTCTCTGCAGCTGCATGGACCTGGCAACAAGCTTTTGGCCCAGGTTTGAAGTATGAATTGTTTATCCCTGGTGGAGGTGGCCCACCATCTCCTGGGAGGAGCCCTGCTGGGCTGGCTGACCCACGCTGCCCGCTGATGGTGCCGCAGGTTTGTTGGCTCCATAGGCTAGACAATGTGTGGGAGAATTACCTCCACTCCTTTTTCTAACTTGTAATTGTGTGGCATCTTTGTAACTGTAAGAGTATTTGAAGGGTATGAGACAATTAATAGGATCCACAAGCGTGCTTTTTCAGGGCAGTTTTCCCAGTAAATCATCACTCTCTTGTCATCGGTGACATGTGGATCAGTGGCACTCACTTTTGCCTGATTCAAGCGCTCCACTGCTCGCACGCACTTGCCCCCATAAGGTAACGTGTTTCTCTGAGCTTTGGATGCTGAGGCCGTGCAGTTGCCAGCTTTTTGGGTGCCCGGCAGCATCTGGTCCCAGCCAGGCACCCTGGCTCATGCCCCAGAGGAGTGGACTGTAGTGGAACCCTCACTTCTCTCCCCTCCAAACAGACGCCTGCCCTGCAAGGGCAGTCTGGTTACATGCCATGTCTGTGGCTTCTAAGGAAGCACAAGACAAAAACTCCACTAACTGTCCAGCTTGGTGTGGACAGCTGAGGCAGGGAAAGGGCCCTGTGCCAAGCCTCCAGCCAGATGATACCAGTGTAACTCCCTCCTGGCCGCAGGGAGTCCTGTCTCCAACTTTTTTGGTAGTTTCCGCACTTTAGAGCAAGCTGACCCCATCACTTCACCCTTCCCTCAGCTTTGCATTCCTGTGTTTAATCTGTCTGACAATTTGAAAGTGCAGCAGCTGCTGGAGAGTTAACTCTGCTGGGAGCTGTGGTTTCTTGAAACCTGCTCCATTATACAGTTCCAGCCAGGCAGTCGGGGGTGGAGGAGGTTTTCAGTTCAGTGACAATCTGCAAGCCCGCTTTGTCTGACTATTTTCTCTTAGAGCCATCACAGGCTTTAACCACCCCCTCTTTCCAACTGCTGTCTCGGCTCATCTGGTTTTAATTTGCATTTGGCCCGTTTCTCGTGACCGTGCTCCCTCATGTGCCTGTGGAACAGGGCTGGCAGGGGAGCTTCCAGCTGTTTGCTTACAGCCACCCCAGCAAACACAGCAGCTCCAGCAGTGGGCAGATGGCCGAGGGATGCAGGAGGAACCCCGCTCCCCCATGATGCTGGTGTGGGCTGAAGGTGTGCACCCTTCTCTGAGGCAGGATGGTGGCTCCTGGGCAAGGAGGTGAGAGGTTCCTTCAGAGCACATCATGGCAACCCCTGAAGCTTGTCCAAGCTGATCAGGCAGCATCCCATCCTGCCTGGAAGGGCACGAGCAGGTAGCGCTTGTTCTCAGTAGGTGACAATTTAAAGAAATGTGAACCTGTGATACAAAATGAAAATTGCCAACAACTTTGCTTACAGTTCAGAAATTAGTTACACAGCATGTCTAATTTTCCTCTCTACTGGCTTTTATGGTTGTCTTGCATTTCATTCAGCGCTGCTGGAAGTGTGTAAGAAAAGACCAAAGTGAGAACCGTCATTCCTTAACCTGCTTAAAACCTAACTGTGGGTGCACAAGGGAGAGGCCAGGTGGTGAAAGCCAGTGATTTGGATAACTGAAGGGACATATTAGGGTAAAGAGGAGTTTCTTACGTCCCTCATCAGATCCTTAGCTGCTATAAATCAGTGTAGGTTAATTGTTTAAATGACATTGACTACATTTACTCAGATGTCTAACTTAGGCACTATAATTACTATGTTGTTTTATGTCAAGATAGCCGTGAGCTGTTCACCTTATTTACAAACAAGGAATGCCAGCTCTTTGTTCCCTGTATTGCAGTTGTAGGTTTAGCTGTATACCTTGATGTGGGCTTTGAATATGGCTTGGTGGCAGTGCAGTCATTGTCATTTTCGTTGGTCTCCACTTAGAGATCTAAACAAATAAAACCCTTATAAATATTTTTTTTTAACTGGGGAGTAGAACTCCCACCTAGCTTTATACGAAGGAAAAGCCTGGGAAAATAAGCCGCCACTGAGTGATGCTGTTAATTCATCCTCTGCGTTAGGACAGGGAGATGGCTAAACAGTTTCACTTTCGTTTTGTCTGAGGCATCTGCACCCATACCCTGCTGGGGCTGTTGCACCAGTGGCAGAGGATGAGTGTTGGAATAAACCACATTTCTCTTGAAGTTAGAAACCAGCATAAAGACAGGTTCACTGTAGCTAGTTTATGGCTTTACTTGTGTTCCTTTTGTTTAGGATCCAAGTAAGTTTCTCAACATGATTTAAAAACACAGACTTGAGGAGGAAGTAAGCCAATGGCTAATGGATTATTACGAGAGGCCCAAGAGCAGGGGAGATGTACAAGCCACTGAAGCTGTGGTGAGCCAAAACACTAAGGTTGCTAAAATTTACTCCAATACTAGAAGCATTTTTACTGCTATGAAGAGGTGGCAGAGAGGTTTGCTTACCAGAGCTGGTAAGCAAACAGTCTGATCCTTTTCTTCTAGCATTGTGAAGGAGGAATAACTCCAAGTAGGTCAGTGGAATAACACCTGTAAAAAAGTAGTGCAGCTTGTGCTAGCTAAATGGTGCCAAGGTTTTATAGCTGGGATTTCCCCAAGTTGCATGTGGCAGCTCAAGGAAGTGAATTATTCATGAGTGCTTATACCATAAATCTGCTCTTCTGATGAAAATGGAATGGCAGAACCTGCAAGAAATTGCAGATCTAGGCAGAGTCAGAAGGGCTCTTTGGGTATTGCTTGATCCTATGTACTTAGTCTGTATTTGCTATTTCAGATGATAAAATAGAATGTATGCTCTGGCTACAGAGCATACATGTATTTTAAGATCACTCTGGGATGAAACATGTCGAGTTTTCTGTTCCTACTAGAAAGATTGCATCATAGACTTTTTCTCCTATTCACAATGGTGGGAGCCGCTTCCTTTCCCATACATGATCACATGGCAGCTCTGTAGCCATTACAGCAATTGTGTGCACGAAAAACAATGCTTTTAGCTTTTTCTAAGGCAATTTGGTGGTGGGTGACAAGAAGTATCGAACCTCCCAAGGCCAGCCTTTTCTGCAGTGGACATCAGTGGTCTGCAGTCCACAGCTGGCAAACTGTGGTCTCTCAGAACATGCTTCCTGGACATCTCTCTTGGACTGCTTCAAAGAAATGACAACTGAGGTGAAAGTTATGCTGTCTGTAACCTCTTGAGGGCACAGTCATGTAGATGGATAGTCTTCACTGATAACATTAAGTGAAGTGTTTCCAGCTGGTTTCCTTTGTGTGTTTGGAAGACTGAGGCATATATAATGTAGTTTTGACCATAACTATTGAGGATATGACAGCAGGGAGTAAAGTTTAACAAATCTATGGCAAACTGGAGCCTGTAATTATTGATCTCCTTTTCATTGTGCCGTGGCAAGTCAATTCCACTTAAATGGAGAAACGAGAAATTTGCAGGTAGGTAGCTCAGATATGACATACTAATTTGGTGAGTAGTTTCACTCTCTAAATGCAGAGCAATGATTTTAAGAACATAGCAGTATTTTTAAGAACATAATGAACTTAAAGGTTAGCCAGTTTTATGAGAGGCAGTGGATCAAAAGGCACAAGTACTGCAAGGATGGTCAATTTAAAGAGCATTATGCTGGCGAGGTGAAGCTTTTCATTAAAATGGTCAGCATGCAGGAATGAAATCTTCGCTACCTCAGAACTCCCTTTTGCTGTACAGAACAGCTAAACCAAGCTCAGAGTACAGATCCAAGGGAACAGAGCATGAAACAATCTGCTGGCTGAGACACCTCTCTGACCCTGACACTATGGCTCTGATTCTGAGTGCCATGTGAGAAGGGAACCCTTTCCATGATTATGGGGTAGCCATGTGGCTGTCAGTAACTGGCATGTTTACTGTCATCTTCAGCATTCATTGATTGCACTCTAACAAGGCACAAGTTTTGCTACTCCCTTCATTAAATGAGCAAAGTTTTCAACAGCGTCTACTCTTCCTCTCCTTATTTCTCTGTCTTGTTTCCCTTATGTCTCATGGAAGTGCTGAAACTCCTGAAACTGTGGTCCTTGAATTGCTGGTTAGAAAGTCTGGAGAGCTCTTGAAACAGGGGGTGATGAAAGGAGCATTTGGTTATTTGAGAAAAAGGGGACACAGTTCCTAACAACTTCTGATTTTGTCTCAGAAAATAAAATGCGGCCTTATGAAAAATGCTCTCAACACTACATGAAATTGCTGGAGAATCCTTCTCCAAGTGTTCTGTGCCAATAGAGGCCATAATAGTTTCCATCACCCGTAAGGTGCTCAGGGCAAACATTTGCTGGGTGCAGAGGGCAGAAAAAGAAGGACTGATCCCTCAAGATGAAGAGAATGTTGAGTGTGGGGTGATGTTCTGGTTCTGTGTTGTCTGTGATGAAGTCTCAGAGAAAGCCTTTGCGATTTTGGGCTAAAGATTTTAAAGAGACAGATCCAAATGAAATCTGCAAGTTGCTTGCGTATTAATGGCCGAATATGACTTTGCAGATGAGATGATACTAGAATGTAAGGGACAGAGGAGGAGAGAGCTCTAGGTCATGGCCTTGTGGGGTCATGTAGAGAAGCTCTCCCTCAAAGGATTTGCTTGGGGAGACAGTTAAAAAAGTAAGAAGAGGCTGTTGGGAGAGATGGAGTCACTGAAATGAAGTTGTGTTTCAAGAAATGTGGCTGGCAGTTAAAGACAGCTGTGGGCTTCAAGGGGAAGAAAACAGTCTTGGTTCTGAGGCTGGCTAAGAAAGGGGCTTTGGGGAGAGTAGTTCCAGGTGACTACAGGAACGAGAAAATTTTGGGAAAGGTTTTTGTACAGCTGGAGGAAAAGGTGCTGACCAGTAACCATTATTTCATCTGACAGCTGAAGTGGGGCTTTCTGCTTTCTGCTTGGACGAGTAAGATCAACGTAATTTTCTGCCTATAGGGAGAAAATGGAACTGAGAAAAGCGTTGTGGGAAAAGGGAAAATCTGAGATGGTCAAGAGACTTCTATCAAGAAAACAGTGACCCCAGACTCTCTTGTGGTTCACCCAAGCAATTTCATCCTTTCCCCCATCTATGCATATTCTTGCCATCTCTTCTTGCAATTTTTACCTGAAAAAAACCATTTAAAAAAATGCAAAAATGACATTTTAGTTCTTTCACCCTCTTCAGCCTAAAAATATTTTTTGAAAGGCTAACTTTTGGGGAGAGGCAAGGGAGGGGCATTGCTTCTGTCCAACACCAAGGCCTCTTCTTCACCTGCAAGTTAGCTGTTCAGGGCTGTTTAGTCACACCTTCCTCTCGTGGCATGCAAAACTTCAGTGGCTTTGCTGTGCTCCTGTAAACACATGACAGGGCAATCCTCATCCTAGACAAAGACAAGCTGCAGGCTGGGTACCAATCCAGTATCTGTGTGCACATTTAGACACTGAAGGAGAGGCAAAGGAAAGGACCAGAAGCCTCACCAAGGTAACAGAAGAAGAGCAAACAACGAAAGCAACACTGTTAAATGTTGCTAGTGAGTGATTGTATGTCATGTCATAGGCTCATTGGTTCAGCAGTAATAAAGTCAGCAGAGAGCACTGTGACAATTTAGTCTGAGGTCTTCTGTAGCAGGGGTCATAGGACAGCCTTCATGTAATTTCAGTTTGAACTCGAGTGTATCTCTGAGAAAAAAACTTCTAGTGGGTATTTAATTAAGTTTGAGAAAAAGCCTGATCTCCATAAGTTTTTCCAGTGGTGAATAACTCTGACTGCTTTTCTTCCAGATCATTAATGCAAATGTTAAAAATGTAGCACCAAGAATATATCATTGTGAAATTAGGTAGGTTTTCTCAAGGAATATTTTGTCTTTTTTTTTTTCTTTTAAGATTCAACACTTAGGTTGCTTTTAATCCATTTAAGCAGTACTTTGTTGTGGTTTCTTTACCAGAATAACCTGTATAGAAGCTGCTTTGTAGCTGGTGTGTTTCACACTAGTTCTTTCTCCATTTTTCTCTAGCCATCCACCAAAGGATTAAATGCAGTGTATAGTTTTGCAGCTTCATCCCTTTTCAGCTAGACTTTGACTTGCTAAACTGAATCCTCTGACTGCTTGTGCCTGTGCTCAGTCTTTGCTTCCCAGCGCTACAAGGTACCTTCACATACAGAGTCAAATTCTTGGATTTAGATTTGGAGTCCAGAATAAGTAAGGCAGGGAAGTGTTACTGTTTGGGAAGATGTTCAGGACAAGGGGATTTCGACAGTGAAATTATCTTAAAGATTCTGTAGCATATGTTTTATTGAAGATAAGACAGCTGTGTCTCTGCTGTATTCAGATAGGAGTTAAAATATGACAAATTCAGGATTGAAGCCTGAATGCTATATATGAACTGTTGCAATATATGTGAATTTATAAAGGACATTACTTAGATTCCTACTCTCTTAATTAGATACAGACTGTATTACTTGAATCTTTCCTCAGTGCATGAGATGTCAGGTCTGACTGACAGGGAATCCAAGCTAGCAGGTACTTACCTGAAAGAGGAAAAGAAAGGTGCAGACTTAAATTCTGTATATCTTCAAGAGATTATACTGTTTTGCATGGTTGCCTTCACCTTGATCACAGAAGTTCCCACTGCAGCCTTGCTAAAGGCTGCTGCCCCAACAGATCTAACAGCACAGCTTTTTGTGAGAGTTTCCTTAGAGTCCCACTGAAGGAGACCTGGTTAGCAGTTTGCTATTTAAGCTAACACCACCCATTTTAACAAAACTCGTTAGCAAGGAAGGATCACTGATAAACATTACTGGTCCTAAGGTGAGAATCAGTAGCTCTGAGGAGGCCATCCCTACCAGCAAGGTCACAAGCAGTGCAGAGCAAGCAAGGAGTTGTAATGCTGCTGAAACAGAGGATATGTAACTTGAAAAAGACAAATGATGTGGAGAGTAGCCCTCATACTTAGCTGTCTTAGTTTTTTAATTCTGTTCTCAACCACTTCAGATAACTCTTCTGGTGTTTCAAAATCAGGGCCCTTACAGGCTGCAAATCTTTTTGTGTCCTTTGAAGTCAGTGACACTTTGTACAAATTACATCACTATTTCTATTCTAGGATTATTGGATTTGACATTGGTCTAAAATGGGTGTGGTTCTGATGATGACTTTCTTCTTGAAGAGCTACCCCAGTGAACTAACTTGTTTATACTGAATTGCTTTGAATACATACTCATTTTTGTTTTTCAAAAATTATATTTAATCCTAATATAAATTTTGACTAAAGGCAGAGGAGGAAAAAGCCCCATGCAGAGTTTCAGCCTGGAGCAAATTCTGCAAGTAAGATTTTAGGTACTTTGGAAGCACATTTAAAATGGAAATGCTCAGATATTATTAAAAAAAAAAAAGAAAAAAAGAAGATGTTGCTAAAATATTGGGAAGAATCTCTTTACTTCTCTTGTTGTCCTATTGATGTTGAATATAAAAGTGATGTTTTGAATATTGCTGCAGCTGTGTTATGTTTAAGCAGAATTTTGCATTAAGAACAGAATTTTTGATCTAAAGAAGTCCTGGAGTGCTGTTTTATTTATCTGTAGAATGAAGTTTAGTCTTCCTGCTTTTTTTATCCCTGCTTTTATTAGAAAGAAACAATGCTGCTCAGCACTTCTGTGACACTTTTCATTTCAAAAGGTTTTGCTTGCATAACCTAATGAAATTTTAGAAAACGTGAGGCAGGGGACCAAATAATCTATTTTGCTGGTGTGGAGTCAGAGGAAATTCAGAGTTACTTCATTTCAGATCCTTGGCATTTGTGTTGATTAGAGCACAATCTGGGTTGGAGTTAGCAATTTTGTTTCTGCATTGAAAGATCTGGCTTGTTTTGCTTCCTGAGATATTTCAATAGATACTTGAATATTGCTGGGAACTTCATTTAGGCATCAAAATGTTTCAGTATTTTCCAGTGCGAGTGAAGTCATATGCCCTACAGACAGGACAGAATTGTTCCCAGTGGTGCATTTTCCAGGATTTTGTCCAGTTTGGTGTTAAATGTCAATGTAATTCGTATTTTTTTTCCTCATTTCTCTTGGGAAACTCAGCTTACTATGCATTCCACATGGAATTTTTCTTTCACAGTATTCAACCTACATTTTCCTTTCCTTGCTCACATCCTTTTACTTCTCCAATACACATTTTTACTATCTATGGACTTTAACTTTGGCTTCACAAAGTAAAATAAGGCAGTTTTCAAACTCCATCATTTCAAGGAAGAGAGGCACAGAACTCGAGAGCAGCCAATGTATGGGTTCCATGCAGTGAGCAGTTCGGAAGGAGTGTGGTGTAACTAATAAACTCAGGATGTATTTGTACAACCAAAACTCCGACCACAGCTGCTTGCCTTGGGGGGGCCATCATGTTGGCTGGCTTCCCATCAAGGATTTCCTTTGGCTCCGTGGAACACCTTTGTTGACTTGAGTGATGTTAAGCTTTTTATACTGCACAAGTGCGAGGTCCTAAGTGGCATTCAGACCATATGAAGATGGCCTTGAGCCACAGAGAGCCAAGAAAGGCTCCTGTCCTTGTTTTTGGGATGACTCTGCCACCACAAGACATCACAGGTCAGAGGGTCAATATTGCATTTGACAGATCCCTTCTAGTAGCTGTCCTATATCTTCTCAGGCATGAAAAATTGGGCATGGTCACTGCACCCTGACAATGCTGCTGATAAGGCTGATTCACCAGGCTTGATTAGATCTCCTTTACATTGTTTGTTCCACTGTCAGTCCCCTGATGTCACAGGTACATCTGAGAACTGAGGCAGACTTTTTTTCCTCTCCCGACTGGCTTTTCCTTAGAGCCTGACCTGTTGAAATCAACAGCAGTATTCCTTAATGGAACCCAGGGGAAGAGAGGATCTGGAGCTCAGCGCTGTTGCTACTTATTGTGACTAGAGGGATTTGGAGGAGGTTGCTGCTCTGTGGCAGTGCAGAGACCTTAATGGGATGCCAGATTCTACCTAATTCCCCAGGTATGGACTATTAATTGCATCAGGACTAACACCTTAGAACAAAAGTCTTTCTTGAGAGGATTGCTGCACCGTCAGCTGAGTCCACATTTTCTTGCATAAGCCTGATAAGCCCCAATCTTTCATGAGGACTGACCACTTTGAATTGATTTGCAGGTACAGTTCTTAACTAGGCTGACAGACTTTTATGTAAGCTTGGCAGTAGTTTATAGGAATATGAAGAATGGTAATGAAGGAAAGCCTAAACAATTACTTACTAGAAATCATTGTTATTTTATCTTTTAGCTGAATCCAAAGAGCTTCAGAGAGAATTAAGCAGAAGATACAGAATTCTGATAAACACCATATAATTTCTATAGTAATGTAAAGATTTGACCCTTTCTTTTGCTATCTGACAGTTCAGTTGTCTTGCATTGTTTCCCAATAAAGATGCCTTTGTAATATAAATTGGTATTGTTAATTTGAGAAGAATAGATTTCTAATAAATGCAAAGGGATGTGGAGTTGGAGAAAGTATTGAGATAAAGCCATGAAAGGTCAATCTGGAATAAAAGAAGCTGCTTCTGAAATACAGCACCCTGTGAAAGGATATGAAACCTGCTAACATAGTGATGTATAAGAAATGGCCTTACAACTTCTGAGGAGTGCTTTGCCTGACTTCTTCACAAGTTCAGGTTTTTGTCTAAGCCTGCAGCTAAATGAAAGCCTATTTATGAATACTTTTTTTTTTTTTTTTTGCAGTTGAGGACAAACTTGATATTCAGAGCATCACAAGTCATTCAGGTCAGGCACAATACAGCTGAATGCCAGTCACTGGGAAGGGTTACTAGGATGTACTATAAAGTGCTTTTTTTGGGGAATTTATAGAAACCAGGGTAGAGTGATGTTGAGAGACCTTTGTGAGGGTATGTGTGAGAGAAAATTTGTTTCAAAATTTACTCTGACTCAGCCCAGGTGCTGCTACATGACTATGAGCTTTGAATGTCATTTGGAGATTAGTACAATCTGTCTGGCAAATTTATACAAACATTCCCAGGTGTACTGTGTTGCTTCTGTTATGGTTGTTGTTGTTACAATGTAGGAAACTCTTGAAATCCATTGTGATAGGGGAAAAGGCAGAGGCAGTTGCTGCTCCAAAGAAGTCCTAACTGAAACAAAGTCAGATGGGGAAATTGAGGGAGATTTGGGTTTATTTCATTTTTGATATGATAAGAACTGATTCTGACTCATTTCTTGTGTACTTTGTAGAGGAGTAAGTAAAAGGAGACCTCTAAATGTTGGCTTAGTAACAAATGAATTACTTTCAGGGGTAAAGTTCAGATGACCTCTGTTCCCCTAAAAGCTGTTTTACTTCAACTGCATCCTCAGAAAGGTATGAGCAGAGGAGGGAGCAGTCAGAGGCAGGGGGATGTGTGGGGAGGGAAGCAGGGGAAGTGGGAATGGAGGGGGCTGTGAGAGGAGAGGAGCTTCACCTCCTTGGGAAGTTCTGTTTGCCATGCCTGCAGACAGATGTATTCTTTGGTACTGCTGACTTGCAGAGGATGTATCAGATGTGGTATGGGTTATGCACAGGAAAATAGGAAACGTAAGGCTTCTGTGCTATACTGTGTTTTAGATTTCAAGGAATTCTGTTAGGTTTCAAGTTCTTTTTCTGGCACAGCAGTAAAAACATGATGAATGGCACTAAATACTGGCATAAAACTCTTTACAGCCAAGACAAGCCCTGAAACCATTACAGGCACGTTCTGCAAAATCAAGAGGTCGTGATAAAAGTCAGGACATTTTTATGAGAAATCCTTTTATAAGAAACACAATGGCTGGCTTTGGAGAGCTTTGTTCAGTGCTGGAAATCTCCTCTCTTGCTAGAAACTTTCTCTCCAGAAAGTATTCCAGCTTCACTAGCAGACCATTAAAAGGAGAATCTGGCCGTTTGGGCCAGGTTACAAGTTTGTGCAGGTTGCAGTGTTGAAACTCATGAGTGAGGCAAAGGTGCAGACTCTGAGCCTCTCTGTGTGGCCCAGAGCCAGAACTGCTGATAACCCCCTAAACAACTAAAGTAATGGATGTACTGAAGCTGTTTCCAACAAAGATGTGCAGCACAGCATTTTTGTCCCATGTCCTTAACCAGAGTTTGAGGGATTACTCCCAAAATGAATGCAAGCAGTTCTCTTTGGGAGATCAGGCTCTTCTTAGCACAATTTCAAAATAATGCTGTTATAATAATTAAGGAGTAAAATAATTCCTTAACAGGCTGCAGTGAAGCGATGCTTTGGCAATTGTTCTCCGTGTGAGCACTGTTGAACAGAGTCCTTCTCCTATGCTGGCATTATCTTCTATGTCCTATTCTCCTCTCCAATTCATTGCCCAGGCTGTGGAAGGGGCCACCATGGCTGGAGACAGTTTATGCTGAGCCATTAACAATTCCGTAACAATTTGCAATAAAAACTGTCAGGAAAGAGCCCTGTGAGGGTTGGGACAAGCCTCATACTGGAGATGGCAAATTCCATTTCATGCCACTAAGCCGAAGATCCGGTGCTAAGAACACAGGAAGCTGGGAAGATAAATACTGTAACTTTTCATCTCATGCATAAGAATTGCAGTCTGTTTTGATCTAGTGATAGAAAAAAGTCATTCTGCTTATCTCATCTAACATAGTGGCTAGTCTGATTACAAGCTTCTCTGCTTGGCACTTTTTTAAATTCAATTTGGCTGCCTGTGCCCTTGGCACACAGTGGGTTTCATTAAATTTCACAGCAGTTAGTTTTCATTCCCTCTGTGACACCTTTTTATCAACATTTGACTCTAGTGTAATTTCAAGCAATTGTGCTTTTTTTTCAAAGTGCTTGTACCATAATAATTTGGCAGAGCAGGTGGGGGAAGACCATTCAGACACTGTTGCAAATCTCTGTAGAAAAGTAATGTATGAGAAGCCAGGTCAGCTTGCAAGTGTTTTTCACATACAATGACAGCAAAAAGGAGCTCCTTCCTTTCTGTACCATTGAAGACTGTCAAAAGTGCAGTTAAAGAGCTTGCTGTAAGAGGCAAATTTTATTTCATTCAAGCTAATCACAGCTTCATTTTAAAAGCAGACCTAGTGGACTGCTGCTGGATTGACAACCGAAGGTTGTTAGACAAGCCTGCAACCCAGACTGCTTAGCAAGTCTGTGTGAGTTTTTTTTTCAAAAACAGATGAGGAGGTTGGTTTGGTAGGAAAGTGTATGTACGTATATGAGCACAGGAATGAATACAGGGAGCAAACACAGTTGTTTCCCTTTTAGTATTGGATGCTCAGTCTTTGGTTGGTGGGGTGAGGCAAGATGAGCACCCCAGCACGGGCCTGGCACCTCTTGTTCTCATCACTGGTACCTCCTCCCCAATGCAGAACAACATTTTCTCTAGACGGGTACTGGGCAAATTTGTACAACTATGAGTGGTTTTGCCAAAGTATAAGTGGTTTTCAGGTGCACTCTAAAAGGTCTTTATTTGCAGAGTGCCAGCCCCTCTGCAACGCTAACCCTTTTTCATTCTGCCAAACTGAACTTCCAAAAATAATGTGTTATGGTTTCTCAGTAAAATTTTAAGTGTCCCTAATTAAAAATTAATTCAAAGTGAAGCTCAAAAGTTCTTAAAAGTGAGCTCTGCATTCTGAGGTAACTCAGAGGCTGACAGATCTGTGCCTCACTGCCAAGACAAGGGCAGCCAAGCTTGGGAGACCATAACTTTTTTTCGGAATGAGACTTCCAACTGATGAAAGTTTTCCTTATGCCCTTTAGAAGGTGTTAGTTCTTGTCCTTTCAGTTTTCCTAATGGAATATCTTGGTGTTCTCCACCGTGAGGTCTCCATAGTGCCCTTGTAGGCAAAGAGTTTCCAAATGTACACAGTCTTGATCATCCTGAAACAATTCAGGTTTTTCTTAAACACCTCAGGAAAGCTGGAGATTATGGCCAGCTCCCCACCTTCTTTGCAGGAGAGACCTTTGTGCTCTGTAGTTCCTCGTGGGAGAAAATCTGCTGGGAATTTTCCTCAAGGTGCCCCCATTCCTTGGAGGTTCCCCATGTGATGGGACTGGTCAATCCCATGCATGCACTGGCACAACATCTTTTTGGTGGATAGGCTAACTGTAGTTCACATCTCAGTGACTGTCTTGAGTTCCCTGAGGAGGAGGAGGCTTAGTTGTGCCAAGAAAGCAAGGGAGTCTTGCTAGCAGTGACTCCAGGCATCCACCACGTCTCTGAAGGACTGCTGCAAGAGCTGTGTGCTCCAGCTGCCACTTCTGAACAGTGAGCTGGGTACCCAGCCCGTGCAAATTGTCACAGTGCCCTTGAAATCAGCCCTGACTTGGACCTGGCTGGAAAAGATGGCCTCACCCTTTCTTCTGGGAATGGTCTTTCCAGAGCACAGTTTTCAGTGCATGAACCTCTGGCTACAGACTGAAAGCTCGTTTTGTTTTTTCCAGGTTGGCTGAGTACATTGGTTGGCTGGTTTATGGATGAAGGCATAGCTCATAGTTTCTGTGAGGTTTTTTTCCAGCTAAGCTGAATATAAGAATACAGATTATTCTCTGTCTTTGCATGAGGGCTTGAAGTACAGGATCTTGGTGTTTCCAGCACAAAATGCTCCAGTGTAAGTAGCAGACCTAATACAGTGTAGCAGACTGTTCAGCAATAAAATTGCTCTTGGGGAAGTTTCTTCCTCTTTCACAAAATTAATGAGTATTTTATATCCTGAAGTCTGGAGATTCCTATAAATTTTATACCTAGCATAATGGTAGAGGTTTAAACCACAGAAATCACATTATGATTATGATCTAATTATGCAGAGATCCAAGACACAGGATTTTTGATCCTTGTTTGGAGCATTCACTTAAGAAGTAGACTCAATGATCCTTGTGGATCCCTTCCAACTCAGAATATTCTGTGATTTTTTTTTTTTCTGGACATCAGTATTTAGACAGAAATTTTTTATTAATGTGGCCAGTGGCAGCTCTGAAAAAGTAAATAATCAAAATATTATTTGAGAATGCAAGTTAATGTATATCTTAGAAGAGATATATCTTCATATTTTTTATCTTAGAAGACTTTAATAGAAGGCCATGTCCTTTTGTTTCGAGATTATATATTTCATTATCAGTGCTGATGAACATCTGACTCTGTGGGCCTAGCGAGAAACAAGACTGCTAATGCCATGTGGATCCTGACAGATGTCTCTGAGTATTTACAGGCCTTGATATATATGCAATCTATGGATATTTCAAACCTGATTAACATTTCTGAACCTGAGTTAAAGTTGTACTTGGCATTTCAATAGTGTCAAGGCAAAATTAATCAGAGCTCAAAAGATATGCACTCTTACTGACATGTTAGTGACAGTGGAAATATAAACCACTGAGAAATATCCTGCTGAAAGACAGACTCTAACCTGGATTTTGGAAGAGGATGTGCAAAACTGGCTTACTGCCATGGACAGACTCTGAGGTGGTGTGTAATACTGTAGCTGGCATTTAGTGACTAAGGTACCAGCTTAAATGACTCAGGGCTCTGCCAAGTTAGATGTCCTGTAATAAGTCACTGCAAATCTTCTTACTTGTGAAACATTAACATATTAAATATGCAAACTAATCTCTTGAAACAGTTCAGATAAGCAGCATTTTTAAATGTATACAGTCAAGTGTTTTTCAGTCAATGAAGCTCAGCAAGCAAATGCTTTCATCTCAGTGGCCCTCTTGAGAATGGTCAAAATTTATACCTGGTTGTGATTTTAGGCTGTGTGACTGTCTGTCTTTGTAGTAAAAATAAGAGAGCAGAACGAATTTTTTTCCCATTAGTTTTGTTTATCTTTGTTTTAAATAGGTCAGCAATAATCTTCACAAATTTCAAAAGACATTAATTCAGCCTCAGTGAAAGCTGTTAGGATCCAGTTTGGAAAGCATCAGATCAAATAGTATGCCTTTCCAGATATAATGATTTTTATTTGTTTCGTAAAATAGAACCCTAAACGAGGGATTAGCAGTAGTTTTGCTTTAATAGCACCTGGTGTCTGTAGGAAGATATGACGGACTCTGTGTCTGTAGATGGGTGTATCTGTTTCCCTACAGAAGGATGGTGTAGCCCGTCTGTCTGTGGTGAACTTGCCATCATTTTTAGGTGGAGAGGAAGCATGAGCTAATTGTTTAATTAGTTTTGAAACTGCAAATCTTTTGCCATACTTTTGTTCTGGAAAAAAAAACCAAACCACCCAATGAACAGGGCAAAAGTAAATTATAAAGAGGATCTACACAGAATCAGCTGCCACTGCAAACACTAAAGCCAAAGCTAGAGGAGACCTTGGAGGGGTTGAAGTTTGGGGTGAAAAGAGGTTGGACTTTATTAGTTTCTTCTCCCCTAACTTTTTATATTTTTCTGCTTGCTCATTGTGAAAATTGTCTTAATTTAGACTTTGGCAAGAGTATAACAGCCTCTGCTACTTCCACTTACCTCTGAATTCAGTAGATGGTGACCTGTGTACTGATCCATTGACACAGTGATCTGGATTTGATCCTACATCTGGGAACCATTCATGTCTCTTGCATGAAATCTCTTTGATTCCTCTTCACATTTTCCCCCTCTCCTACCAGGACATGCTTTGAAGTACTTTATGCCATATCCAGCAAGCATTCCTTAGTCATCATGGTAGTAGTTGTTCCTATTTAAATCCAGACTACTTAGATTCTCTTTAAAATATCAGAGATTTTTCTTAACCTCCAAAGACACAAGGACAATGCAGAGCCTTCTGTCTTGCAAACAGGTGGTGAGAGGGGCTGCTTCCAGACTGGGAATGTAAGTCCGCTTTGAAAATAGGCTGGGATTGCTGTCAACCAAAGGGAATGGTAGTGTGGTTTTCAGAGATCTTGAACAGTGGATAAATGAGAATGGGAAGCAACTGTTGCCACAGGACTCTGGTTTCAGTGGTATTGAATGTGAATTCACAGGTTGCAATCAGATTTTTCATTGCAGCCTGTCTTCAAGTACTCACAAGTAAAACTGAGAAGACAGGTGCATCTCTAATGAAGCTAATCAGTCTGTGAGATGGATGAGGTGGGCTAAACAGGATGGCAAAATAGGAGAGATTTGAGGGAGATTAAGACTGCATAATTTTTTTTTCCTTCACTATTTGAGTACACAGTTTGATGTCATCTCTGGCAAAGCTGATTGACAGAATTCTATATTGTAAGTTATAGAATTATCTTTCTGGAAAATTTTTATCTTCACAGTGCCTCAGCACAGATGCAAGTAATATTTTCCCTTTTAGAGATAGGAGGCTAGAAACTTAGTGAAGCTTATATTTAAAGAAGTGTTGAATAGAGGCCTTCCAAGTCTTGGGTTCAAGCGTAGCCACTGACCCAGCTGTCATGTGCCTCTTCCTTACAGTAGGTTATGACTACAGGATTATCTGCCTGGCATTTTTGAGGCAGACGGGAATTTATACTGTGTGCAGCCCGAGCTGACGGGTGACTGTGCAGTGTTGGTCACAAGCTAACACACACTGTTTCTCAAGGCAATTTGCCCTGTTGAGCTCCTTGCTGCCATAATTAAATGGCTTTGTGTAGTCCAGCTGTGCAGAAGGCATGTCCTAACTGAAAGACACAGCTAATTTTTTTTCCTTTGTGAAGCTTTTCTTGCAATAATGAATACTATCCCATGGTTCAAAAGAGGTCATAGCTTCTTTTATGTACAAAGATTATATATGCTTGTTTAGATGACTGGTTTTCAACCTTTCCTGGCTGGTTGACTCCCTAGATTGCTGAAAAGCATGGCTGAGCTTGCTGTGCTTAGTTACCTTTTGTGGGTGATGAAACAAGAGTCCGTGACACCTTCTATGGTCTTGGGTCACACCCACTGAGAGACCATTTTAGAAAATGTAACATTTTCCACTGCTATATTTGTAGGTTAGAGCTGTTTTGTTATGTGTGACTTTTGTTAAGGACATTTTATTTTCTTTGTGTACAAAGAATAATAGTTCTGTAAACTTCTGGACAGAAAAGCAAGAAAACATGCAAGCAAGGAATAGATCTGCCACACAGATCAGAAAGGAGATTTTGGATCAAGGTTCTCATAGAACCACTATGTGGTCATCTTATGTATCTGTAAAATATACAATACCCCCACTTTTATTCTGTTATGCAGATACATATTTAGAGGGTTAAGGCAATGTGGATTAGATTCTTTAAAAAGTGTTGTTCGAATATTTTGTCCCACTTTCTAACCGGATGTTTCACAGGAGCAATTAATAGCACTGCAGACTACTTGGCACTGAATGAAATACTTTGCAACAGGCTACACAACATCATATTTACAAAGAAAGAAACATTTAAGACCGGTGGCGGACTGAACAGGGTTTTTAGGTTGGCACTGTACTTACTTCAATCCCTCATGTTCTTAACTACTCTTTAGATATAGTCGTGTTAGGGGAACACAGCTGCAAAACATTGCACAAAAGCTCCCCATATACACACTGTCTGCCTGCATTTTAACCTTCAGGCTGCAGGAATCTGACAAGTTTTTCTTCTCTATTTTCTGGTTCCAGAAGGGATGGTCAGCTGGGTACCTCAGCCGAGAGTGAACAATCTTATTGATATATGCCCCCATATCTCACTGTGAGTGCAAAGAGAAACAGATTTTCTCTTTTTCATCGCTTTGGGGGGCAGCAGGAAAGCACAGGTGCCCAGAGGCAGGCTGGCAGCCCCTGCGCCATGCACGAGTTTATTGTGTGAAGAGCATGGCAGCACGATTGATTGTTGTGGCTTGGTGTCTGCACCTGGGGCACCTGGTGGGGAACCACAGGGCTTGGAAGTTGATGGAAAATTTACCATTTGTAGGAGTGGGACCTTGATACACTGAGCAGCACAGTGACTTGGGGTCTACGTCTGATAGCTGAAGAAGGACCAAGGAATCTATACACCTCACTGCAAAAACTCCAGGAAATCCTGTACAGCTGGGCCTGCCAGGCAAGATCTAGCACAGCTAAAGTGGGCCTCTGGCATGTCCCAGTGATTGGATCTCTATGGAGTTGTGGCTGTAAAGAATAGGGGCAGCTCCTTTGTGTTCTGTGAAATAAGAAAAAGTGCCAAACAGCACGGTTTTGTGATAATGTGATTGCAAGATTAATTGGCACATGCGTTAGCAAAGGCCATACAGAAAATTTGTATTTGCCTGTGGGAAGAGTGAGTCAGAGTGACTTTGTACCTGTTTCCTATTATGTGTGTGTAAGACATACTTAATATTTTTAGTTTAATACTTCACTTCATTGTTTTCTTGATTATTTTAATTTTCTGAACTACCTCAGTGTGAAAACATATCACAGAAGATGCTGATACTTTTTATTTATGTAAGATGCCTAAATTATACTTCTGAAGTTACTTACCCAGCATTTTATTTATCTTGGAGTCATAATTATTTAGTGCCTCCTCCATCTGCTTTTATTTAATTATGTCTGTATAGACAGCAGCCACAAAGATAAGCCTCTTCAGGTTGATCTGTTGCACAGAGAGCTTTCTGTACACTGTAATGAGTCTGCTTGACACCTGGCAATTAAAGAAAATAGACTCTTTTTTTGCTGTTCGGGAGAGTTGGCATGATATCAGGCATGTAGTGATGTGATTTGGTTCTCACCTGTGGGGCAGACTCTCCCTGGCAGTATGAAAAGGACAGGTGAAATAAATTAGAGAGTTGCCAGCTGCTTTAAACAACCCTGTTCAGCTTCATAACCTGGTCTTGTCAAATTTCTGGAATTTGATGCATTTTTGTGTGAATGTCTTCTTCAGCCTTTTCAACTGTTGCCAGAGAGAACCTCCTACTGAAGTTCTTGCTGCTTAAAATTCAAGAGTGCATTCAACTCCCCCTCTAAGGCAGGGTTTGCTACAGAATAAAGATATTCCTTATCATGCTACTTATTTAATATATCCTTTTTGATGCTGTAAAGAGTGATGGAGAGACTGGAGTCTGTGTGTGCCTGTTGGCTAAAATTACACTCTTATACACCTTTTTATTGCTAGGATAATGACACTGATTTCTGTGGGATTTCTCCAGTTTCACTCCTCATGTATCCAAAATCCAGATATGCACCTGCCTGTTTTCTGGGTGCACAGGCACAACCCCAGTTCTCTTTACAAAGGAATGATTTTGACCAGTGTGGGCTATTTTTCTTTAGCCTTAATTGTATCTTAACTCTTCATGACTATGACTTGGATTTACAGTTGCTAAGGTCAGTGAAAATAAAATGTTAAAGTAAGAGTTTATTGACAGTTTTATCACTAAAAATATCTGTACTGTGTGTCCACAAAGGTAATAGTTTGCCTTTCCTTTTCATTATTATACCTTTCTTTCTGTGAGAAATGTCCTTTAAATTAGTGTTGTGACTTTGAGCCACTAACCATTTCCAAAAGTGTGTTTATTTTGTCGTTTAAAGAAGCAAACATTGTCATTAATTTAACAGTAGGATAAAATCTGTTTATTTTGATCAAAACATCAGAGAAACTCCTTGAACTTAACCTTAAAACAATGATGAGCCAGCCTTATTTCTCAGTGGTTTCTAATATGACTTGGATCTGCTCTGCCTTAATCCTCATCATGCCTCTCAGTTACCCACTGTGAAATAAAAAGGCAGCTCCCAGAGGGAAAGACAGCAAAAATTGCTTTCAAAACTTGCTTTTTAAAAATAATTTCTATGAAATTATAACTTTTTTGAAAGGCTTTTTTTAAGTCTCCTTTCTTCTTGGTCACATTTTTCTGGTGTGTTTATTAGCAAACCAACGCAGCCTCACTCATCCCAGTAATAAATTTGAGCCCAGATTCATAGCTACAAATACACACTGCCCACTACTCATGGACCTTGTGCAACTACCTGGATGCATGAGGGGAGAGCAGTGGACATTGTCTGCCTCAATTTTAGCAAGGTTTTTGACACTGTCTCTCACAACGTCCTAATAGGCAAACTCAGAACGTGTGGACTGGATGATTGGATGGTGAGGTGGACTCTAAATGGCAGATCCCTAAGGCTCATAATCTGGGGCACAGGATCTAGTTGGAGGCCTGTCACTTGTGGCATCCCCCAAGGTTCAATTCTGGGCCCAGTATTGTTTCACTTACTCATCAATAACTTGGGTGAATGCATAGATGCCTTTTCAGCAAGTTTGCTGGCTCAAAGCCTGGAGGAGTGGCCCTTCAGAAGGACCTCAACAGATTGGAGACATCGGCAGAGAAGAACTGTCTGGAGTTCAGCAAAGGCAAATGCAGGGTCCTGCACCTGGGAAGGAATAACCCTGTGCACCAGGACAGGCTGGGGGCTGACGTGCTAGAAGGCAGCTCTGCAGAGAAGGACCTGAGGGTCCTGGTGGACAACAAGCTGTCCATGAGAAGCATGTCCTTGTGGCCAAGAAGGTCGCTTGGATCTTGGGGTACATTAGGAAGAGCATTACCAGCAGGTCAAAGGAGGTGCTCGTGCTGTTCTGCTCAGCCCTGCTGAAGCCACGTCTGGAGTGCTGTGTCCAGTTCTGGGCTCCTCAGTACAAGAGAGACAGGGAGCTCCTGGAGCAGGTCCAGCATAGGGCAACAAAGATGATGAAGGGACTGGAGCATCTCTCCTGTGAGGAAAAGCTGAGGGAGCTGGGCCTGTTCAGCCTTGAGAAGAGACAGCTGAGAGGGGACCTCATCAATGTATATAAGCATCTGAAGGAAAGATGCCAAGAGGATGTTTCCAGGCTCTTCTCAGTGGTGCCAAGCAATGGGACAAGGGGCAATGGGCAGAAGCTGATGCACAGGAAGTTCAACCTGAATATAAGGAAGAATTTCTTTAGTTTGCTGGTGTCTGAGCACTGGAACAGATTGTCCAGAGAGATTGTGGAGTCTCCCTCACTGGAGATATTCAAGAACTGCCTGGACACAATTCAGTACAATTTGCTCAAGGATGATCCTGACTGAGCACAAAGCCTGCACCAGATGACCCATTATGGTCCATTTCAACCTTACCAATTCTGTGATTCTTGGGATGAAGGGAGCTGTTGGAAAGTAAATGAAGCCTGGATACCCCACTGACATCATATTGGCCAGCCTGGAACTTTGGGTCTTCTGCTGTTTCTCCTCAGTCTTTCCCAAAGTGGTTAAAGATAGCTTCTCTTTGACATAATTTTTATCCCTTTCATTGCACTGATCAGCAGTGTCACCCACTGGTTTTGTACCTGTGTGCTTCAGATTATAATGTGTGTTTTAATATTTTCTGTCTTCTTCAAGAGGTAAGCACCTCAGGCCATGCCTATGCTTCCTAATACACTTTGGAACAATATTATGGGCATCTAGTTCTCATGTTCTATTCTTTTTCAAGCCATTTATTGCTTGAAAGACCAGTTCAATAAATAGCAAGCTGAATAGTCAGACAGGAAATTCTTGAAAACCTGTACCTTATGTCCTGATCAGCTTGAGCCAGCATAACCAGATGCCAGGGGGGCATCCTGCTCTCCCAGCCTCCCATCGTGATCCTGCTGCCCTCCAGCTTTCCACCACCCTTCCACATCAGGAACTGCTCTGCCTTAAAATTGACTTGGAAAAAAAAGAGTTATTTTTAGCTGGATCAATTCCCCTGTTTGATTCCCAGCATGGCCACACAAATGTTTGCGCTGGCACAGTTGAAAGGATGCAGTGGGAGGAGGAATGAGCAGTCACAGATCTGAGGAGGAGGAAGCCAGGAACTCTATGTATCACCAGAAAAGTGTCTGTGCACTTGGAGCCTTAAGGCCTGACCCTCCGTGGGAGTATCTGTGGAATTCTAAAAGGGCTAGTATGTAACAATATATATAAGTGCAGGTGATGATGAATGTGGAAAGTGAATGTTTTCAGCCACAACACTTGAAAAGCAGTGGTTGGAGTTACAGAGAAAGAAGTTTTAACAGAGCCTTGCTGAACCTGGGGGAGCTTTTTTTTTTCCATGATCATCACAGAAACAGCAGGGTTGTCTCTCATAGCCAGATTTTCCTAAGTGCACACTGCAAGTGAGAAGTACTTGCGATAAACAAGGTTGGGTGCTTAATTGCTTAGAAAGGAAATAACTTCTATTACAACATATTTTTTCAATGGCAGCTTTTAGGTTCCCTACCCTGTAGCCTCTGTGACCAAATCCTTAGTCACAGCTCGAGGCTGCAGAACACTGTCGTTATTCGGTGGTTAATGCAGAGATTTCAGTAATCCTCAGGGGGTAGGAAAACAAAATGAAGAAAGGAAGAAAGAAGCTTCCTGCTGATGAGATTTCCAAAGCCAGAGTTTATGCACTGTATATTTAATGAGCACAGGTGAAGCAATTTTATTGTTTCTTTCCAGGACTGTATGAACCTTGTATTCAGGAATTCTTGTCAGGGGGATTCCTGTGCCCAGCATTTAAACAGTACTTTCTGGAGGGAAGAAAATAGATCTGAAATTTAAAGTCATGGATATTTCTAATGCAGTTTTTCAGGATTAATTTTGCATGTAATCACGATACAGTTTGTCTTCCCCAGCAAGACCTAATGCCGTAATACATCACTGAGCTTTTCTCTGAGAGCTGATTGTTACTTAATGCCTGCAACCAGGTTGTGAAAATTTGAGGCTTTTTCTCTGCAAAGTATACTCTCATAAAAGAGGCATTTTTCAGAGCCGCGTCAGCTGAAGTAGTTTTGTTATTATGCTTGGGTGCTTTATGATGCTGTTAGCATCCTCCTTACATACTACACCAAAATGATCCATTATGTCATGTTAGTAGCTGCACTATTTAATCTGCCTTGCATTTATTGTCTTGTATTTTAAACTTAAGGCATGGTCTTCTAAATGTAACCATCTTCTCTTTGTGGGCGTAAAACCCACAAAGAACATGTTCACTGTGGATTGCAATATCTATCGTTTTTTGTTTACAAAAGGGAGGATGGCAGGGGTGTCTATGTTCCCAGGGACTTTGACCCTCTGGAATCCTTCTGTTTGCAAATAATGGAGCAGGAGGTGTCAGCAGCTCCAGAAATCTTAGCAAGCTACAAAGAATTGCATTGGTTTCCCAGAGTGAGTGGAATCCATGCAGTATGTTATTAAGCACCACTGATTAAGATGACTGTTCCAAGTGTCTGCACACATAAGACCCCCTTCCAGAGGCCCAGTGGATTTCAAGTCTCTCCCTTAAAATGCCTTGCAGTGTTATTTCTTTACACATCTCCTGTTTAGTCTGCTGTATATTTGCTTGCTTGAAGTCCAGTCTGATGTCTGACACTGGCAGGTAACTATGTAATTTTCAGAAGAATAAAAATATCAAAGCCACAATACCAAAATGACAGCTGAAGTTCAGTGTGCTCTATTTTAGCCTTCTCCTCCCATTTCTGATTTGCAATGGGCTGCTGAAGTTAGCTTCTGCTACATGGCTGCCCACTGTGAAGCTGGTGCCCACAATCACTTGCTTTTTCTATGGAACCAGTGGGGCACAAGGGGAATTTCATGATCTCGGTTACAGTGATAACAATGCAGAGTCAGATTCTGACATTCAGGAAAGCTGGTGTTGAAACTTGGCAGTCAAGCAAAAAGAGCCCAGTTTTAAACCTCTGTGATCAATTATCCTAACACTTAGAATTAAATGTGGAGTTGTTTTTCACACGTGCATGGTCTCACATTGGAGTGGGTCTTTCTGAAATATTCTATTTCAGAACAGTTATCTGATATTTATGTATCCTGTACTTCAACAAGAGTTGCACAAGCAGTTTTAAATGCTCTATGATAATGTCTTAAAGCATGCCATAAACATAGCAGAGCAGCTTCTTTACAGGCAATGACATTCCAAAAATAGTATCTCACTACTCTGAAAGGCTGTTCCAGACCCTTGGTCCTTCAGTGGCTAGAAGTCTTCTCCTAATCTTCAGAATGAATTTATGTGTTCTTAGTACATACTTATTTGCTCTTGGGCCAATGTTGAACCTTAGGTTAAATAACTGTTTTCCCCCTCTGCTCTAGGCTGCTCTGATGTATTTATATAAACAGTAATTTCAGCTCAGACTTAACTTCTGTTGCTTAGTTCCGTGTTTTTTTTTTTTTTGAAATCATGAGTAGTTTTACCTCCTCTTTTGAGTTTGCAGTCGTCTGTCTCACCCTGTTAGTCCTTGACACAACTTTGGACAACTTTGTTGCTCCTGTTTTTAATTTTTTCTTCCCTCAGGTTCTTCAGGTGAGTGGTTTCAGCCATTGGTTGGGGTGCTCTATGTTCAGTGAAGGGAGATAGACCTCTCCAGTAGGAGCTTGATCCCACCTGTGTCACATCCCATCTATTTTAAGAGAGAATACCTAGTTTGGAGGTGCATCTGGTCAGTGTGGAGAGAGCTTGGACAATTAGCTTATGTAAGATGCTTCAGTTTTAGCTGGCTGAAGTTCAGTGAGATGAATCCTGCCGCCTCTGGACAGCCTTATTTGGTAGCAGTAAGTCTCCTGTAAGGCCAGGGGATGATCTATGAGTACACCCATGTCACATATTGATATGATTCTCCTCCTCCAAGCTGGCTTTGTAGGGCATGAAAACGCCTTGCAATCTTTTTAAGAATCAGTTCAATGACACTATGGCATAATGCTTTATCATCTGCCATGCTCCGCTGCACTGAGTACGTCCCATAGGACAACTCTGGAAGGAGGTGGTTGCCTGCTGTCCATGTGGAAGGTCTGCTCCCCTGATTGATTATCCTTCTGCATTTCACACTTCAGATCACCCCTGCATAAGAGAGCTCTGCCTGATGAATGCTAATATTGGGACTACAGGTTGTGCTTTACTTAACATCAGGCTCACATTACTGATTTCCTGTTTCAGTTTCAAGATCTTCACTGGATGACCCCATGTCTGTATATTTAAATGATGGGAGACTGTGAATTTGCTCTCATGGATAGTGACAGCATCCTTTGGTCACTAAAAAGGCTTGGCAATTAATTGTGAAACTTGTGTCTGCACAACAAATCATTCAGCACACGTGTGGGATGGGTAAGCCCCATATTCTGGATTCAGTAGACCTTTTTTGGGGTCTCACTCTATAGGCATAAAACTGTGCCATGAATTAAAGAACATGCTTGAAAAAAAGACTCAAGTGTGATGCCTTGCCAATGTAGTTTGTTAATGCCTGAACAAGTGTAGTTGAGTTTCAATTATTTATGATAATATCTTCTAGCCTGCCAATAAAATAGTGTGATAGGTTTTTTAAAAGTAATGAATTCCTAGAAATATGAGATCTTGTTACTGACATAAATTAAAACTCTGCTGAGAAGTGGGATGAGTACCCTTGGGGGTAAAGGGGTTGTTGAGTTCTTTAAATGTGTGGATTAGCAAAATGAGAATTAATGAGCAGTTATTATTTATAGAAGCAACATCTGATCAGTCTTTCCTCATAATTCATACCTCCCAAAACCTGGATTTACTTCGCTTTTTCTCAGCTAAAGGTTTTAGACTCAGTAATATTTCTTCTACAGAACCAAGATTCAGCAGTATTTTAAACAGGTTCTCTATTTTATGCTAGAATAATTATGCCTGATTTATGTTCTGTCTGTTTTGCATACAATGGGTCAAATCCCTACTTAAAATTCATGTAGCCCCATTCAAGTGAAAGACTCTTTTAACAGTTCAGAGGTAGAACAAGGCAGCTGAGGAGATGCCTGAGACCGTGACTCAGACCAGAGACTTCCTTTGTGATCCTGACCAAGTCTCTCAGGGTGCATTTATCCATCTGCAGACAAGATAGCTGCACACCTGATCTCTCTCTACACTCAAAGGAGAGAAAGTTAATCAATCAGAGGTTATTATTTATACCCTAAATAGTTTTCCTAGATGATGGAGGCTCTATCATTTGTCTGTGATCCAGTATTTGGTGCTCCTGCTTCATGGTGCTTTCATGAATGTGTGAGACTTGCCTGAAAGTCACCCTACTTCGGAGATTCCCCATTGAGAGTTACTTCTCAAGTATTAGAGCTATTTTAAAATGCATTTTTTGTGTAAGTATATTTGATTATATTTGGCTTATGGTAACTCCTAGCACAGCTGCAATTGCACCTTATCTATATTGCTTTATCTGTAGTGCTTACCTATGCTGCTATTCCTATCTAAAGGAGCAATGCCAGTGAGTTAGGTGCCAGGAAGAAGTGGAAGGTGGTACACCATGACATACAATTTCATATGCTATGTCTGTTTGCCTGTCTGCAGCATCAGTGCTATCCCAGCACCTCTGGTTATGTTCTGTACTGTCTGTACAAAACATAGAGCCAGTGAAGTATCTGAATCACTAAGATCCACCACTTAAGAGTCCTCCTTAGTACTGATTTGTAAGCTTTAGCCTCTGTGATTATTTCTGGTCCGTAATCTCATTACCTAAACACTCCTATTTTGAACAGTCTGAGTCACTTATCATGCTGTAAACTAATTTATTCCAGTCTCTTCTGAATGTGTTTGTTTTTGTCTTCTGATGGATGGAGATACCTCTGTGCTTTCTGCCGCTTGCTGCTGGCATCCCATCTATTTCTGCCTCTTCCCCAGGCCGGCTGGTACTCTCATAGAGAGCTGCTGTTTCCTTTAGTGGGAACACCCCTCATTTCTCAGCTGCATTTGCTGGCTTGTTCCTAGTTCTACTTTTGCTCTCCTTTTAATTTTCTCTTTAGTCTTAAGTACATTTTCTTTCTGTATCCTCAGAATGATATTTAGTGGTTTCCTTGATGGTTTCGTTCTCTGTTCGTATGCCATATTACAATAACCCTAACTCAGATGTGTAGGTGTCTTTTCTTATTATTACCATTATTATGTCTGCCACATTCATTACCAACTGGCAGCCACAAGCTTTACATACTAAATAGTTTTCCCCTCAAATACCCTTTATTTCTCCTCTCTCAAATTTATTTCCTCTCAGTGTATGGGACAAATTACGTGTATAACTACATTAATGACAACGGGAACTATGGGTGTAAATCTCCCTTGTGCTGAAAGGAGAATGGGCCTCCATGTTGCTTGTCACATAAGATGCATCCTGGTGGGCTTTCTCAGTGCTTCTCCTTTGGGATTTCCCCCTGCCCTCTCCCCCTGGCAACTTGCAGGGAAAAATGTGGCACAAGTCATGGTAAATTAAACAGATACCAAAATCGCTACAAAAGAATGGGTAAGCTACAGTGGAGAAGTGCAGAAAACAGACAGGCACTAAGGAGGATGAATGCAAGCTGTGCCTTGAGTAATTAGATGAAACGCAAATAAAACAGTGACACGATTTGTTTCCCCACTTACTTCATGAATAGGAGACACCAGCCCTGACTCTTCCTTACCAGAAGGGAAACATCAAGTTCGGTGATGTTACTCCTGATTTGCAGTGATGAAAGTGAAAGAAAATGGGCTTTATTTTGAGAGATGATCTTGAGGGAGTTGGAGAATAATGAAGCTACTGGACTGACTAAAGTCTCCTGTTACAACCTTTTATATATCAGGGCAGAACTCACACTTCGCCTATATGATAAATAAGTATTTATCCTGGAGCAAATATATATATTATGGTACCAATGTGTCCTATGAGTGAGATGGGAGACTGAACCATGACAGAAAGGAAACTGCAAGAGAGTTAATTTATTTGGCATGGTAAAGGAGGCTGTTCTGTGAGGTATAACAGATTATAGTATAAGAAATAGTGCCATGTGACAATTTTAGTAGAGTGCTTTAGCATATTCAACAAGCAACCTAACTGAAACAAAAAACCTGGCCACACTGAAGGATATCTTGAAAGGGTTTTGTATGTGTTTTTCTTCAGAGGTCATAAACGAACCACTGAATATTGCTTTTTGCACATAATGGAAGGCACTAAGTTGTCCCGTTCGTTTCAGTAGAATGAGATGGCTTTTCATGCAGGCACCACTGTTATTATTCTTTATTAATTTGCTTGGCATCCAAACAGGCACTTTCAGACAGACACAGTAAGGTTTTCACTCTGAGGAGCATACAAGTGTAATTAATCCTAGCAGTAACTTTAACAGGACATTTCAGGCACTGAAAATTATGTCTTGTTTTTAGAATCAGATGTAGAGGAGAGGTATGGACTAGTTCTGCAAAGCTGTGGCATCTGCCCCACAAAGCCCAAACTCCTTCCCTCTCCTGTCAGCATCTCTCTGACTCTATGGTCTGTGGTCTGTTGACCCTTTGCATTTGGGCTTTGTCATGTAGGAAGGGAGAAGGCCTGGAGCTGTACACCTGCAGTTAGGCACTCCAAATGTCCCTCTAGGAAATACACAGGAGTCACCAGCTCATGGTGGAGCTGCTCCCTCTTGGTGCTTGGCTTGACTGAGATGTAGCTGCTCTGTAGGTTGTGTACTCCAAGACGATCTCCATGCTCAGCAGAAGATCGGAGAAAGCTGCCTAATGCCACATCTGGACAGCAGAACATTTAATTTCTTAAATATTTTCAGTGTTTTTCAACGAGACATAGTGGACTATTATTGTCATATATGAGTTATTTTTAATAGTGCCATGGTTCTGATTTTTATTTATTCAAGACAAATTCAGTCCTGGAATAAGCAATTGCAGCTCCAAGGCAAACCTTAGGGTCAAATATGAAGTAAGGCTCTAAGGATACGTGTTTGGCAAGAGGATGGGTACTGGTGTGTGACAAGAGGGCATGACAGAGCTTTTAAACCCTTTTTTGGATTTGTTGTGCCCGTGCTCGTAGTTTTATGTCTGTGTAAGGATTCACATCCATTTAAGTGGATGGAGGCTTGAGCCTAGAAAGTACCATTTATGAGCCAATGGCAGTCCACAGGTGATGCACCATTAATATTTTACATGACTGAAGCAATTTTGAACACTGAATTAGAGAAATTAGGACTTTACTCAATCTGAAACTACTTTAACTGACTTTTTTTTGTTGAAATTATTCTAATTGAAAATGTAATATTACAATCTACATTAAAATTACAATAATGCTAATAATGATACCCAGATTTTATGTAGCATTTGTATTTCTTATTAGTGGTAGTTTCCAGCTATGATGATAATGTGTGAAATAATTTCCATGGGCTCATGTGCTTGCTATGAAAATATAAGTTCAACCCATAGTCTTTAGTGAACACTTTGTTATGAAGAATCTTTATTAAAATATGGCCACTTGGGAAGCAATTACTAATAATTACAGAATCCTTCATCACTGCTTTTGATCTTTTGCATGCATGGATCTAAACCCCTAATATTCACGTTGCTGACAGTACAGCACAGTTCAACAATAGCTTTGATGCCAATAGGAACAAAAGGGCTTTTAAAAAATATTCTATTCAGCAATTACTGTCACAGCTCTACTCCTTAAATGCAACTGTGTGTGTTCTTTGCAGTTAATGAATTCATATTACCTTTTAGAATTCACAATACTTTTCCCAGCACTTCTAGTTTTTAGGTGTGAATTGTATCAATAGTGATATCCATCATCACTAGGTGCTTGCTCTGTGGGTGGATGGTGCTCTGTGTGCAATGTGCGCAATTGCTTTTGAACCGTAGACAAGATAATAGTCAGGCCATTTCATGCCTTAGGCAAGGGACAGCTGCCAAGCATATATTGTACTCTATCAATAGGTCTTCAATCTTTTGCATCCCATGAAATTAATTTTTCCTGGGGCTATAGATAATTTTTCTTGTCTAATGAAAGTGCAGCTATTTCACAAACAACTGACAGAATAATTCTGAAAGCTTGTATTATAGAAAATACTTGTCTTCTTTTTAAATGTGAAAAGCTGATTTGTTCAGTGAGAATAGTTTCATTTTCTTGGGAATTATGAAAATAAAACAGGATGTGACAAACACAGATTATTGTGCTAAGGCAAGGGTATTTAGAATAGGTCTGGAATGCAAAGTGTATCTGTAAACTATGTGGAATATATCTCTATATGACTCATGTCACACGTATCTCATATAAATCATGTAAAGTGAAATACAGCCGACATCGTTCACTCATTTGTAAGCTACAACCCATTGTTTTTTGTCACTTTAGACTGTGCAGTCTCTGGGACAAGGGACCATTCCACCATCTGGCATCTCAGCAGCATCTCAGCAGCATCTCAGCGTGCTCCTGTCTGTGTTAGAAGTTGCTGCTGCCCAGTGCCCAGTTGCTGGCAGGTCTCCAGGCCCATGGAGAAGGGCTGCACTGGGTCATACTGCAGACATGAGCCCTTGCCCCATGAGGCAGAAGATGTGTGGTCTGTGTCCTGTGACTGGGAATCACCAAAAGCTGGGCTGTGACTTGTGCGTGTCCCATCTAGCAAGGCTTCTCTGAACGTGGAGCAGGGTTTGATCCCTTCTCCTTTGCAGAAATTCAGTGCTGAGGCCTTCTTCCATCTTTGAGCTCAGCTGTACCTATCTGGCAGATGTCTGGGCAAAAAAACAGTCTCTGCCTGGCTGTGGGGCCAAGAAATAGGAGAGAAGCTAGGACTAGGACTGGAAAAACTCTGCATAGGTAGGCTACACTGAAGAACTACAAAATCCTGGATATGGAGAAGGTGGATAAGGGCTAAACATTCACTGTTTCATCCTGGGCAAGGATAAATGTCCCTCAGATGGAGTACTTGGGAGACAGGTTGAAAACTACCAGAAGAAGGTGGTTCTCTGTATAACAGGCAATGAACCCATGGGTCTCCCTGCCAAAGGATGTTATGAATGCAAAAGTTCAAGGAGAGACTGAGCAAGTACTTGAAAGAGAGATTTACAAATGATCATTAGGCAGGTGAAGCACATGAGGTTTAGAAAACCGGCTCAGTTGAAAAGAGTCAGAAGCTGAGGTAGCGTGTGGGGAAATGTTGTAAATGTTCACTCACTTCTTAACTGGCTTATGGCACTGCTGGAGGCTGGAACTGGGCTAGGGAGACCCTTTGTTTGGACCAAACACATCCTCATGTAAACCACAATGCTGGGGTAGAAGGCAGCAATTGTGATCAACCCCTGAACAAAGGCAGGCATCTCATAATGCCTGTCCTGGAAAAATGACAGTGTTGGAAATCAGTTGAAGTCATGCATGTCTGGGGCCTTCAGGAACTGGCCCTGAGATCTGTCTGGCTTGGCAGTTGTTTCTTATCCTTTTAAAGCCTTTAAGTCATTTATTTCCAGAGGATTTTGAATGCCTGCTATGGCAGCTGGAAGTTTGCCACTGTTGTTCTGCATCTGTATCTCTGGGGATTTGCTGGATGTTTTGGTTGAGCCAATTCCACTTTAAATACACTTCAGATTTTAAATGGTGATGCCAGCAGCAGATTCAGTCAGCAACAACATAAACAAATAGTTCTACTTCATCTTTGTGCGGGCTCTCGTGCCACAATTCCTAATATGCTTCAAGAGCGTGAAGTGGCTGTGGAGTTTCAATGACCTTGCCTATCTCCTTCTGTCAACTTAAACATGAAAAAACTCCTTAATAAATCATGTAATTACAAGTTACACAGAGATAGGAGTCTGAAACTTGCAGTATTAGGGTTCTACCTGTAATTTGCTTCTCTTGAAGCCAAAAAATTACACCTCATGTGTCCCCTGCTCCTCCACCTTGTCTTTTGCATTCCAACCCTTCATGACTTTACAGAGGACTTGTGGGCTTCCTTCTACACTAATCAGTGCAGGTTTTCAGTCTCAAATGAATCAGCTTTTTATCACATAGTGTTTCCACTTCTGGGCTAACCACTTTGCTTCTCTTTGGAAATTACTTGAAGAAAAGCTGGGATACTCAAAAGCCTGCCTATATTCACAACTGAATCAGTTGGTTTAACAAAAGATACTGTATCTTCCTGAATACTTTGTCTTTTTGATATCCTTCAATGGTCTCTATTATAGCAGAACTATGTTGAGAAATGGCCAGTGCAGCAGGAAGGCTATCAATGGTTTATTAAAAAACACTTACATTAACTATTTTGATCGCAAAATAAGTTCCCATTGGAAAATAATTTTCAGTGACCTTTTCAGTAAAAGACAGATATCTACATTTTGCATTTTCCTTCTTGTACAGAATACTGATAGATAGTCTTGTCTAAGAAAATAATTTGAGATAATAATGTATCTCTGAGCAGACACGTCTAGGAGCAAAGTTGTTTACAGATAAGGCAATACCTTCATACTTCTTGTTTTTATTTAATGTATATATTTTAGACCTGAGCCTCTGTGCTTTGCAGAACTTTGCAGGAAGACAAGGCCACATCCTGACTTGATGGAGTAAGTATGGGACCAGGTCCTGCCACAGGACCTGCAAGGCAACACGGAGTCAATGCAGCCCTGGGTGAGACCCATGCTAGAGAACAGCCTGGTGAGAGGCTTCCTGAGCTGTGAAGATCTGCGACCTCCTTTGCCTTCTTCATCCTACTAATATACTAGCATGTGATATCCGACTGCTTTTGCCGTGCTCATCACCATACTGGGTGCCTACAGGAATTATACTTGCCTTTTTTTCCCCCCACGAACTCAGCAAAGAGTAGATTAATGGCACTTTCTGTTCCTCCTACTTTTCCTCCTCCTCACTCATTTGCTTCAGGCAGCAATAAACTCAGCAATTACAGGAGCAGCAGCAGCAGCAGCAGCAGCAGCCGTCAGCTTCCAAACAACAGATTTGGCCAAGAAGAAAGGCACTCTTAAAACCTGCACTCTGCTGCTCAGCCCACAGTCAGAACAAAGTCTGCACCTCCCAGCAGCGGGGAAGGCAAATGCGCTGAAACAGAGGCTTGCAAATGCTCTTCCCTTCCTCCCTTGCCAAAGGTAAATACTGAACTGGTTTGCAAACCCAACTGAGGGTGAGGAACTCTTCCTTGATATGTTTGAAAAAGGAGCTTTGCCTTCCTTTGCATGGGACAGCACCTCCAGATGGATCATTTTGAAGCAAAAATCTTGGAAAAAGTTGACAAGAAGTGAAAACAGGGGGATGGGGAGTCACTTGGTGGGGAACACTACCTTCCCACACAGGGGGCCCTGTATTTTACATTGCACTGAGGGTATTTTGTCCCCAGGCTCAGATTTTAGAGTGTCACTCTTGGTAACGTTTCATTAGCTACCATGGGGGGAATGCTGCAAGAAGTGACATATTAGACTAAGCCAAAGCTTTTTAATTTGCCTCTGTGAGTAAATTAGGCTTACATTTTATTATGAGATACAAACTCTTTGAATAGTTATTACCTTTCTCAGGTGAGTCAGTGTCAGAAGACAATAAAATTGAAGTCTGTTATTGCAGACCTCAACAAAGTTTGCTGGATCTCACCATTAGGGGCAAAAGGATCTGCAATGGCCACCAGCCCTTATTCCTTTTTCAAAGCTGGGGAAAACTGAGTTTTCCTTTCACAGTAAATTACATGTCAGCTTAGAACCTACCAAGATTTACAAGGCCAGACTCTGGCCTCGGTGGGCTTCAATGCAGCAGCACTTAACATACATCGAAGGACTGAGCACAGTCCATCTTTCAGTGAGTCCCCTTCCCTGTCTGTTGACAGGCAGTGTTTTGGATTTAAAATGAAGTTGCAAAGCCAGAGTGGAGACTTTAATGAACATTCCTTCTTGTTTTTTTTCCCCTAATTGGAACCAACACCAATAAATCTCACTCACACTAAAAATTTATATATTTCTGCCTCCTGGATAGGAACTTGTGGGACCCTTTGCTTTGATAGTCCCTCCTGCATCTGAGTCATATTTTGAGTTTCTCAACCAGCATGTCTGTTCATTGACTATGGCTTTCTCTGAAGGACTAATTTGGGGAGTATCTATTGGTACTCATTTATAGAGGCTGCCCTGTAGACTGTATTTCCTTTGTGTCTGTAAAAGTGCTTCAGGACAGATGAGAGGTGTGCCTTCTGCAGTTAAAAAAAAAAAAAAATAGTATTGCTAATTGAGAAAGTCAGTGAGGACTTTGACCTTTAGAATAAGCACTGCCAGAAATAAAGTAAAGTGTCAGGGTGTTGTAAGAATTAAGTGTATTACCGAGTCTAGTGGGAAGGAATCCAGCATCTTAAATGGAGGGCACCAGAGTCTCTTGTTGATTGCAAATGACACTGCAATGCAAATCATGAGAGATGTTTCAGGCTATTCTCTTCCCCTCTTCTCACTCCAGGGATCTCTGTGTGCTCACTTAATCCAAGAAGGAGTTAAGTCTCCCAGAGAAGCACAGCAACCCAAACAGCCATGCCAGATGTGAACCCACAGACTCCTGAATAGCTGAAATCTGCTGTTGAACAACAGGAGGAGAGAAAATCCTAAGGAATCTAATACTTGATGAATGTAAGGCATTGCTTGTTAAGGCAACCGTCTGTAGGCTGGCGGAGGGAGGGAAGCAGAATAATAATTGGAAAAGGAGTATATCAGGACAGTTTTTCTGTCTTAATATTTCCCTCCTTCTGCCTCTCAGAAGACTTTGAAGGTGGTGCAGTGCCTCTCCTCCATTCCTTGTATAGACAGGGTGAAGGATTTGTTATTTTAAGAGTGTGGACTTTGTCAACCCCTGTCTAACTCCACATTATACATGGCGAGGATCAGCTATCTTTCTCTGTGTTTATACCAGGCCATGAAATGCTACACTGGCTGATGTATGCTCCCTAGCCATCCTAAGGCTGATAGCTGATGTTCCAAGAGGACACAAAGAACAAAATAGGATATAAATCCTTTCTTCTAAAACAAATGTAAGAGGTAATGTAACTCTTCTGTAGAAAGGGAATTTTCATTTCACCCATGTGTGACAGAAGGTCTGTTAAGTAACCAACATGCTTAGAGCTTTGGAAAGGGGTGTAACATGGTCTCTGTGGACAATTATATTACACTTTAAACACATGAATTATCAGCAGAATAGGAAGGAGAATATATCTGAGGCCAAATGTCTCCATAAACCATTGTAATAACAAGGAGGCTGATCCTCCCTGTCTCTCATTTGGACTTTCTGCAGCTGCCCATTCTGCATTGCAATGCTCATTATAAGCAGAAAAGTGGTTCTGAATTTTACTTTTAAACCACCAGCAACCATTTTGCTGTAAGGCTGAGCCATTTATATTTTCTAAGCCTGTCCTCACAGATATCAGAACAATACGGTGAAGAATAAAAAGAGCAATTGCCATGACTCTTCTTTGAGAGGGGTGAGTATTAACAACCCATTTGTCCCAGGGGCTCAGTTGCAGTTGGAGCTAAGGGGCTCAGTGGTTGGATAGTCCTCTGATTTGCACATGGCCATGTGGCAAAGACAGAGGCAGAGGCAAGGGCTGAGATCAGGAATTTGTGGCTCTCCAGGAAGATCTCCTTCACCCTGACCTTGAAAATTCAGAATTCCAAATCCCTCTCCTCATATGCATTATTTAATAAAGTAGAACCTTTTCTTAAATATTCAAGAAGCCAGACACCTTGCATTTCTTCCCTCTATTCTACTGTCTTTGTGATTCTCGCTCAAGAGCTAAGCCTATTTAAGTTTCCTATAATGATACATATTGTAAAAGTTTATTACAACAGAATTTAATGGCTGGGAAGCAGAAGTCTGCAGGCTGAAACATTATATCAAAGGTAACCTTTTGATAGAAAATTCTGCAGACGTGGTAAATTTAATCCGACTCAAATATTTAACTCTTCACAGTGTATTTCTCATATCTCTCTGAGGTGGGGAGAAAATAGGCTTGATTTCCCTCCTGCCTTGCATAATTATTTATACTTCTGCAAAGTGGATATAAAGTTCTTCGGAATCCCAGTGGCAGGATTTTCCGTGCAATTTCTGGAGAAAGTGAGAAGGGCAGAAGGGATCAAGCAACAGAGAACTGGGGGGTAAAAATCTCCATTCTGTTGCCTTAACACAGGTGTTTAGCATCATTTGAGATGCCCTAAGGAGCCTTACCTGGCCTCCAGCTGCCACTCCAGAATTGCATGGATTTCCCACAGATCTTATGTCACACATGCCAGGCCTGTGCAGACAATGTGAGATACCCTAGGGGATTTCGGGTGGCACCAAATGCTTATGTTTAGGCAGTCGACTCAAGCTGTAATTAACTGGACTGCCTGATTCTGGGTGACTTCACTGAAATGAGAGAAACTTGAAGTTTGTTATAAGTGGTCTGATTATAGCCTTTAGTTCTTGCTCAGAGGAAAACCAAGTGTCTTCCATCACATAGGCTAACCCATTTAGTTGCACTTTGGGCATCTTTTGGATCTTGTTGAGTTAGGTGTGAGCTCAGAGAAGGAGAAGAACACAGGCTCAAGTGAGATCTTCAAAAACCTACTGTAGACTTCTTACCCTTGCCTTTGCCAGTTGCATGGGATACAAGCCCAAGAGCTGGAGAAAGGATTGCCTGGAAATCAGGATTTCTTTCTTTTCTGATCAGCTCCTGGGTGCTTGTGATAAAATCTTTTCATAGCTCTGTACCTCATCATGCTTTTCCAATAGCTGGGGGTCATGACGCTGACATCCCTTCCACGAGCTTTGACAGGTTATGGAAAAGACTGGGTGATCATCTGATTTTAGGAAAAACTGAAGAGACAGTTTGTTATCTATACTGGATATTTCGTGGAAAAACTAGATCCTGTGTGTACTTTCCCAGCTTTGGGATCGTGCTACGGATGCACAATCTTCTCCTCTAGCAAGGAAATACTGCATTCTGTTACTCTAAGAAACAAATTGTGGGATCTGACTTGAAGTAAAACCAGAAAAGAAGCACTGAAATTCTCGGAGGTATGATTGTTATTGATCCTCATCACATTGTCATAAAGCTTGATCTAGCATATATAATAATCTGACATTTATCTAGTGAAGTCCTTGCCCACTTTGAACAAGTATTTAATTTTCTCTGTTGTTTATACTGTGCTTCAGTCCTTTACTACTTATGTCTTCTCCTAATTACCTAGGGAACCTGTTGTGTTTCTTCTATTACTAAGAAATTCTTCCACCGAGAATTTTCATGATCTATAGTGCACATCCTGAGCTACAGGTGACAAATCACCTAGAGAGGGAGCCTAAGCCTTCCCATGGCCAAGTGAGTGCAAATTATCTAGTCCTAGAGCAATCAGTTCTTCCATCAAAAAGTACATTGACCCCCACCACTGTCAGGAGTACTCACTGTATTTATGTAAAGCCAAGCTCAGTTTTCACACAGCATTTGACCTTGGCTCCTTATGGCGATGTTTATAATCTTCAATAGGTATGAAGTTGACACTATCTTAGGCTGTCTAATATGGTTATACAAAAATTATTCTAAAATTGGGAAGCTATTTTAAGAAATGGAAATACCCTTTCTGAAGGTAATTCAAACCATTTTGCCTTATGCCATTAGACTGGCATCAATCTCAGTTCAGTTCAGGGAGATTATTCAAAAATCCCCAGGAAAATACTGTTCTTTTCTATTACATTGTCTAGATGTTTCTGGTAATATATTTAGGAGGGGAATTGAAGCAACACTCTGTAGGTTTCATTAGTCCAGCTCCCCAGTGGATTTTTGTTTCTGAGTTTAAGACTCAGAAAAAAAAATCTGTTTCTGACTAAACAAATTCCCTGTTTAGTCTCTTAAAACCTTTTCAAGTGTAATGTTCTCTGGACTCTTGGTTCTCTTGGTGTGCTGGTGGTAGATAGCTTTCACAGCTAATTCTCCTTTAAGTGGAAAGAAGGCCATTTCCAGGCTCAAGGGCAGCTCCTACTCTGAATGTTTGAAATGACAAGGTTGAATGACTTCAATTTCAATGCTAAATTTAATATACTTGTATTAATGTTCTTAATTCCTTCATGTGACTATGAATCTTGTCCTTGTATGGACTTGCCTACATTTGATTCCAGAAAAAGTCTGCACAAAGCCTTGCTCAGACTTAGCAGCATGCATCTTTGTAGCGTGAAGGTGAAGGAAAGACTGGGTCAGGTTAAATAGCAGGAGAGAAAGGGAATGGTAGGGGCATGCACCAGTAGAGCAGACACCAGCGTGTGCATGGTGTGCATGGACACGTGTTCTGGGTTTGCATGGCACCCTACCTCAACTTCCTCGGTGCTGCTAACATCAGTAATTGATCTCTGTGAAGGATATCTGATGAAGCTTTCCTAGGGGATAACTCATTTTTCAAAAAGGTATAAAAAGGTATTACTTTGTTACAGGAAATTCATTATGCAAGACGATAGGCAAAGGATTGATAGCCACCTCCTGCAGAGCAGTAATCCTTTGTCTTTAGGATATATAGGCATGCCATTATCATAGCCTCTTGTAACAGGGATGATACTCAGCAAGTGAACAGGGCTCAACTGTGCTACTGGAAAGCTTCATTTGATGTGCAAATGAAAGATCCTGTTCAATAGGGTACACATGTCCCAAGTGTGCGTACATGAAACTCCACTTAATTTCTGCCAGAGCCTGCAAATAACACAGTGTATCAGATAAGGACTGGGACCCCTTGAGGGACTGCTTATCTTAGTGTCACTAGCGGGAGTAAATTGAGTTTTCAGTCTGGAAAAGCTTTTCATTCAAAGTGAGCAGCTTTGACATGTGCTGTAGCCCTGATTAGGGAATAAACTCATGAACCAAAGGTTGAAAATTATCATACCTAACCAGAATGAGCAGGAAGAAGCTTTCAGGTATATCCTAAATGCCCGTGTCCCTGAAAACAAAGATTTTAGCAAAAAATCCAAACAAAATATTCCCTGGTAATCTTTTCCTCACAAAGGTAGATTAAAAATAACTTTGCACTTGCCCAGCATTGTGGAGGAAAGAGAAAGAAGTGAGATCTTATCCTACTAAAAGACACACAAATGTCCTGTATGTGTCTATTTCTTGCCGAACTGTGAAACTCAGACAAGCTGTTACTGTTTCCAAAGAGGCTTTGTACCTGCCAAAGATCTACTCAGAACATCCTAAAATTAAGCCGGGGTGACAGATCATGTCTATACAAAGAGCATAAAACTTTAGATGATATGCCTTGAGCTCCAGTACAACATAAACAGGCCTAAGTGAAGTGGTTTAGTACAACAGGAAGAATCAGATTATGCCATTAGAAGGAACAGCTATATGTGAAACCAAAATAATTCAGATTATGTAGTCTCCTTCTGTTTGAGACAGAGTAAAGACAAGCAACCTTGATTTTAACAGAACTACTTGGAAAAATAAAGGACTACTCAGTCTGAATAGAAGTGAAGAAATCTGGTCCTACAACGTGAAACTAAATAAAACCAATCTTTCTTCCCTGAATACAGGAACTGAAAGAGTCTGTTCTCGAAAACATCTATTTTTCTGTACTCAGGGCTGTGTCAAATCATTGCCTAGTGGTAGGAAGATCAAATTCCAGCTATGTTAAGGAGTACTTGAAAGACTAGAAACATTTGAAGTGAAATATTTACAGTTAGATCCAGGAGGGTCAGGACTAATTTGTGAATCATCAAAAGGCCCAAAGGCAACTTGCATATAAGTGCTCAATTTTGTGCTTTAGTTTGTCATCATCATAAAAATTGATTCTTCCATGCTATGTGACTAATATTTATAGGCAAGACTTACTGGTGGAATGGGGGTTATAATAAAAGCTTTTGTGTGCCCAGGTAAGATAAGGCTCACGCACAAATTTACTGTGCTCTCACTACTCTGTAGTAACTCTCCACAGAGTCTCTTTACTGGTGGGATGTATTGCACATATGAAAGTACGTATCTTGCTTAGGCTTACTGGTGTAGACTCACTTGAGAATCAATCTGCATCTAAGAAAACTACTTCACATCAAAGCATTTTCAGACGTGCCCAGTCTAGGTGCTAAGTTTTGCTTATTGGTGGATTATTTTGGGTTTGCATAGGAGTGACTGGAAAGAGATTTTGGCCAAAGGTTACTTATTATAAAGGCAAAATTTTGTCAACCACAGAGATACAGAAGATACAGCCTGAAAATTAGAGAATTAGATTTATATAAAAATGTCCAATGAAATAAAAGGTAAAATATAATGTAATTTACTAGGATAGTGACAGAAAAATACAGAAGTAGTAAGAAGGAATAAAAGTGAGACATGAAGGAATTCTGGCCAAAAATGGCTTTTATTTTATGGATGCAGTCACCTTACATAAATAAATGTGGCTTCTTAGGCAGGGGTCAGTCTTCATTCATGCCACCATCACAGAGGTGAGGAAATGATTTCCCCAGGGAAGGCACTGCAAATGACAGCAGAAAAAACCCCATGAAAAATCATTATAAAATGTGCAAGCACTGCACTATCTTGCACTATGATTTAACCCATTCCTGTACACCTGACAGTAAGCCATGCTACTTTGAAGTATTCTTGCTCTCTTTTGTCTTTTTGATACAAACCATACCAAAAGCCAGCAGGTACGGTGGGCCAAAGGGATTTTCTTTGAGCCACATCTCCTGACTTTGTGGTTAAGTATGAGGATTGTATGGAATCTTGATGCTGCAGGGCTGGCTGCCATTTATTGCACTAATTTCTTCTTCCTCTTCTTTTTTCCCTCCACCTCTACTGTGAGCACTAGTGGAAGAGGCAGAAAGCAGGGCAGTGCAGAAAGGCCCCACTGTGCTCTTTCTTCTGGAGACATGTGTTAGCTCTCCAGTGAGTATTCCAGAGCTTGCTGTTTCAAAGTCAGACTTCTCTGTGGCATGCTGAGTGCTCTTATCCACTACCCAGGACATGCCATGAGTCAGCTGGAATGCAAAATATGCTTGTTGGGAGTTGCAAGAAGAGTGTGTCAACGTTGCAGGGTTTATCATTTAGCTCTCCAGTTAATGTTCTTTTGTAGAATTCTTCAGTTCTCTTCTACTATGATTTGGTGCTGATTGCTGGGAAAATAATTGAGTGCTGATGCTCTGTGCTAGGCTGATAGCACATGTCACAAGACACAGATTCAAAGCCTCTTAGATGTGACTCTTTTACTGGACTGCCTGAACCTCTGGAGGATGAAGGTGCTGTGATTTCATGTTCAGGTTTGAAGAGATTTGCTTTCCTCTCTTATTATTCCTGTCTGCTTATTGCCTGTCCTCATAATTATATCTGGCACTTGACTGAGATGGAAAAAGATGAGCAGCCAGATGTTGCAGTCTCCCTCATGCCTTGAGGGCTATTTAAAACCTCACTCACATTTTAAGCCCTCCTGTACTCATTTTACACAGCAAAAATTCACCACAGATGGTGTGATGGGAATCTGGTCCCTGAGGTCTTTATGCTGGTGGTGTGACTCAGGAAAGTACGAAGCGCCTGTGACAGCCTTTGTAGATATAGGGGCTTTTGAGTACTTGTTGCCTTTCTCAAGGCTGGGGTTGTCCCCACCAGTGGCCATGCCCACTGGAGAGGTCTCTTGGATAAGCATTTCCTTACCTTGCCCCCCCCTCACCTTTCCCCTGTCCAGAGATAGGACCTCCTTTGTAGTGTTGTGGGGCTTGGTGAGAAGATGGAGATGCAGTTCTTAGGGGCACAGTTGGGGAGCAGGTCTGCAGTGCTGCCCCTTTGGGGTTGTGTGGTACTTGGACAGCTGAAAGCTCCACCTTAAAGGCTCTTGCCTTAAAAGTGCTGCCCTTAACTAGCACTGCTTTGTGTTAAGGTTGTCTGTGCTCTCATAAGAATTATGGCCCCTGTACCCCAGTTTTCAAAGGTGCTGAATGTCCTCAGGTAACCAATTCACTCTCACAAGTCCGGGGACGTGTTTTCTCACACTTTTCCAGCCTGTGTTTGCACCTGTCAGAAGATCTGAATTGTGATACGGCATTTGGGAAAATGCTATTTGCAGAGCAGAAGTTATTTACCCGGCACTGGAATATTTTGCTTGACTGAGGCAGTCTTTGATCTTTTGTTCTGGGGCTTTAAGAGTCGCACATCCAGTCTCCAGCTGATTGGTAGCCGGAGCCTTTTGTAGGTAATCTCCTTTAAAAGCCAAGTCACTTTGGCTACCTCAAGGTCTGAAGATTTCTCGTTTATAAATTACATGATTTTCTGGGAAGTGGATTCACATTTTAATCTGCATTTGAGCATCCACCTTCCAAATCCATTTAAGCAGCTTGAATTATTTGGCAAGGCACTGGCACCCCAAAGTGTGCGTTAGCTTTTCCAAGGAAGATTTTTCACTCATGCAAATTTGGGTTTCAAATACTGCCAGCAGAAAAGCAGAACAAAGAAGAAGGAACTTAACCACCTAAACAGGGATTTCTCATTACACCTGGTTGGCTTTGTTTTTGAGATTGTGAATGAACCACTGAATGAATGCACAGAAACACTTCCACACTTGTAGTCACCTATTGTATAATAAATATACCATAATTCATTTAGAAAAATGAAAATACAGGAGGGCCCCAGGCAGCCAATTAAAAATTTTTTCTAGGTTCAGATAATGCCTCAAGATCTATTTTTATACCTGCTGACAAATTAAGTCTATACTTTTTTCCTTCCTGAATATAATTCTTGCACAGTTAAGCACACAGTAACTTTCCATTGCTTTGCTCTGATGTTTTACTGTTTCATGAGTTAAAATACTGCAATTCACAAAGAAATGGACCAACAAGACAGGTAGCCAGGTAGATGCATTATTCTTGTGCAGTCAGATGCCTCATGAATCACTGCCCTTGTAACACTTTTAATTAACTTAATATATTTCCCATCAGGAATTTAAAACAAGCAACCATCGCAGAGGGAGTTACTGACTTTGTGCACCTCTCACAAACAGCAATATGCATATGGGAGAAGGAAGAGTTTAGAGAAACTTTTTTAAGAAGCGTTGTGTCTCTAGAGCTGCCTCTTTCATGGCTCCCTTTCTACCTCCAGCTCCTGCTTATGCAGCATTACTAATTTACCTTGACAATTGACACTCATCGTGTTTCCAGCCACAAAATTTGTAGTGACACAGTGACTTAGCATTTCTGTGTTTCCAGGGAGAGCAAAGGGAATTCTGCCGTGTGCTGCTGCCTGACCCTCATTATGTATTGCATCTGTTCCGGCCGGGTGCTGCAAGAAGTGCTAGTTCCTCTCTTGCCATCTGCCTGAAATTGTCATAGTCCTTCAAAGCCGCAGACGCATTTTGTGTTGTTCCATACAATTTATGCATTTAATTAGGACTCTGAGAATCTTTTGGGTCACGTGTCCTGACTGTAAGGTAGAAGGTAATGCAAGAGGGTGTGCAGCCTCTCACCTATGGGTGTCTTGGTGCCAAGTCCTTCTGATGTCTCTTGGGTGGGAGGGAGGCTCTGGGTCTGTGCTGTGTACGGCATGGGGTCCTGCTCATGGAGGGGCACAGAGGGACAGCACGTGCTGGAGTCCTGAAACCATCCCATGTTGCCTGGCAGCTCAGAAACACCACCAGTCCTGTCCTGCCACCTTTGCACTTTTTTTAATAAACTCAGGGACAGGAACCTGCCTTTTTATCTCTGCTCTGGGAACATTGTCCCAGGGCTTAGGCTTGTAGAAAGGGTGAGAGAAGGAGGAGGAGAAATCCCTCTGCTTCAAAATTCAGCTTTAATTACTGCCTGTGCCCTCCATGGCGTCCACCCCCATGGCTGGCATGGGTTTCAAACAAGGGCTATGGGTGAAGCCTCCAAAGTTAAATCTACATCGCCAGTAAATGGGAAGCCCTGGTGAGAGCAGCTCGAATGCTGATGGCAGTGGAGGGATATATGAGGAAGCAGCCCATCCATCCATCCGTCCGTCCATCCGTCCTTCCTTGCTGTCACCATCACTGCCTTTGGGAACTCACTGCTTCTAGCCCAGCCTTTCAGTGAAGGCAGCATGGAGAAACAGCCAGCAGCAAACAGAGTATTTTTATTTTACATCTTCTCAGGAGAATCTCCTTCAGCACTGGACACCACTGCAGGGCCAAGTTGTCAGCAGCTCGGTGGGACACAGACGTGGCACAGCGAGGCCTGATCTGCGTTAGTCTGTCCTGGGAGAAATCCCATTTATCTTCTCTCTAGCCTGCTCTGACACACAAGGTCTGCCCTTACCTGGCACCTGCTTATCTTGGCAGCTGCCACCAGCGTGGGAGTGCCCCAAGGCCACAGCACCTGGGCAAGGGGTGGGGGAAAGGCAATGCTCCAGAAGGTGGCTGTAAACCTTTACATGGACACTCTCTCTGACTTGGGAAATCCCTGAGCTACAAACTCTTGTTACAGGATAAAGCTATGTTTTCTGCACAAATATCTCCGTATGTTTTGTCTGGAGTCATACTAGTCTGCCAGCATTCGCCTTTGGCCCATCTCATGGAGTCCTGGGCTGGATAATCTTCTCATCCTGACTTGGCCGGGGATAGCAATCTGCTCTGCACCTGGCATTTCCCAGAAAAGCAAATAATAGCTAATGAGCTCACTGCTGACATTAAATATTTCAGAAGGTATTTTAAAAAAATAATTATATTTGTTTATAATTATATATAAAAAAATTATAATTCTCTTTGCTTCCAAAGGAAATAAAGCTATGAAAGCAACTGCATAGACTTTATATAGGGACCTCTGAGAGAATGAATTTGAAGGCTGCAAATTCATAGATGGGTTTTTATTGCTTTTATCAGTTAGGTTACAAATAAAAGCTTTGACATGGGTAAATGCAGTCATGCATGTGTAAAATTAGTGAGAAAATTCTCAAAAATCCAATAATTGACAAATGCACTGGGTCACATGTGTATAGCTGAGTTACTACAGTATACATTATATTAAACATATTGAATTACCTAATTTTGAAAAGATCAACACACACGTGTGGTTGTCTGGGTTTTTCCTTATGGGGAATAGGTGGGAGGTGTCAGGGTGTGCTCCTCTGAAGGATACAAGGGCGAGAGGTGTTCTGCATGGGGGAGTGGCTCCCTGCCACCAGGACTGTGTTAATTACTGTCACATGGACCACTGGGCATAGAGAGAGGCATGGATAGCGCTCTGTGGGACATGGACACCACCCAGCACAGCCCAGCAGAGCTGCTGCCATTGCCCCAGCCAAGCTGTCCAGCTGAACATCAGGAGGCATTCTCCCCCTTCCCTCCAGGAATAATTAAGATTTTTCCTAAAGCAGGCCTGGTGAGGAAGTGGGTTTGCCACAGGTCATTTGGAAACATTTGCTAATGACCTCCTTGGTTCCAGTGCTGAATGCTAATTTACATTATGAATTTCACTCGATGGCTGTGCTTTCTGCCAGAAATGCTGACTCAAGATGCCATGAGGTGAAGCTGTTGGAGCTAGCAGAGATATTTAGTAAATCTGCTAAAGGCTGCACTAATCAGGAAAGAAAGGGATAAAAATTCTGATTAGAAGTGACATCATTTTACTTACTGTAATTTTTTAAATGCTTTTAAGGATGGCATCACACTGAAGCTTCATATAGTATGTGCATCTTAAAGCTAAGCTGTTAAAAAAACCATGCATATAATATCCAGATCTAATCTTACCCTGCCAGCCAGCAAGTTTCCAGGAAAAGGAGTGGGGATCTGTAATTTAATAGCATTCAGTATAATGTGCAACTGATGCCAAGAGAAGAAAATGTAGAATTAGCTGTACTAACTTTGAAGGGCCTGAAACAAAGGGGGAATATGCATGAATAGCTGGAGATTCCTCAGATAATAGTAATGTCATAAATTTAGAATATTATAACATACTTTGTAAAGCAAAGTAATTTCATATTCCAAGTAGAGAGCAAATATAAAGAGCTTTCCTAAAGCGTGCTGTAGATTAATGAATTTCAAACAGGAACATCAAAGTAAATCTAACAATAACAATGCCGCAAATAAAAAATATGATGGGAAGCAGTTAAAATATAAAGACAAAGGGCCAATTTTTTCTCTCATTATCCTGGTGTAAATCCAGCATAACTTCGTAAATCTCCTCTGCAACTCTGGGTCTAGAGATGGGAGTGACAAAGAACAGAATTTGATTCATGCTTACATTAAAAGAATATAGAGCTATGAAAGAAAAGCCTGAGGGTTTTTAGGAGATGAGAGATCTTGAAAGCAGGGAGAGGAATGCTCTGGAGGAAGTGCTTGGAAAGGCAGAGCTGTCTTTTCCTTCAGTGTGGTGTTATCCCAGCTGTAGGATCCCCATCCACATCCTAGCAAATGCTGATCTGCAAAGCACAGGAGGAGTTGCTCCAAAACCCAGCGGATCAAAAGGGACCTGAAGAGATGGACAACTTGGGTGGGGCTTGGAAACATATGGAGCTGGGGGAGAATGTAAAGCACCCTTATGAACATGGCTTCACTCCTAGAGAAGGAAGAGGAGAGACCCCCAAGACAGCTGTCCCCTGGGTCATCTCTGTGTGTGCTGCTGATGCCAGCCTGCAGAGCTGGAGGTGGAAGAGGCTCGGGCTGGCCATGGTGCAAAGCCATGTGGGGCAGCCGTGGTGCACAGCCCCTCTCACTGGGCCAGCCCCACGGGTGATGCAACTGCAGCCACATCGAGGGTGAGTGCAGAGACCTCCAGGCTGGGACTTGCATGCCAAGGGAAGCAGACAGGGAGCTTACCCGACCCATTGTGACCAAGGCACCTGCTGTTTCCAGTGTCAACCACTTTGAACCAGCTGCAGCTTTGCCCTGAGGTGGCTGAGCAAATGGATGATCTCCCTCTTCTGCAGGGCGGATTTGAGGGGAATCACTGGGTCAGATGACACCACTGTTGCCTCCAAGACTCCTACCTCTCCCCAGGCAGTGGAAAGGAAATGAAGGAGGTAGTTTTTGCATCCCCAGAGTCATCGGTAATGTGTGAGACACCTGAACATTTCAGCTGAAATGAATAAATATGCACATGCATCCACTTACTGGGATGACTTAGCAAATGCATTCAGACAGTAAGATACTGAAGCCTGCACACAATGAACATAACTAAATATTTTTGCTGGAAGCTGTTCATTTGTTACCATCAGGGAAAGCACAGTTAAGGTTGACATGTCCTCTCCCTTCTGTTAGCTTTATTCTCCCTTCTAGTGCCTCTGCCGTAGCAAGCACATATACACATACATAAAAAAGAAGGCTGGGTAATGATGGGACTTGGCATGACATGCTGTTTGGGTTCTGCAGCAACCTACTGAAGTGCCACTTGCCAGGTTGCTATTCAACCTAAAGAGATCAGGCAGTCAGTGTATCACATAGCAAAGGATTGCTAAAAACCAGAGAGGACTTGTGTCAAACTCAGAGGAAGTATTGATTGAAGCCAGAAGCGGAGTTAGTGCTTCCTTCAGTGTTTCTAATCTGTCTAAATGACCTGCACAAAGAAGCCAGCTGCAGATTTCTTATGTTTGCTCTTACCTGTAAGTGAAGAGCAGGCAGCAAAAAAAAAAATATCAAAGGGATGTCAGATGTGCTGTGAAACTGGGTCACTGCACAGCAAATGGAATTTTATGTGAAAATATAAAGAAAATGGTGGGTAAAAACATGAAATACATGAAGCTAATGAGAACAGCTCACAAAGCAAAGCCTTTGGAGCAGCAGTTGCCAGGTTTACCAAAAGAACTAAACATTTGAGACATCAATTTCCAGGAAATAAATCAAAACATGAGACGCTGCTAAGATATCTGGCTACAGCAGTGGACTCTTCAGTGCAGGAGCATTGTTTTCATCATATGGGCTATGGTCAGGGAGCGGATAAGCAGGATATGGCACCTGCTCGGATTTCCTCATTTTCAGCTGTTCTAGCCAGTCTTCTGAAGGTGAAGAAAACTGAATTTAGTCCTTTTTCTGGGGAGAGCTGCAGAAGCTTGTGTCCATTAAGGCAAGGGGAAAGGACCCTGTGAGGCCTTGGGAGAAATCCCATTACAAAGGCAGTGGGGAATTTTAAAACATCTGTTTTAAAACTCCTGGTAATATCCAGTGTAGCACTTTATCGAACAAAGAGCTCCTTGTTAAAAGCTGTCAGCTGCTCCAGGGGACTGGGAGGAGGAAATAGGGCAGGTCTGGAGCAGGCAGACTTCCCTGGTACATAGTGGCAGGTTTGGGGATGCTGCATACACTCCCTGATATGAACAGACAGTTGCAGGTCAAGAAGTTCTTTGGGATTTGACTGAGGAATGTCCGATGGAAGACTGGGGAAATTAATTTTAAATGGAAAACTGTGAAAACTTTTTTTTTCTCCTTCTTATTTCCAGATCATGGCATTTAAGTTCAGGAGTAACTCCAGGACATTTCTTCCAAGTGGGTGGGACACTGCATGCCAAGTTTCAGCAGTAATGAGGTGGATGAGTTGGGAACACACCTGCACATTCCTCTTCTTTAGTCCAGTGCCAGAGGACTTCTGGGGTGGGATGTAGTGTTGGGCTAGAGGGCAGTGAAGGTGGTAAAAGTAAGAATCAGTATGACATGAAGTGGTAGTAGCACCCAACAGGTAGAGAATGGAAGGAGAGGTGGTGTGTACCAGATGTCTTCACCACAAAACTAGGTCTCTATGCACATACAAACAGGAAAAATATATATTTTCAGTTGGCATTCCAAGCTAAAGCCATCGAGGTAGAAACACATTGGTGTTACTCGGTAAATCATAAGCTGCCTTCTTGGAGGAAACAGAGCGTTAAATAGAAAAGCTAAGTGAACTCTGATGAACCAAATGGCCTAGGCTTGATCCATCATTTTTTATTAATTGCACCAGGTGGCTCATTTTGTGTCTCTGAGAGTAGATCTGAATGCTCTGCTCTTTCTCTGAATTGTCACTTGGGCTCTGATTACTGGAATGCTAAGGTGATGGTGACAAACTATCCTGCCCATGTGTTCTCTGGTAGAGAGGTTTAGGAGGAGAAGAAGGACCACCACATGGATACAGAACATGCAGAAGCCACCAGATTGATGTACAAATGGAGGCTCGATGGGACACGGGGTTTACTGCCACGCAGGAACAGAGTGAGGCCGTCGGGGTGAAAAACAGCTCCTCTGATAAACCACTGTGCCAGAAATTGCTCTCCACTGCTGCCTTTTTCTGTATTGCTTCCTCCTGAGGGCAAGATGGCTTTCATCACACATGGGTGGGGGACAGACAGCAAATGCCCTTCTGCACCAAGCCTGATCTCAGAACTTCTCTTGTGTTTATTTTAAAAGAGGCTTTTTGGCATCAATTGTAGGTGATCAAGTTTTTCTTCAGCCTTCAGCTTCTTTGTTGCACTCACCTCAGATGCCGCTGAGCCACCACAGCGATGACAGTTTGTCCTTTAGATGGAGGATGTCAGTTACCAATGCAGAGTATTGATTTCTGCTGATCGCTGATGAGTAGGTGGAACTGTAACTTTGCATGGAGAAATTGAGCTGATTCAGGCAATTGGAAGTGTTACTCAGGCTGGTGGAAATTTCCTAGCTAGCATTTAGCTGTGAGCTTCTTTGGTACAGGCAATTCCCTAGGGAAAACGTCTCACCCTCTCTTTGCCTTGCTCTCTGAAGCAGGTTTGCGTGAGACTGGTACCTCACCCTAGCCTAGGGCAGGGAATTCAAAGGAGGGGATTAGCCCTCACATCAGAATACGAAACTACGTGACATATTCATATTTTTGAAGCAACTGCTTCTGATCTGTTGGAAGTTCATCTGCCTTCAGAGTAGTATTTACATGGATAATGTAGTGTACCTCCAAGGGCAGGCAAGCAGCCACCTCCCATTCAACCTGATTTTCATGGATATTACATCTGCACCAACAGTTAGCTTTAAATCCCAGCTCCTGATCTGTGTGGAGCAATTTCTGACTGGTCTTGAAAATACCTCTTCACCCTTTGCTGGAATAGAAGTCAACTGTGCCAAAAAAAAAAAAGGAGAAAAGAAGAGACTGCTTAATGCAAGATGCAAGCAGGACAAGAAATCCCTCTATATGAGTTCTAAGCAATGGATCCTCTGTCATCCCTTGAGATTTATTCAGCTAAATTCTGATATTTTGATGTATCTCCTCTGTGCTTTGATATATTTTTCTCCCTGTCAGCAAGTCACATCTTAAGCAATACAGATTCTTTGCAATTAACCAGCATTTTGAAGAGTCAGTTTCCCCCCTCCTTCCCTCTCTGCAGTCTTCATCTGGTATTATGCTTGCAAAGTCAGTAGCAACTGGAAAACTAATCCTGTTAACCTCACTGTAGGATTTCTGAAATTAACTTTCTAAAAAGGAGAGGAATCTTACTTCCTACTGTATGTTGAGACTTCAGAATTACTCCCTTGGCTTGAGACATACTGGTTTCACATCCCCATAATGGATGCTGTATAAAACTTAAGACAGGTATTCATGTTAACAACATTAGTCAAAAATCAGATTAGGATGTCAGTATGGTCATGCAGGATAAGACTAGTGCTCCAGCTGATCAGGATCCACCTTCACCTGCTCTAAAAGAACTTTTAAATTGATCATCTGTGCAACCTGATCTAGTGGGAGGCGTACCTGCCCATGGCAGTGGGGCTTGGGACCAGATGATCTTTAAGGCCTGTTCCAACCTCTTAACTTTCTGTGATTCTGTGATAGCCATCAAATTTTTCCCCTCTTCAACCTGATAACAAAAATGAAGGGTGATCTGGTGCCAAATTGATTATCAGTTCTCTTCTGGAGGGATGGACAGCTCAAAAACATGTCCTCTGTTTAGTCTAGGGATTTTTCCACATAGCTATGTTCTTCTGTGTCTTGTGTGGAAAAAAATAAGGTTACACAAGAAAGCTTGTTTGGATTAATTTAGAAATCATATCTATTTTTTATAAAAGATCTTCTTGCAGCTCATTTTGTGGCTTGGATTACTAAGTTTTAAGGAGGTAAGATGACTTTGCCAAGGGCACGCAGGGCCCTAATGTGTCAGCTTTGATGAGCTCTCTGGTCCTGGTGGGTGTAGAGGTGTTATGGATGCTTCAGGCTGTGAAAGAGCAGCTGAGCTGCCTCTCTGTGCTGTAGAAAAACTCTGTCTCAACATGCTGCAGCTTTCTCCTTTGTTTTATCCAAAGGTGAGAAATATTTATGAGTCACACGGCTCATAACATGGCAGATGCATAGCCAAGGGATTCGTGACCTCGTGCTGGTGAGGAGTCCTTGTGATACCTCTGTGTCTTCGGCCTCGTATCTGTGGCAGGAGCAAAGGAATGTGAGGTGGCTTGTAAACAAATTACATCATTTGGATGGTATGAAAGCTGGCTGAAAAAGTTTTGTATTCCTTTCCTGGAGGCTCCTAGATGTGCAGGATAGCTGTGCAGGGGCCTAGTTGTGTTGCAGTTGTTGCTGCAGGGCCTTAAGTTTGCTGATACCATATGTTAAGTTCGACTTACAAGGAGATGCACCAAAGGGGGTTGGCAGTGTGAAACTGTAATTAAGCCTCCACAGAACTTGGGCTTTTGGGGCATGTCAGTTAACATAGGGAAAACTTGGTTTGAATTTAAAGGAAAAATACCTACATTGAACAAAGAAAAGCTTGTAATCGGTTCATCAGAAGCTTCTGCATTGTGGAGCTTCTTAGGTTTGTTTATGTGTTTTGAAATGAGGGGTTTACCAGGTGAGATGGGCTTCTCAGGCAGTGACAGCATTCAGCATTCATGGAGAAAGACGGCTTTGCTCTTGAACATCTTCCATACCTAAATACCATTCATCTCTTACATGAAGGACAAGGGTGACCTGGATCACCAAATCCAGCCCTCGGACATCACGAGCAGCCATATGGTGTGATGGCACTGGCACCAGTGGAACCTGTTCTCTTACCATCCCTCCAGCATTTCTCAGCAGCACTGGTTCCTCAGCATGGCACAGGAGGGGAGAGCACCCACCGTGCAGAGAGCTTTCTGGGGCAGGACAGCTGCTCACTGGGACCCAGATGCATTCCTGCTGCCCTCTCCAGACCACCTACCCTGCCAGGTAGTGCAGGAGTCTGGGGCAGAGTCCTGGAGCATGGTAACCACTTGCAGCCGGAGGAGGAAAAGAGTTTAAACTGCTGAATCACACCAAATGCTCCAATTTATGTGCAAGGGAGATGTGGGAAAGAGCTTGCTCTTGCCATCAGATATGCCATCTGCCCTTAATAACCTATGATCAACTAATTTTTTATCTTCTTCTGTATGTAGCATGGCACTGGGAAACCATCACGGATTTGATGTTAATACACAGATAGTCAGCAAGCTAGTTAACCACAGCATTCAGATGGCTCTGAGCCTGCCTTGCTGTTTGGCAGAGATAAATTAGGGCATGGGAGTGATACAAAACAATATTTTAACATTATTAAAACCTGATCTCACATTTCAGAAGTTATTCTACCAATTACAATTCCAATAGATGGTAGAAGTCTGCTTTCCATTCTTTGTATAGAATATGCATTCATATGTGTATGAGTAATTGACACTGCTGGCAGTTTTTCTATTAATAAAGCTACTGTATATCAATAGAAGTGATTAATAGCTGCTTTGTCCCCAGATTACATTAGATCATTCGGTGCAGGGCATATAGATCCTTCCCCTGTATCTCCAGGAAAGAAAAACAGCCTGGTCTCTTTGAAAGAGGACGCAGCAGTTCAGGGGGACGCAGCTTGTGGGGCTGCTGGGCACCTGAACCTGCAGGTGAGGTTGCAGCAGATCTTGTGTCTGCAGCTCTGTCATCAGTGTCTTTGCAAATGTCCTTGCAAAGTTTTCCGGGAAAGGCCTCTGTCTTTGTGGCCCCCAAATCTTGTGGGTACAGTGGCAGAATGAGCTTGTAGAGAAGCTTATTGGAGTTTGAGTTGTACTTTTTAAGGAAAACCACTGCTACATGACTGGCTCAGTCGAAGTCCCCTGCACAACCCTTTGCAAACTGCTTTGCCTAGAGGGTTTTGTGACAAAGGTTACAAAAGAAAACCCTTTTCATGACCCTTTTATGCACTGATGATGTATGCTTTAGTAAAGAAATCTTGCGGGAGATCTTCGGTTTCTTTCAATAACAGCCATGCTAAATGTTGATATTTTGGACATTCAGAAAGGGTTCCTCACTGCAAGTTATTCAGCATTCAAGCCAGCACAAAACCAGTGTATCTTCAAAGTCCCACAAACACACCTAAAATTCCAAACACATGGCCAAGACCCAGATAGACATCAGGTAAGAACCATTCAATGTCTTTATTGCATTTAGGCTTCGAGCTGGCCTTCTGTGTGACATGAGTTGCCTGAAGAGTGTATGGGAATTCAAAGGATGCAACTGCATATCTGTATTAAATCGTTTTCTTATCAGGGTGCCAGTACAAAAGCTACCATATCTCAACATACTGAATTCTTTACTTTCCTGATTCTCAAAGCATTTGCTCTGAAAAGGGCTTGATTGTTCCAGCAGAGTTGGTGGAAGGCAATGTGGTCTAATCCCGCTGGATGAAGGGACTTGCTTCTTCCTTGACTAAGAAGCAAGGGGCCCTAGTAGTGAAGGAGCTTTTGTGAGCTTTTGGATGATGCTGGGATGAATTAGCTTTTGCCTTTCATAGTGTACACCTTGTCACGCAGTTGTGAAGAGAATTGCATATCTGAAAGAACCACTAGTTTGAAAGATAAAGCTCTTCTGAGCAGGAGCCAGGGGCACTGGCAGAGTCACTTCCACAAGAGTCCTGTCCTGCCTTCTCATCTCCATGGCCCATCAGCCAGAAAGAAAAGCTGGTCCCAGGCGCAGCACGTGTTTGCTTCTGTACCTGCTCATGGCATTCAGGTACCTTGTTTTGTTCCCTGAGGACTGTGATATTCTGATGCACCCTAGGGCATTGCCATGGAGAGAAGAGCACGTGCAGAGCTGGCTAGAGTGCGAGAGGTGGCTTGGGACCTATGGTACCTTGTTATTTAATCCACACCCCAGGTAACCATTATAAACCCTGAGCGGTGTTCTCAGTCTGGCAAGCATCAGGCCCTTTTTACGGCAGCACTGGATTTCAAAGCATTTAAAAATACCTAAGCATAAACTCATGACCTCTGAGAGGTTTTTTTTTAAGCTTACTACATTGCAGTTTTGGGAGTTGGCCCAAAAATCTCTCCAAGGCAAGACCAGAATAGCATCCTTATAAACACATGTGAATTGGAAGGGATTATAAGGATTAATGAATGCTCATAGCTCTCCTTAGGTAGACAATGACTTGCAAACCTGAACCAAACCACAGTTTTTAAAGTGAGTAATTGTGAAAACTTATTGTTACCTCCCAAACAGCGTCCCCTCCAGTGCTGTTGTTCATTAGTTGATAATCTCCTGTAAATCTTTATGCTTAGGAACACTTCTCTGTAAGAGCCCAAGCCACAGTCCTTCCTAGTTTTAATAGCAGCTGTGCCATTGATGTCAGCTGGCTTTGGGTCAGGCCCTAAATGCATATAATACTGAATTATGTGGCAACTGTGCATTTTCCATTGAACTCAGCAACAACAAAGCAGTCTCCCACTGTGTATTGGAGAAAAGTGGGCTCCACAGAAAAGTAAGTGAGGAAAAGCCTCCCAACAGTATTTGTGTTATTGTTGGCCACCACTGCTGCTACTTTCATTATAGGAAATGTTTCCTTAAAATTGCTATGCTGCTGGTGTCGCCCATTCTCCGGTCACTGCCTGACAATATTAATAAGGCAGTGACAAAGTTGTGTCAGAAAGTTCCAACTCTGACTTTATTTACCCTTGAGGGCAGATACAATCTCAGGAGGAGCTTTGAATCCTATTATGGCAAACCGTGGCAGCAGTGGCAGGCTGATGAGATAGAGAAACCCACACTTCCTTGTCTAGAAGCATTATTAATAATGTTTCGGAGGATTGTTCAGTTATTTTCTAGTTTTTCCTCAAATGTAAGGCCACCTGCTGTATGTATTTAATATAAATACTCTGCTTGGGATGTCCTTCATAGTGTGTAAGAGAGATTGCTGTAAATGATTGGAAGGGGTTGCTTACTTCTGTCTCTGGACCCAAACAAAGCCTGTGACTCCAAGGTTCACAGGCCAGGAATGCAGCAGGTTTTTTACCTAAGGTCACCCCAACATGTGGCAGGGAATGCTGACTCTGCTCTACTTTTGATGTGAGTGGAAGCTGCTTGCATTAAACTGCAACAATGGATGCTGGGACCTTGGTGGGGGCACAGCAGCCCACTGCTGGACAATGATCCTTTTGACAAACCGGCAGTGAGGCAGTTGTTTCCAGCGACAGCAGCCCCCACAAAACTAGATAATGAGATTTTTTTTCCATGCAGTCCCCACAAGAGATTTGTTTGCTCAGGAAACAAAGATGCCTAGCAGGACTTTTAAGTCTATAAATGGGACCATGTATCCCCTCTTCATATTTACAACATGGCTAGCTGGCTAGCCCTGTCATCTTTGATAACAACACCAAAAAGACTGTTTGCTTAGAAAACAAGCCCTCATTGTTCAGGAAATTACCACTGAAATTAATTTTATTAAATCTCTTCTCTTTGGCTGCCCATGGTGTGGGAGCACTGAAACGCGTTCAAAGCAGAAAGACTGCTGAAGTCTAAATCAGACTTTAATAAGGGAATGTCATGTTTCATTTAAAAGATTCTCCTCACCTTCCTTTTTGCGCCATCAAGTGAAAATAAAAGTAGGGCTATAACTACATCACTGCCTCCACTCCACATTAACTGTGAGATCTCTCACATTTCTTTCCACACCTTTTCTACTCCTCCCGAGCTTTGCTGCTTGCTTTGCAGGCTGTCAGGATCCCGGTGCTCTCTCAAGCAGATGACTAGCTGTGGTCCTTGTTCATTATGGGGTGACAAGCTCAAGGAACAAATACCTACAACATGGAAAGTTTCGTGCCTCAGGATGTCAGCCTGATGTAGTTGGGTGGAAAATGAGGTGGCCTGAGCTTCACCACTCTCTCTGGGGCATGAAATTGGACACAGACTGACTCTGACAGATGCTCACCCTCTTTGGGATCTTATTGCTTCTCTCAGATCCACCCTGTCACATTGCTTCATTATGCTCCTACAAACTACTGTCAAGTCTTGCTTCTCCTTAGAGTGCTTGACAAACATTTTGGCCCAAATCCTTCTTTTTATTACCCCTAAGCCTTTCCTTTTTTTCATTCTTGTATCCTACACCCTTTCTTCCTGACTCTTCATTTTTTGCTTCCTGGCAGTTTTTCCACATATGTTCTTTCCCATACTTCTTAATTCCTTTTTCCTTTATATCTTCCATGGGATCAAGCTGGTTGATCCCCAAAGATTTATAGGCCATTCGTTTCCTTGGTCTTCCCTGGATTCCTAATTTCCAGTTTTGGTCCAAACCAAACTTTATGGAACCCCCATAAGGCTCCCAGGACTTCAGAGGGGCTCCATGCACCCATTGGCATGACTTTGGGTAACAAGGACCCAAGACTAGTTTATTCAGGCAGGGATTTTTTGTCTCTAAATTCTTGTGCCTGCTAAATCCCTAGACTCCAGGTTAAATGGTGTTGTGTGGTTGCACTGGTGATACTTAGGACCTCTAGAATAGGTTTATTTTTTGAGAAAGCTTATTTTTGGAGCTGTGAAAAACAGAGCAGTGGGGACAACCAGTGGCTCAGAGCTTCAGCTCCGTCCCTACCCCTCTCTCTTTAATGGATTACAATTATAGTTGGTCTTCAGGAGGCTTTACAGTCATTACTAGAATTAAACACTGGTTCTGAAGTTAGTAACGGTGTGTGGTTAAGTGGCAATAATATAATTTTAAAACTGAAATGAAACTCCTATGTCACTGAGTTTAGTCTTCTCTTACCACAGGTCATCACATCATAAACAACTTTACCTAAAAGGTAAATGTTTTCTTTTGAGATAGCAGATTGCCTTCTTAAACTGGGAAATTACATCACTGAGAATGTTGCTTTTCATGACAGGATTTTGCCTTTTGAACATGAAACTGTGGTTATAAAGGATCTCTCATCCCAGAGACATCACTGCTACCTCTGAGAGTGGTGGGCCCACTTTCTTCTTTGCCTCAGTTGGCTCGTTCTTGGCACCTCTGTTGGGCAGCATAAGCTTTCATAGACTTGCATTGCTAGACATCCTAGGTATGTCACGGAGCTGGAAGCTAACTTGGACAGGAAAAAAAAGCAGAGAAAAAGAAGAATATTATCTGACTTGATGAGATGAGCCTCACCGTGCAGCAGTGTGAATTCTAGAGGCAGAACCTTGACATAGCTGGAAAAAAGAGCCAGGAGAGTTCCAGAATACCTCTTCTGAGCAGTCTGGATTTATGCCAGGGTAAAGTGACTCTTTGCTGCAGCCTTAAAATTGCTTCTTTTGCTCTCCTTCACAAGAGACAAGAATGAACCAGCGGCACCTCACTATGCTTTATCTGATGAAACCTTTTTCAAGCTTTTCATGAAAGTGGGCAGCATTTTTCTGAGTAAAAGAGAAGCACAGTTTAATGGGAAAAATAAAGGCTGAGCATTTGATAGTTAAAGTGACAGCTATTGGTGTGGGCAGGCACTCACTGGATGCTGCACATTTGTCTGTGGCCCAGGCCGCAGATAGGAGGTTATGGGACAAATTGGTTGTTCTCTGAAGTTCTCTGATTATAAAGATCTCTTCGTCTGGAATAGCTGCAAATATATCACTGTAACAAGAAGTGATATTCTGCTTAAACTGCTTTAAGCTAGTACACTTAGCAATTTGCCATGCTCCAGCTTTTAATAAACACTTAACAGAAATATTTCATGGTAATTTTTGATCAGATACATGCAAACATTCAGTAGCAGCATTCAATGGAAATTTCAGAAGCTTTACCACTAAAGCCTCTCAGTGGGTCTGAATTCATCTGTAGGCAGACTGATCAAAAATAAACTGCTATTGGCATCTAAATAGAAAAGATTCAGTTTGTAACTGATCAGAGTCCTTTGTAAAGCCAGATGAATGGGAATTATTTTAAAGGCTTTAAACATCTTTTTATTTCTTATCTTGTTTAATATTATCTGTGGCAAGATGCTCAAGCAAAGCACAGGATTCTGACCAATTTATCACTTACTGCTATGATGTTAATTTATTGTACGTAGAAGTCCATGGATGTGCCAAACAACATATTATTTGGTGAATATACACTCCATTATTAGTCTCCTGGTGTGCATAGCCAAAGGGCTGATCTTCAGGAAGCAGTATAAACCAACAAAGACCACTGCTTCATCAGCACAAAGCATACAGCAGCTAATGTAGCTTCGTAATAATAGACCATCATAACAATCCTTGAAATGGAATGATCCCAGTAAGGACTAACATCTGTTATGATCATTTGTACTTAAGTAAAAGCACATATTGGACCCGCCATACTTAAAAGGATGAAATCAGAGTTCAGTCTAGAAGTTACTTGCCAGTCCAAAGTTTCCTGGAATTAACACAAATTACAAAATATGTTTGATCCTGCCTCAGAACAAGGTCTGGATTTTACTTTTGATACCTTCCAACCCAATATGTTATGATTCTGTGGAGTCAACGTAAAAATATAATGGAGCAGATGAGCATTTCACCTGGGAGATCAAATGGGCAGAAAGATAAAGTGACACCAGGCAGTGCTATCAACAGAAGAACACAAGATACAGGCAAAAACATTTTCTGTTTTATTGTCCTTTATCTCCTGCTGGAAATTTTTCCTGCTTTGTAGTTCCCTCCTCCTCTGTATTTCACATATGCTATACTGATTTGCTGATTTGTAGTCGTGGCACTTTTATTACCCTTTTGAGTGTAGCTCATGCAGGCGTCACTTTCCAAACAAACACAATTGCGGAAATGGAATAATGCAGTGGACAAGTGCTTATTCTTGTCTTTGAAGAGGTATGGCTGTTGCGTGTCACCTTCATGGTTTTGAGTTATTCTTTCTTGCTTTTTACTTGTGTTCCAAGCAATGTCTTCTGATTTTTTTTCCAGGTAATATCTGAGTTTTATGCTTCTTAATTGCAAAGCCTGTATTTGTTGGTTTCTCACGGGCAAACAGATGGAAAGTCAAAACACATTCACCTGGTGGTACCAAGCACAGAACTCATCACTGCTGGATTTAAATATAATGCTCTTTATAGAAACAAAATGCTGCTACCAGTGCAGCTGATGCACACAAAGAAAATCAGCTTGTAAACACACAAAAGAACTATGACACATTTTCCTTTTCTCTCTCCTTCTCTCTACTAATATATACCTTTTGTATTTAATGTCTTTACCCATAGAATGAGTGTTCCTTGTTGTTTTTCTCCCTCATCACATCCTTGAATAACAAATACAAGCTGTATTAGTGTAAACCCTACTTGCTGGCTTTGTAAAACAAGAGCTTTTCTCATACACTGTCCCTGTGTTGACAGTCCTTGGAGTGTAAAAATTCTGTTCTTTCATTGCAAAGTTTTTTTTCTGGCTGCTTTTTGTTGGTGTTGCAGCCCTGTGCCTGTGGCTGCAATAGGTGCTTTTGTGTCTGCTGTGGAGTTGTTAGTGCTGCTGCTTACTCTGCTGTCTTCTGTTTCTGGTGAAATCAATGGTTTCAGGTCCTCTTTGATCTGCATTAATTACAGAGGGGCATGAAAGCAATGTTAATTGTTATTTTCTGACTCCAGTTCTTGTCCTCAGAAATACACTTCTCCTCCCATATTGACTCTGTGGATACAAACACACGGTTTTTATCCACTGATGGACCATGCCCTTGCCAGTTCCCTGTGAACAGATTTAAGCAGCAGCTCATTCTGCTCAGTCATGTGCTGACAGGTGCAAAACCAGGCTCCTTACTTCAGAATTGCTTCCTGTTGGGCGTGAAACCTGAGCAAAAAATTCTCCTTCAAAAGGAAAAGCTTATATTGTTTTCTGGATGTTTATACCCCACTGTATAGGTATTAATCTCTCTGTTATGGGCAATATTAATAATTGACAGAGGGCAGGAAACGCAAACAGATTTAATCTTAGCATCATACATTTATTTAACAACAACGTATTCATTTTTAATGGCATTATGGATTTTTAAGTAGGGGAAAAAATGTGCATTCTCTCACTGGGGTGTGATTGAGGTCTTACATTCCTACGTGGGAGAAAAAGGTCAGACCTGACCTTGAGGCATTTATCTTAAATAGCCATGATTGTATTGAAACCTACTAATTTTTTAAAGGTATCTTCAAAGGGAACTGTAATAGGGTGCAATCACTGGAATGTATTTCTTGTAGGTCTCTGAATTGCTATCTAAACACATAACAAGCAAGATAGCACCTCAGACAACCTTTATTAAGTACCCCATTCTTTGAGGGGCAGGTCATACACTGTACCGCCATTGACTAGATTTAATGGCTTTTGGGAAACTACACTAGTAAAACCTTCCAAGCTAACTCCCAAAGCCAAACATGGTGTGAGAGCCTACTGTATCCTAGACTCTACCCTGCTATTCAGAAATAATCCATCTTTTATCTCTTAAGTGCCTCAAATACAAATGAGCATACAGGCCATAGAAAGTTTTTCTTATCAGGCTTGAACATCCCCTTCTTGGGATAAGTGATCTCCAGCCCACACTGTTTTACACAAGTCTTTTTCACTGGATTCAAGGAGTCGCCATCCACAGCTCTTGGTGGCCCCAGGCTTGTGCTGGTGCTGGTGTTTGTGAAACTACATAGCAAACTGAGCCAGGAACTGGCCTGGCTGAAAAAAACCCAAAAAAACAGGGAAGGAGGAAAAAAATAAAGGTCATGGGATTCCCTGCATTTGCCCTCTGTGTGGCACACAAATCACTGGAGGTAGAGGAGAGGAACTGCCCTTTGGCTTAAATGACAGTTGCTACAAGCTGTCTAACCGCAGCCTCAGGGTGCAGCCCTTCGATGAAGGCACAGTTTCATTGGTCATCTTAGAACATAAATTCCCTGATCTGGGCTTGCTAAAACGGCCTTCAGCAGAGCTTCTGCAGTCATGGAGACCTGGCCAAACTGTGCTTGATGGCAGGTCAGCTGGAGGTCACGGTCGCAGTGCTCACCAGCAGCAATTGTCTCTAAAAGGGTCACAAAGTCATGTTTAACATCTTTCTAGCTGAGAAGACACCTTACCGTTATCTTCAAGATGACCCTAGAGAAGTTCAACCTTTTATCTTGCATTTTAGCTGATTTGTTCATAAAACAGATGTAAAAAACATTTGCCTGCCTCCAGTATGAGAGGCATAGCAGGCAATGGTGTCTGGGGGCTTTCTGAGGAAACACAAATTCATTTCATCAGAATCAGATGTGAGAAGCTTTGGCTCAGGTCTTTGATCTGAATCACTTGATTTTGGGACATCAGTTGCAACCTTCTAGCCAAGAGAGAAGCTCTAACCATCCTGTCTGCTGCCTCCTGGAGAGAAGGAGTGCTTAGGGGTTTGGTGTTGGCATTTTACAATTTTCAGGAATCAGTACTGAGATAATTCTAAAGGAGGACAGGAAACAATTTCGAAATCCCAGGAATTTTTGAGGATGGGCAAACATGTTTCCAGATCATAATTCTGAGCAGCCAAAAGCTTGGGGTGGGATAGGAATTTCAAGTGCTGTGAGGGCTGTAAGCGATAAAAAGTGTTAACACAGACACACTGGTTTTATTTTCCCCCTCTTGGATTATCTTTGGCCATGAGATATAACAAAAAACTCTTCTGCATATTTTGGCATGGAAATATTTGTATCCATGTGGGCAGAAGCTGAAGTTGCCTGCAGCTGACTATGGGTGGTAGTTTGTGTTTATTTTGTGGTGGTTGTCTTAGAAAAAGTCCTTTGGAGATCAAGGGCTCTCCCAGCTGCAGGTAGACTGCCAGGGCCAAGATGAGAATTATTCCACAATGGCATGCGATACAGATGCTTCCAACTCAGCTTCACAAGGCCTGTTTCTGCCAAGCGTTACTCCCACGAGTAAGCCTTCCTTGGGCTAATTGTTTCATTGAATTTCAAGGAAGAACATTTTCATGCAGGTGAGAGCAGGCTGAGGTGAGGTCTGGTGCCTTCTCTCTGGTTTGGCCAGGCGCAGAATAGCATCATGGCTTCAGGACCTGTAAAACTGCTCTAGTGCCAGGTTGTGTTTAACATGCCTTCTTTCATAGCATACTAACTCAAAGGCCTGCAGTAGGACTGAGCTTAAGGACATTACTTCAATAACGTGGCTGTAAGGGCTTCCAGATCAGACCAGACTGTAGTCTGCTCAGCTCATACTACAAGTAGTAGAGCTCAGGGATATGCATACCAGTCTGGTAGATATGCATTAAACATCTGTCTCTGTTGCAAGATGGGATAAGATTGCATCTAACATTTCCTTGGAGGATTTGTACCCCTGCAGTGACAAAGTACTCTTACTTAGACAGGTGAGATCCCACAGAGAATCCTCACAGAGCCCAAAACCAGAAATCCAATCCCCCTAAACTCCCAGCCACAACTGTCTCTCCCTAAGCAGGACTGTCTGCATAATATAAAAAACCAAGATAAAGAACAAACGGAGGCACCTTCGGAATTAGTGGAGAGCTGTCTAACAATAGAGAACTCTCTCTAAAGTCCTGCCATTGTTCCTGAGAAGAATGATTTTGTCCAGTCCCAGTTTTGCGTAAGGAGAGGTATCAAAGGAAGGAGTGAAAGAAAGATGAGCTTTTATAAGCATGAACTCTTTCATTTCCCTTTATCCAGAACACTGAAATCTGTAGGAATCTTGTGTATGTATCTGGCAGCAGAATTACACCTCATCATTTGTTGCTTCTCTGTTGTGTTTTTTTTTTTTCTCACTTTGAACTCCTTCAGTTCTTTTAAGCTCTTGAATAGATGTGGCGACACAATGGCTTTCCCTGCCCCCTGCCACTGCCGTGGTCCCTCTGATAATTTTGTCTCCTGAACCCCATCTGTACCCTCAGTCTGATGTTTAAATCGGGTGTTGACTGGAGCTCTTTCAGCTGTGTTTGGTGGAATTTTACTGCTTTGGAGTCATGTTAAATCTGATATATAGCTCAATCTACACTGCCCTCAAAAGGTAATTGTTCAGTTTTATTTTTATAGTTCTTCAATTTACAGCAGGTAGTTAGATTTTGTATAGGCTTATGCATTTCAGATGGCAAAGCCCCATCATTTTAGTGCAAAAGTTTCATGTAGCCACCTGCAGACTGTATTTCAAAAAGCCTGGCAAATTTTTGTTCTGGGTTCTGGGTCAACTTTGCTACTTCCAGGGGTTTAATATGATGTAGGATTAATTATACCCTATGGGTAACTCTGAAGCTTTTGTCTTTGGTCTGAAAAGAAGGTTTTAGAGGTGTCCAACCACAGGAAGCAGGGGGGAAACCTCTACATTATTACTTTGCCATTCTTCAGCAATAGACTGGCCTTTGCTGTGTTGTGATGGTTCTGCAGCTTCAGGAACTGGACGTGAATTTCTCCTTGTGATGGGCTATTTTTTCTGTCAAAATTGTGTTACTGGGGTCACAGGTATATTACGAGCCTAAAGAGTAGCCCAGCCAATGAACACCACCACATGCCACACTTAATTCAAGCAGACAAACCTTATGAGACACTGAAAGGAAAATAGTTGCTGACTTTAGTAGGAGACCTGGATGACAATCACCTAGATTAGATGGCAAAGCGGCAGAAGGTGAAGCAGTTTGGCTTTCACAGGAGATTTCACAATGTTGTTTAATTTAATGGTATTCCATTAAGCAATAAATAATAGAATGAGATTCTGTGGGGTGTTTCTTGTTGCCTTCCCCATGCCAAAGTCTTATGTCTTTGTCTAGTGGCCCACTTCAGCATTACACAGGAGCAAAGAACTGTCTGTTCTCATGCTGTAAGTGAATTTCATCTAATATCCTCTCACCATAATGGTCAGTGCACCTGAAAATACTTCTGGATGCTTCATATTGGTGCTAAAGGGAAGATCACTTTCAAAACTTTATCAGTTGGGAACATGTGTGTCATACAAAATACCTCATGCTTTTTCTTCCCATACCTTGGATGTTGCTTAAAGGTTAGCATAAATAATTTCTTCAGTGCTAGCTGTTGCTCTTGCCTCTGTATCATTAATAAATTCAATAACCAACAGCTCTAGTGTGGAATTTGTGGGCATCCTGCTGTTAATCTTTTGCTACAGTAAAAGCAAGCTGACTATCTTTGATCTCAGCCTCTTAGCCACTTCCCAATGCATGCCAAGATGTTACCTCTCATCCCATGACTACTCATTTTTTGTAAGTCTCGAGAGAGGGACTTGGTCAAAAGCTTTTGCAAGTTTAAATAAATGGCCTCTGTTGGTTGCTAGGGGACAGGGTATTTCAGCTCCCATTGTGAGATGTGCGAAATGCAAGAGTATTTGCAGGCCAAGCTTTCTTAGTCCCCCAACCACAGGAGGGGGATTTATCTCAGCTGCCTTTAACTGTCTACATGCCAGCTGCCTAAGCTGAGTTAGCTACCTAGGCTATGTCTTTAGTCACTGTAGAGAGAAAGAAGGACCTCCAAAGGGCACTTAATTTCATCCTAAAGAGGTGTGTTCAGAGGTTTCAATTGCCAAGATGCTGACTTCAACGACAAACCTGTTTTAAGTAGTTACTGCTCCTGAATTTGCAATTCCCATCCCTTTGGATGTGCTGGTACAGCTGTTGCCGGGACCATGCTAGAAGAGGGAAATGGAATGGATTTTTTTCATTTTTAATCTCACAAGAGACTATTGTGAGAATTAAGGATATGGTTTTGCAAGGCTGCTGAGCTGATTTAATGGCTGATTGACACTGAAAGGTGAAGGTCTGGGTCATCTTCTCTCTGCCTCTCTGACAGAATGGTCTGGTCCTCCCTTACATGTCCAGCTGTGTGTTTCCATCCTCTCTGTGTCAGCACAAAGCTCCTGTACTTGCATGATGGGCTTGCCAGGGAAACTATCAAACAGAATATGGGCACTGCCCAGCATAATAATTTCTTTAGATACATTATGACCTTTAGTTTGTTGTTGTTGCACCCACCAGAATGGTGGCACTGGTGGTCACAGAAGACAGTGCGGAGGAGCTTGGGCCAGAGCACTTAGTAGGTAGTGTGTGTTTTCATGGACACAAAATGACTCATGGATCCAGACCCTTCATAGTCACTGGATGAGAGTTAAGGTTGTGTCATGCTTTAAAGCAGGTTGCCCCAGACTGTAGCCAGATATTCCAAACCTGACTGGACACTGTCCTGGACACCTTGGTCTAGCTGGCCCTTATTCAGCAGAGCATTTGAGCTAAATAATTTCAAGAGGTGCCTTCCAACATCAACAGTATAATTATTCCTTGATTAGGGACTGCCCCACATAAAAGTTCTTTTTACACTTGTCACATCAGTTGTTTAAATCAGGATTAAAAGCATGGTCCCATAAATAGCTGTAATGGAAGGATTGAGAAGTGGCAAACTGGACCACAAAAGTGTGAAAAATTGACTTGAGGGTGGTAGGAAATGGAAATCTTATAAACAATTTTTGCTGCTGCAGTCAGCATCTTGTTGAGCAGCCTTTATAATAGTCTGAAGAAATTTTGTTCACTCCAGGCACCTCTTTCACTTCACTGATTGAAGGGAGAGGCTTGATGAGTAGCTTAGATTGAGTGGCTAACTTTCAGATGAGTAAAGTTTGTCAAGATGAGCATTACTATAAGCTGCTACTTGTCAGTGCTGCTTGAGAATGCAGCAGTTGTGAAGGATTGACTAGAATAGCCTCAGAGGGCTCAGGAAAAGCCTTTCATAAATATGGTAAAATAATTTCACTCCTGGGCTTGTTTTTTTGATGTTAATGTAATGCTTGGAAAACTCGGCTGATCACTGCACTTTCCTGATTTCCTGTCTCAAACTGATTTAAGTGGGGACTCCATTAGGACATCAGAAATGATGTGGTAATTTGGTGTGCTCAGAGCCTCTTTACTTATTTAAAAAGAATTAAGGCAATGAGTGAGCCATCCATTATTTATTGGTAGCTCTTAAGAAAGCACTATGGTAGATGCTGTTGCAAACAGACATATCATGTGATTGAGAAATAAAGCCTGTGGGTGACAGTTTCTGAAAATTGTTTCAAACAGTCTTTCAAAAGGAAAATTTTCCAAGCTTTGACAGCTTTGAAAGGATTGCTTTGGAAACTCTTTCTGAGTTGTATGAAATGGTATTTTCAGATGGCACATCTGAAAAAAGCCACATAAATTCCTCTACATCCTAAGATGCCTTGATGTTGTACATCCTTCTTGAATGAGGAAGGCCAGAAGGCAGCTAACCCACCTGGTACATAACCTTTCATGGAGCCTTTAGGGATGAAGTGTATCCCTGATTCAGTGGCTAGGAGGGAGCAGGACCTAGAGCCTTACCTTCTACCACCTTTGTGACTTGCTGATAGCCAGGTACTTCGTAAAAGCAGAACCTCCTTAGAGAGGCTGCAGACATGGTGAGTCACAGTGCAGAAGGGATCCAAGAAGAGGTGCCCTTTCCTTATCTATATGCAGAGGTCTCAGTCCCAACTTTTCTTGCCTGCTTGCCAAACCAGAGGTTTATTAGAATCTGACCCATGTGTTGCTGTCTGATTACATAAACCTACTCACAAATTACCTTTCTTATATTTAGTATACTTAATATCAGAGGGAGGTGGAGGTGGAATGTATCTTGTATTTATGAGATGGAGTCAAACTGATCACCATGGGCCCTAGAAACAGTGTAAGTAAGTTACAAAAATACTTAGGCTAAAATACTAGGTTGGGGACTCATTATCCTAGCTTTGAATGCTTGCAGCATTATGATTGTGTCTGAAATAGACGTCTATGTACACTTTATACTCAAGAGGAAGAAGGTGCTTCTGGGCTCTGATTCATCTGGCTGATTTTAATCATCTTGCTTTGGTGCAGAAACTCCAGTTTGTGCACCAAAAAGTTTCTGTCAGTTGACTGCAAAGGAAGACCAGGTGAGCACATTCACATGGAACTGAGTCCTCTCTCAGTGTACAGTACCTGCAGCATATGTGTGTGTTTAGTCTGCCTTTCTGTGTGTGTGTGAAAAGTCTTCCATAAAAATCAGATCATTGCAGCACAGCATATGTAATAAAAACTTGAATTCAGCTGGATTTCAGGAAATGAGAAAATCAGTGTGTGGCTAGGGGAAGAACATAAAGGAGACTTTGCTGATTTACTAGCACCAAGACTAAATATAACTGCTGGCCTGTTCTTTAGACTGCTGGAAAACAGGTCCAGTCTGTTGTTCCTGTAAGCATTTCAGTAAAAAATGCAAACCCCTTGCCAGGTGAGATATTTCCTTTTATGTTTCTGCACAATGTGGAGCCATTCAAACTCATATTCTTGTCTGCTATTTTTATATGTTGCAACACTTTCCACTTTTTCTAAGTGTCTTACCAATGTGCAGAAGGGTCAGTACATGCAGCCTTGAGCCAACTGAAGATTCTCCATCTGTATTTGGAAATCACAAAACTGCTGTGTCTCTACATAATTAGTTCAAGAACTGTGCCAGACTAATAGGACTACATAGCTTCCAGATTGTATCTGACTGGCTTGGAGACATCAGAAACTTAAACATGTACTCTGTTGGACTGAGGAATGTCTGAGTGCTATCAAACACTTTTCTTTTTTTTCATTTTTTTTCTTTTTTTTTCTTTTTTTTCTTTTTCCTTTTTTTTTTTTTTTTTGGTGTTGTTGAGTGTTGTGTAAAAGAACTAAATGAAAATGGTCATTAGAGTGATGAGGTCTGCTTTCTCTGTAACTAGTCATGGCCCAGCACTGAAGTCCTAACAAAGAACTGAACTCCTCAGAGGAGATTTGAATTTTGCTACTGTGTTCTTTCCTGCTGTAAATATCACTAACTCTGTTTTGTGCAGGTAGTCTTCATTGTTATGCAGCCTTGGTATCTGACTAAAACTGAAAACCTCTAATAAACAGGAAATCAAAGGACATAAAGCTGAGGTACCTTTTTAGTTTCTGTGTGATTTTGAAGGCCCAGTTGTTCTGCACCAGTGCTGGAAATGCTTCAGTTTGTCTTAATATATATCAATACAAAAAACAATCAATCTCAGAAACTATCTGGTTTTCCTTGGCAGAAAAAATAAAATGAACTCTTGTGGGATTTTTTAATACTGGTTTTGGGTTTTTTCTACTTTCACAAAACCTGGATATTTTTCACCCATAACAAACAAATGAATATGTTTAACATTTCTCCATATACTTTTACTGTTCATGGTGGAAGCCCAAGGGGATCCTTATTTCCTAACTCTTCCCATGAAAGAGGAGCTGATGACCAAAAAAAAGCCCCAATCTGAGACTCCTGTAAAGAGTTCCTTGGACGTTCCTGAAGTTTTGCCTGTAAGAAACATTTTAAAAATGATGAATCTGCAAATTATGCAGAAGAGAGCAGTTAGTGCTTAGTCGCTGAGGAGGTCTCATGACCTGGTGCCTCTCTTCTCTTTTCTACCCTTTGTATGGCCATAATCTGTAGTCTTGTCAGCATGCCTCCATGGCTTTCAGCAGCATCCCCCAGAAAGTGTAATTATTATATAGGCACCTGGGAAGCAATTTGCTTCTGCCCTGAATGAGCAGTAAAGAATCTCATGTTACTGGCCAGTAGGTTTGAAGGCTTCTTCACCTGTTCCCATTCTTGACTGTCTACCAGATCTGTAATGGGAGGGGACATCTTTTATTCTGTGTCTTCATAACCTGCAGGAGGAAAATGAGGCGCAGTGGAGTTTCTTGATCCCTTGCAAGAGCTTATGTTCCAAGCTGTAGTCTCAGCCAGTGCATATATATTTTAATTCATTTGTAAAAGGTTGTTTCTGCTAATGAACTTCCTCAGAAATTTCCCTCTTGCTTTACAGTGTAGGCCCATGAGATTAAAATCCTTGTGCATGACATGGAAGATGGGACCTGCTTTAATTGTAATGTGTTGTTTGCTGACCATTAAATAAAGATGAAATAAATTGTCCATTTCCTGTCTCCAAGGCTGGTTGTTTGAGCATATTACTCATCTGGGGAGAGCGCATTGTATTGCCAAGGCTGAGAGCACATACATTTATCATTAGTTACAGCACAGGGATGAGTTGCTTTCCCATAGCCTTGTCTTTTGCTTGTGGGATTAACTTGTTTTCAACATTGCAAATTCAATGTTATGGAACAATTCCATACTCAGTTGTTTAAGAGCTGAGTATGGTTTTCTGTCATATAGAATGCAAGTTCCTGTCCTGAGTAGTATACTTTTGAGATTTTATAGTTGTTATTTACTATGAAAATGGTGTATCAAGCCTAAATATAGGGAAGACAAGGTTTCTTCACTATGGAAGTAGATACATGCTTGCTTTGCTATCTTCCATTGGCTCTGTTTTGTATGCCAGTGAGAATATTTCCTCTGCAGAGTTTATGGACTCAGGCACCTTTAATCCAAAATCTGACATTGCCATAAACCCTAAATCAAAGGCATTTGGTATTTGGAGGTGTGGAGTCTTTTTAATCTCCTCTGATCCTTGCCCCTACTGCAAAGTGAAGTCTCTTCATTTGGATGTCAAATATGGATTGAAATGCATGATATTGTCAACCCTTTGGCTTTTAGTGGTGATAGGTTTGTTACCTGCAACAACAGGATGGAGAGATGGGACAAAGGAGCGATGCAAGTGGAAGAGATCAATTATTCTGCCTTGTCTGAATGGAGTCATGATGCAGGCTTTGCTTTGTTCAGTGCCTAGGGAGGCATTCCATGGAGACTTCTTAAAAGTGAGGTATGGGCAGGTGCACGTGTAAAGGACTGAGGAGAGCTTCACTACAGTCTTTAGGGCTTGGGGTCAGAACTTGCCACCTGACTTCCAGCTTGAGCTCCTGCAGAAGCCAGGTTCCAAAGACATTGGTGGCTTTGATCTGCGTGTCCTTACCAGCCATGCTGCTGTGAATCCATGGCAGCCAGAGGTCATTTTTAGCCTTGTGTCTCCAAAGAGGCCCTTGGGGAGCATGTTGCCTTTCTCTCAGCTGCTGCAAAGAAGAGGACTTGTGTCTTCTAGGTGCTTGTGCCCATCTGCTACGGGTTCCACACTTCCCAGCACCTCCTGGTTTCTCTGTGACAGAGGAGAGAGCAGTCCCTTTGAGGCAGTGATGCTTTTATTCCCAGTCTCACAGAGTACAGCGCAAACTGCTGGTGACACAGGAGAAGAAACCCATCTTCAAAGTGAGGAGGGAATGCAGAGGATGCCTAGAGTCTGAATGGCCTCCCACCAATTATCACACCACTGGACAATGAATATTACATTTATTTCTGTGTAACAAGGGATCCAAATTCTTACTGCTTATGGGGAAAAGGTTGGAGGCAGCTCCAGGGCACTGTGTGAAAGGAAATAAAAAAACAGTCGTAAATTATTACAACCCAAAGAAAAAAAAACCCAGACCATTGTCTTTTATTACAGTGTTAAATCAACGAGAAAGAACACAGGTGATTTATCAAGGTGGAATCCACATTCCTTACCACATCCAAATTTGCTTTCATTAGAATGTCAGTATTCTGATCAAATTATTTTATTAATAAGGCTTTATGCAAATGAACCCCCCAAAGTGCTAGTTCCTGCTCACAAGAAATCCTATCTGTATGGAAGTGGAGTAGTTGTGTAACTCTCCTTCTCAAGGTGAACACAATTAAATGTAAAAATCCTAACAGACCCAGGGCCCTCAAATCTCTTTATATAGCCTCAGTGATAACTGATAATACTTAATGTTCTGACAGACTTTCATCCCTGTTGTTGAAAGACAGCACTAAGGCAAACAGAAGCATGCACAGCTGTTCACAAAGAGCAAAAGAAAGCTGAACTAAGATATTCAACAAAAGCTTTGTCTAAAATCAGGTGATGGGCAATTCCAAACATAGAAAATACATAGTTTTTAAATATCTTAATGTCAGCTGCACAATCAATATTTTTCATATATTGTTTATTTTATTGCACTTTCTGTTTTTGTTAATTCCTGGCTCTCCATAATGCTTTGGAACACCTTCAGCTCATGCATTTGTAAGGAAAATTGCTTCAGTGATTGCACGTGCATGGATGAGGAGGAGAGGGGGACAATGTGTGGGCAACAATGGGAGTCTCTTTGTTGCCAAGTAGATTTTTTGGGAAGAGAAAGAAAAGATTTCACGGAAGCTGTCATGTTGCTTGGCTATGAAGCATGTTCAAATGTAATATAGGTATAATAGAGTATAATACTGGATGGGTGGCAGAGAAGTGTGGAGAGTGCATTTCCTTTGTGGTTGATATCTGGTTGATATCTGGATGATGGATGGATGGATCAACTGCACCACAGAGGTAACCCAGAAGGTGCTGAGCCTGAAGAAGTATTAAGGCTTCCTGGGGGTCCCATCAGAGCTTTACTGAAAATACCACAGCCACTGGAAGAACCAAAGGCCTGTGGGGAAAGGGTATCAGAAAGTTCTTTGGAGCTAAGAGGGAGATGGATGAAACCTCTGCAAGAGCTGGGTATATTGTTTTTTCATTAAAAATAGTTGACTGTTAAGGTTCTGGAAGCATAGTTATAACAGGGGCTGGGATAGCTCAGTCCAGATTTTCTGTGGGAGCAAGACTCCAGGGCATACGAGACCCTCACTTAGACTGTGGTTTCCACAGGTTGTGGATATTGTGTTTTATATTGGTTCTCTTTCCCCTCCTTCCCTAAAAAGATGGACTAGAGGGAGAAAAAAAGTAGAGCTTAATAAAAGTTGTAATATATGCTAAAATTTACTGAATAGCTTCTACACAAGGGCTAAGTAGGTAGGACTTTTCAGCCTGGAAAAGAGCCTACTGAAAAGGTTATGTGAAAGACTTACAAAAAAAGTGAAAGAAGTAAAAGTGAATAAAAGACTCTCCTATTCATTAGAAAAACTGAAGGGCATCAAAAAGTATTATCAGACAGTGAGTTCAAAACAAACAAAAGGAAGTGTTTCTTTACCCAGGTAGTGGGTAACGTGCAAAGCATTGCTTAAAATGCTGAACTGTCTCTTTTATGAAAGTAGTTCTTGGCAGGAAAATTCCCCAAGGCCTGTTGAGTATAAGGACATTGCCTCTGGCTTGGAAAGTCCTTGAGCTGCAGAGTCTGCAAGCCTGGAGGAATGACCTGGAGAAGGGTCTGTAACAGAATTGCTCTGTTCTTCTTCAGATGGCCAGATAGGAACCTAGGGGGGTCTTTGATGTGACCCAATAAATCCCTAATTTTGGTTTTAAAGTTCAGGAAGAGCTTCTATCCCACTGCATCTGTTTCATAGGCCCATCTCTAGGAGGATCATTTTGAAACCTTTTCAAATATCTTCCTGTTCTTCCACATGCACGGTGCTGCTTGCTGGTTTAACCACACGGATCGCACACTGCTGTGGCTGTGGCCTGGGAGACTGGTGAGCACAGAGGAACAAAATCCAGTGCTTTTAAAGTATGTTTGGAGTGTGTTTTAAAGCACCTTTTTTTCTTTATTGTCTCTTTTTTTTCTTCCAATCACAAACCCACAGCCTTACACTGGTGAGCTAAGTGCACTGGGTTTGTCTGTGCTAGGGGAAGCCATGGAAAGGTAGAGATAGCATAAACTGCCATGGGAAATTCTTGGGTCCAGTGTTTTCCAGAGAGTATTGCAAGGACTGTCAGCCCCTGATATGAAGATAGCTACTTCAGAGCTGCTCTAATTTATGCTTATCTTTCTACAGGCCTTGGAAAACAAGTAACAGGAGAGCAGCACACCCCAATTATGCCCTTGATACACTCCTTATCCTGAGGACCATAAGCGTGACAGCCTTTATTCTCTTTGCTCCTTGTGTCTGCTCCTTAAGAAGGCAAAGCAAAAGGGAGAGAGGGAGGAAGGGAGGGGAGTCCTACATAGGTAGCAGAAGGGTGATTTCTCCTGGTTTTAAATACCTTTGGGATTATTCTTTCTTCTCGGATTTTCATATTTATAAAAATGCAGCATCTTACTGGTTAGAAAAGCTCACCTAATTTGTCAGAGTAGGATGAAATTTCTAGCCTAATGGAGAATCAAGCCTGCTAGACTGCTGCAGGCAAATTGGTCAAGGAGATTTCCAGAGCTGCTTTGTCTTTGTCACTTGGAATTCCTCCATTCTCATAATCATCAATTCATCCTCCACATCCCCCATCCTCTTTTCTATTTCACATCAGCAAAACGAACAAGACATACCATTCTTACAAAAATAAGATATCAACTGGGGACTGACTGATGTGTGATTTCCCTCCTCACCACCTTCTCTCTCACTCTCAGAAATGTTTATGGTTTCATTCCTCCCCAGCCTGCCAGGAGCAGCCACTAAGGCATTTGACTTTAAATGATGAGTCTGTAGCTGGGAGGGCAAGAGGGTGGTCTTCTAAGCATGGCTGGGAGTTATTAGTCCAGGTTAATTACTAGTGGAATTTATGTGGTGAGCATCAATCAAGGCTTAGACACATCAGATTCTGCTGTATAAACTGGCCTGTGCCCAAACTGCATAAGACGGCTTTTGTCTTAATATTATTACCATGATTTGCTAGCTGAATGTATCACTCAAACATATTCTGAAAATGGGAAACTCTGGCAAAAACCATCAAATATCCCGGGACTGTGAATGTCAGTCTGCATATCAAATGGAATGAACTTGGACTGCCCGGGGTGAGTGATCAATTACAGCAATTTGGCACTGAGGGGGTAAGGTCTAGCAATGGATTATAACATGTTGCCTTTGCTTAGGGTTACTGAATAATGTCAAGGAATTATGGAGTGAAGGATAATACGCATGAGCCAGTTTTGTTAGTGGGACTGAGGCAATGTTCTAGACAAAAGCATGTTTGTAGCACTGGTATTTCCTTTATCAAACCAGAAGCTCTTTTAAATACTTGCGAACAACTGAATATTACTCCCTGCTGGGTCTGACTTCTTGGGAAGGCCATATTTGTCAAATAAAAGTGATCAGGTGGTTCATGGTAAGAAACAGTGTTTTTAACTTTTCCATGCAGGATACAAAAGAACCAGAGGCAAAGAACACTGCAAAAAATAAAATTTAGAAAAAAATTAAAACTGCAAGCTGGCCTCATTATCCCTTGTCATTTCCCTTGTCTCCCAGCAGCATCCAGCTGATCCCCAGCTTTCCTCTTGGGCTCTGTGGAAAGCATGTTGTTTGGCCCAAGCTTAGGAGAGGGGTAAAGAGACAGTGGGTTGGCTCTCAACCCATCCTAGGTTCATAGGGATGAGACAGAGAAGGGTGTGTGGGATGTGGGCTGGACTTCCTTCCTTATTTCTTTAAGCACCTGCGCAGGTGTGATGGCATTGAATGCCTGTCCCCACTGAGGCCACCACAGCCAGGATGCTGTGCCAGGTGGGATTGCAGGTGTGCTTCAGCCCTCTGGTCATGTGCTCACTGAACTGGGTGCAAACTTTGGCTGAGGGAATGCCTCTGGAATCTGAAATTAAGTAAAATTAATTTAATGACAACCTAAAGCTCTTTATGAAACTCAGTGACCTGCAGGTTAACAGTTTTAGTGACCAAATGTATTTTAAGAAAAAGTCTGAAGAAAATCACTCATACTATAAAAAGTTACACAAACTCACCCTTTACTTGGTAAAACCACACTGTTTAACCTTGTTACAGCACTTTCATGGCCCCAAGATGCAGAGTGCAGAGGCGTAGGCTGCTGGAAAAGTTCCGTGACACGCACACAGCACCTGCGAGCTGCAGCAGCGATTGCTCCCTGCGCCAGGGTGCCCAGGCGAGGCGATAAACCCGCTGCGTTTGGGCTGCCTGGCAGTCCAGGAGCCCCAGTCAACAGCCCACGCTCCGACAGCTCCACGTCCCGCCCGCCAGCAGCACAGAGCGGAAAATCTGCTAAATGCCTGCCTGGTTCAACCGGCTTTTCCTATTAACATTCCTCCACCGTAAACCTCGGCAAGCACCACGTAGCTGGGGGTGGGGGGGAAGAGGGGAGGGGGAAGCCCAGGCATGACTTCTGTGATGGGTCAGCAGTGCGTGGTGGCACGGACATCATCTGCTGCTGCTGGTGGTAGGGGACAGAGCAAGGGCAAGAGCAGGAAATCGGGCACAGGGGGAAAGCAGGGAAGAGGGAACGCTAGGGGTATACAGTCCACTGGTAGCTTGTATGTTTTCTGTGTTCTACACCCTCCCCACCCCCAGATACGGTCACTCATAAGGATCATACACTGTACCACACCCTGGTGCTGCAGCCTGAGGAAGACCAGCAAGAAGGGCTAAAGGCTTTTGAAACAGCCCCATAAAGGGCACCATAGGGTGCGTGGCGAGGCACATGCACAGGGCCAGCAGGGGCTTCCTCCCCCTGACACTGATTCTCCCGTTTCTACTCTGTATTTCTTTCAAAGGGAAACAAAAGCCAAGATTTTAAAATGTTTCAAAAACAGACTCAAAAACTATTTTGTGTTGAGGTTTTTGTTTGTTTGTTTTAATTGGAGACTGTGAATGTTATAGGGAGAAGTAACTAGGGCTGTGAACTTGGAAGAAGGTGGGGAATTTAGGGAGCCAGCTCCTGAGGACTTTACCATTTGGAACTTCTTGTGAAAAGTTCAGCTTCTATGGTGAAAAATCTGGTTATGGCCATAGCTTGGCAGTGAACTGAATCTGGGTAGATATGCAGTGCAGAGATGGACCAGGGGCAGTGTTACTCCTTAGAAACTTTAGAAACCCTGTGTATTGGGTTTGCATGGCTGTGTTTTGGTAGCAGGGAGCTACAGGGGTAGCTTTTGTGAGAAGCTACCAGAAGCTTCCTCTATGTCTGGCAGAGCCAAGGTCAGCTGGCTTCAAGATGGACCCACTGCTGGCCATAGCTGAGGCCATCAGGAATGGTGGTAAGCCCTCTCTGATAATGTATTTTAAAAGGAAAAAAAAATGTTATTGAGCAGATGTAATTACAGCCAAAGAAGAGCAGAGTAAGAATAAGTGAGAGGAGCAACTCTGCAGACACCAAAGTCAGTGGAGAAGGAGAGGCAGGAGGGGCTCCAGGCACCAGAGCAGAGATTCCCCTGCAGCCCCTGGTGTAGACCATGGTGAGGCAGCTGTGCCTCTGAAGCCCATGGAGGACCACAGGGATGCAGAGATCCATCTTCAGCCTGTGGAAGAAGCCCACACTGGAGCAGGCGGGTGCCTGAGAGGAGGCTGTGACCCCAGGGAGCAGGGTCCTGGCAGGGACCTGCAGACCCATGGAGAGAGGAGCCCACTCTGGAGCAGGTTTCCTGGAAGGACCTGTGACCTTGCAGGGGACCCATACTGGAGCAGGCTGTGCCTGAAGGACTGCACGCTGTGGGAGAGTGACACACGTTGCAGCAGTTTCTGGAGAACTGTTACCCATGGGATGGAATCACGCTGGAGAAGTTCGTGGAGTACTGCCTGGGAGGGACCCCATGCTGGAGCAGGGGGAGGACTCTCCTCTCTGAGGGGTGGCAGGAACACCATGTGATGAGCTGACCACTCCCATTCTCCTTCTCCTTGTGCTGCTGGGGTAGGAGGTAGAGCTGGGATGGAGGAGGGGTAGGGGATTTATTTTTCATCTCATTATCCTACTCTGATTTTGTTAGTAATAAATCCAATTAATATCCCCAATTTGAGTCTGTTTTACCTGTGACAATATTTCATGAGGGATCTCTCACGGACCTTACATTAACCCATGAATCTTCGTTATAATTTCTCTCCCCTGTCCACTTGTGGAGGGGAGTGATAGAGTGGCTTTGGTGGGTGCCTGAAATCCAGTCAGGGTCAAACCACTACACCCTCCTCTGCAAAAGGAAAAAGAAGTGGATATCTGTGTGGTTATCAGGGAAAACTTCATTCTTTCAGTGACAGCAGCTCTCCTGGGGATGGAGATGAAGGTTTATAGCATATGAATACTATGCAATAAGGTCGAAGGTTGTTGATATGTTGATAGCTATAAATTTTATGGGTGAATTCTTTCCAGCACCCTCCAGTTTTATAGTGGAAGGATCAGTACTTCTGCTCTCGCTGGAGCAATGCAGAGTGAGCTCTGTGCATCAAGGCCGGCACTCCCAAGTGGGCCATAATCTGCTCTCACATAAATAAATAGCATGCAGCTGTCACAAAAGCTTTCATGGATTCAGAGCAGAAAAAAGAGAGGATATAGATATGTGTCAGTTAAATATTTAATATTCAAATGAGCCTGATGTCCTGTGGAGCTGACCCAGAGTGTTTTCTTGTTAGGAAGAGCAAAGCCAGCCAACTGGATGCTTTCCCTTCAACAAACTAAGTGACTGCTGTAGCTGAACTGATGCTCTCTGGTGCCCTATGCCTGTGTGCTGAAGGTGAATCAGGCACTGCCTAGAGTGTCATTGTAACACAAAACTTCAAGTGTCATCCTCAGACCTGGAATCTTTTCAACTTCCTTCAGCCAATGAATTGACTGATTCCCTCTTGTCCTGCTTTGCTCTGTGATGCCCATCAAATATGACTTTTTCTATACTCTTTGTGAAATCTGCAAAAACCCCATGGTAGGTATGAAGGACACACCTACAATTCGTTGATCAGCTTTTAAAATATTTGAAAACCAATAGCAAATAAATAAGCTTAAGGGGCTGTTCTAAAGACAAATGATCAAGAATGCATTTGTCTCAAGGTTTTTGCCAGTTTGCAGCTGGCAGATTTGGTGGCTGTGGTTTTAGGCAGAACAAATGTGGATGCTACCTTGGTTAACATACAATACAATACTAATGTAATGCCAATTATAGATAAACATCTTAATTAAAAACTGAGGAAAGCATGCTTAGATATTTTCTAGAAAGTAGGATTGGAATGTAATCTGAGTCTTTACAAATGCAGTGGGGAACAACAGCTAATCTTAATGTTCTGACAAATTCCTCATAGAAACAGCATTTATTTTGAAACAGCAAAGCCCTTCTGCACAGGAGTAGTCCTGTTTTCAGAAAAACTGCCTACCATCTTGACAAAAGAAATCAGTGTTTGCACTCAAACACAAGACATATGACTGTTTAGTATGTCTTGAAATGAAGAGCATGTTTTCCAAAAAAAGGCTAATAGGCTGGTCTGTATAATTATTGAAATTTGGCAAATGCTTTACACAATAAGGCTGTTGTGGTCACACAGTCATCTTATTTTTGCTTGCTTCTCACAGATGCCTGCTATTCAGTGACAGCTGAATTCAGACACAATATAGGCAGAGTTTCTAAGTTCCCTGCTGCTCTGTGGATTGGATAGGTAAAATCAGGAAGATCCTAGTGAAGTTCTGCTGGAGACGGTGGAGGTCGAACAGCAGTCAGGTGTAACATTTGGCCAGGAGGTTCCCTGAGTATCACTGGCCACATCCTCAGGTGCTGCAAATCGAGCAAATCACTGAGCTCAGCGGCCTGTGTTGGTTTCTCCTGGGATGTTCAGGTGCTGCTTTTCTGCCACTTTCTCCAGTGGCTTTTTATGCATCAAAAGGCTCTGAATCAAACCTCTAAATAGTATGTAGGATGAAAAGTACAATGAATTTAGGAGCAGCTATCCAGGAAGCTAACTTAGCAACAAGAACTTGATAATAAAGTGCTCGATGAGAAAGGGAACTGAAATTTGAGAGTAGTAACAGGCCAACAATGGAGCTCAAAGGAAATGTTTGAGGCTCTTAGATGTCCCAGCTGATTTTTGATGCTGAAAAGATATCAAATAGTCAGAGCTAGCTGCACACTGGGGACTGGTGTGAAACATGCTGCGAAGTCTGTCTTCCAGCTGACAAAACAGCCAAGCTATTACAAGGCAATCTGGCTAGCATTATATCTTTTAATATATTCCCAGTCTTTAGGTTCTGAAATCTCCAGAGGATCATGAGCCTCCAAGGTCATCAGGTTTTTGACCTTCCTTTTATTGCCATAGCAACCAAAGCTGTCTTTAGTGTTTAAATTAGTTAATCAATTGCAGTCCTTGATTTATGCTCATTGGCAGCAGCCATCCTTGAAAGTTATTTCTTGACTAATACGTGCTTTTATCACAAGACAAGAGGGTATTCCCACACCCTGGCTTAATAAGACCCTTTGATAGAGGAATTCACTTCATCATCTGAATTCAGTATCTCATCTAGAACTAACTAGTATGAATTACTATTATAGTTTTGTTTTGGTGTTTTGTTTTTTTTCTGCCTAGAGTTGCCTTAATTCTGGTTTACATTCCCTTAGAAGGAGATGGGAGTCACTTAGCTGGAAAAAAGCACAGGCTCTAATTGCTTCCATTTTATAGAAAGCTCCACCTTTGCACCTTTGTATGTGAATGAAATTACAATGCACAAATAAGTTAATCACTTCAAACAACTCTTTTAAATGAGGCCAAAATATGAACCGTTGCCTATTCAACTGTCATATTCTGATAATCCCTGATTCTTCTGATATAGCATGGAATAAAGGATTAAGGGCAAGGTCATCAACTGAAATGCCCTGAGATTCAGGACTATACATTGTTTTTACTGTGTGGGTTTGGGTATATTGCCCCAGCCCTTTGCCACGTGCTTCCTTGAATTGTAAAATGCAGCTAACACTTACACTTTGCTCATATGGAATCAGAGCGTTTAAGTGTTTTTCCTGTTTGAAATGGCACCTTCTTCTCTATTTCTTCTGCTGTTAAACAGATATTTCTGCAAAGGTGCAGGTGCTCAGTTCTGCCTGTGCTCTAAGCTGGCTTAAGAGAGACACAGGCTCACAGGGATGGGAAGGGAAGGGACCTCTGGAGTCTCTAGCCCAAGCCCCTGCTCAAAACAGTTCCTGCAGGTTGTTCAGGCTGTGTCCAGGTGAGTTTTGAATACCTTTAAGAATGGAGATCCCACAACCTCTGGGCAGCCCGTAGCATGAGCTGGCACTGCCTCATCTCTGCAGAGATGTATTTCTGAGGACTGCACTCTCCCAGCAATACTTCTTTGTACAGTAATATATTTTAATAGTTCTGCACTTAAACCTGCTTTGTCTCCTCGGACAATTGGTGAAGTCAGGCTTTGGCTGTTTTGTGCCTGTGCACCTCCTAAGAAATGAACAGTGCATGCTCTCTGTGGCAGCTCTATATTAAAAGTAGTTTCCAAATACTGGTCATGCTCTGATCTGTGAGTAGGGTTTTCTTTCTCTTCTACTCATTGGTAGCAGCTTTAAGAATGACAAGCATGGAGAAAGTTGACAATTTCATGATGACCTACTAGAAAACAAAGATAACGTCTTCTCTGTTTTGGGATGTGCCCACAGCTAGAGTCCTGGATGTCAAAGCCAACCATATTTCGTTGAAACACTCAACACATGCTTCTTGTAATGCCTATCAATACGTATTATTCATTGGCCTTTCGAGAAAGTCATAGAGTTTGCAGTGCCAAAGCCCACGTGTTGCTGAATGGTGAAAAAGTTTTCACTGATGCAGAGTGGAGCGTGCTGTTTGCAGAGCAAAAAATAATCCCAGCAGTCCAGCATGGTGATTCTTTCTGTTGCCTTAAACCGGTGGCCCCTGGGGACACGATTGTCTGGGCTGGCTTCTGACAACATGACCTCATCATTATGCTAAACCCATGTTCTTCCTGTCTTTACACAAATAGTCTTGCAATCCAAATGAGCACACTCTTTGTTATTTTAAAGAGTGGCTGGTACCAAAGCGAATCATTTTTCTTTTGATTAGCATTTTCAAAGCATAACCTTCGTGAATTTTCCACAGAGGCTGCTTCTTCTGCTGCACAGTGCATCTGGTTGAGTTTTATCATTTAGCAATTCTTGGCCTCAAAATGCTGTTGTTCCTGGGACTTCTTGAAAGCTGTGACATGACGGCCGGTGGGAACAATGCGTTTTTTCCCACGTGTGCTCATTGCAGGATAGGATTCATGTTTTACATCCTCTGTTTACTGCCAAGGCAGCTGCTGTTGAGGGGAAGGTGAAACCATCCAAGAGGTATGTTTGTAATATGCAATGGCTGCACATCTCTGACAGGCTTGAGACTAAGAGCCAGCTGAGGGAATCAATACAACTGAAATAATTTTTATATGCTTGCTTATGGCCTTGGACATATTTCCCCTGTAACTCCAAGAGGACTTTAATTTGTGTAAGTATTGATGCAACTTTGACCAATAAGTTGAGTTTTTGCTATATATATCAGGCACTATCAAGTGAACTGACAAGCCCCATATTTGCAGTTTCTGTGGACCAACACTATCCATTTGCAGAGGGATTAATTAGTTATGGTGCTCAGAGAAAGGACTTCTGTAGTAACTTATGGAATTTATTGCTTAATGTAAAATAAATGAAGTGGGAGAGGGTATGTAGATTAGGATGCAGCTTACTGTTTTATATTTAAGCTGATTGCAGGGATTCAGAATAGTTTGAGTATCACTTTGGCACTAGTCCTGAGCCTTTTAATATGATCCTATTTTCTGATGGGACTCTGTGACCAAGGGACCCACCTTTGTGAAGGTAGCAGAAGAAGGCAAACGACGCTGGTCCTGTGCCAGACAGTGCATGGTCAGCGGCCGACAGCGATCCTCGCTACTCCAGTCAGCACTGGGAGCAGTGGAGGCCCAGTTTTGGTTGGAGTTGGGATTTCTTGGGGCCACTGGACACTGTTTAAAAAGTAACCATAAAAACAAGAGGCTGTGGTGGTCTCTCCATAAAGAACAGGTTAAGCAAGAAGATTAAAGAAGACAAGGTCGTGGCACCTCAGAGGAGGTTTGTGTTGGACTTTTGAACTCCTTCTTGGTACTTTGGTCTGACATGGACTGCATGTCCTTCTGTGGCAACACCAGGGCACCACTAGTGTGTGTGGGATAATGTATTCAGACCTTGGTCGTATAGGAAACCTTTTAAATCACTGGGCAGCAGCACTCCTTGTGAGAGTGAAAGTGATGTGTGAAAACTGCCTAACAAGGAAAGCAGGGCGAGAGGAACCTTACAAGTAAAACATAGGATTTAGTGTTTTCTCATTTCCTATCACTGGCAGAAAAGCCACAGGATGTTCTCTGAAGAGTCAAACTGAGGAAAAGTTACTGAATGAAGAAATCTGTGTTAACAAGCATATGCAAACTGCAAAAATCAGAGTTTGCCTTTGATATCCATGTTATCTGTTAATTGTGTGCAGATAAGGAGTGATTGTCTCACACTGATTTCAAGTTGCATTTCCTTTCATTATCCACCGAACTTTTCTTTTCTTTTTTTTTTTTCTCTGCACTTTGCTTTTTCTTAGCTTTCTCTGCTTTCCCCCTAGTTGTTCTTTATTTAAAGAAATTGCAGAGACTTCCTATTTCTGTCTTGCCATCTGGTCTAACTCCACAGTGGCTTTCCTGCTAGATCACTGCCACTGGAACAGCATAGCAGGTATATACCATTTCAAGCACATAAATTTTCCAGAAGCAGCTGTTACAGCAGTGGGTTTTGCTTGAAAATGGAATTTCAAAGTCAACTAGGATGATAGTTTCTTGGATCCAGGATATTTAAAAGCAAGGCACAATTAGACCAATACCCTTTTTGGATTATTTTGTGTTTTATTTAAAGAAGAGGAATCTAATCCTTACAGCTATTGTTCCCTCTTCATTTTAAGTACCAGAATTTAATAATATAATTTTCTCCTTTCCTTTTTTACAGGAAAGCTCTGCTTTCTCTTATGGACTGCCTTCCCTTGCTGACATAGTATTCATCACTATATATCCAAGTGTCTTCCTCCATGTGACTAATCATTGCCATGTGTTTTCCTTTTCACCTTCTCCCTGAGAGCAGTGCGATATTCAGTGACATCATTGTGCAAGTAGTAGGAAGAGGTTCTGTTTGGGTTGTGGTTCTTTTTTTTTCTTATCCTGGTTTTCGGTTGTTTATTCTCCTCTTCTAGTTAGTCCACAGGGGCTTTCATTTTTCTCTTTCTTTTTCAATTTGCTTTAATACCCTTCAACATCCTCAGTCATTCTCAGTATACCTCCACCCCCCAAATAAGCCAGGATCTGAGATGATTAATCATGGCATAGCAGTTTATTTTCTCTAAGGTATACATAGCTGAGTAAGATTTAATGGTCTTCAAAGGACAAACTCAGAGAAACAGCAGGACGTTTCAATTATCTCTTTGGAGGGACAGAGGAATTGTCAGGAAAGCAATAACAGTGATACAGATAGGTATTGCAGTGAGGGGAGAGGATTTGCTTGTAAAAGGCATTAGCAGGGGACTCCCCTGCTGTCTGACACCTGACAACAGGGGTTACTGCTGAAAGCCTGTTTTTAAGACTCGCTCTAGCCATGCTGTTCTCTTCATGTGGGATTGTTTCTAAGCAAGTGAAAGCTCATAAGAGATTGACTTTTCCAAATTAGCCAAGGATGGTGTTTCCTGTTGATTAATGAAAGCCCAGCAGCCAGTGAACCAGATGATGACAAAATTAGGCCTATAAAGCTCTCAGTCCAGTTCGTGCAAGCCTCTGCACCAAGCAGAGTCCCTCCTACCCCTTCCCCTTGCCGAGCAGTCGCTGTGTTGAAAAGCATGACTTTTAGTCATCCTTAAAGTATTTGGGAGCTTGCCCTGAAATTGCTGAAGACGTTTTCAGGATGAGGGTCACCAAGGGGGATAGTGAGAGCCCAAACCAGGTGTTGCCCTCAGTGCCAGGGAGGTGCAAGCCTCTGTCCCCTGGGAAAGCTAAACCACTCCCTGGGGGGCTGGTTTCTGTCCTACTTGTGGAAACTTTTATTAAATATGTAGTACTTAAATAGTTGTTGCACTAGATGGAAAAATAGGAGTTCCCCCTCCCAAGCAGTCTCTCTCATTCTTTGTCTCACTGAATAGTTATTTCTTCCATGCAAGTCCAAGCCCTGGGACTCAGATGGGCTGACTTCAACACAGAGCAGGGGAGGCCAGGAAGGAACAAAATCTGCTGCTGAGGTGCCCTGGTTGAATGTGTGAACTGATGGGCTATTGGCCCGACTCTTGTGCGAATGTGCCAAAAAATGAGCTTTTCATGGCCTTTGTTGACACAGAAATTAATTTGTTTGGGGGTTTTTGTTTTATTGACAAATACTTTAAAAATCCCTAACAAACCATATTTTTGACTTCACCTGATTTATTATAACTTTTTAACAAGTCAATGCTGTTTTCATTTTTGATTCTGGGGCCAATTATGACATAACCATGCTAGAAATAATTACTCAATAAGTGTTTCTCTCTCTCTCTCCATTTTCATTGCAGAGCTGTTTTATTTTCAATTCTGGTGCATACTTGACAAACAGCTTTCCTTTTATTGCTTAATGCTGTTGGACAACACTATCATCTGCTTTTTCATTTTGTAACACTGTTTAGCACTAATGATTCATGTAGATAATGTATACACTGTGTAACAGAAAATAAATATCATGGGGTTTACTGGAAGAAAGGTAATATAATATTTGAGAGCCTTGTTCCCTGGAGAAAGGAAACTGTAATTGTTTCCAGAATGCGCTTGCCTGATGACTTTTGAGCTTCACAGTCTTTGGGACTGAGCTCCCGCTCTCCACTGTCTTCCCACAGCAGGGTGCAGCTCAGCCTGGAGCTGCTGGCTGGGGAAGGGCTGTGAACTTACCAAGGGGGTGGTGGCAAGTTCCTGGCTCTTTCTCTGGGGCAGCAACATTGCCTTGTATTCCTGCAGCAGTTCATGCAGAGCTGTGAGCGTCGGCGGTTTGGGATGGGCTTTCCTCCACTCAGGCCTCACATCTGTAGTCCCTTCTCTGCTACTCTGAGTATTCTAACTGCTGCAGTTTGGTGGATTCGACCTAACAACACATTGTAGTCACAAGAATACACTCTATCCATCAAATACCTGGAGGGCGAATTGCTGAGTTTGGGAGGTCGGCTGTTTTAATCTCCACAGCCTGCAATGGTTTTGGTAAAGGACGCTCACCACAAATCGCAGTCACAGGTGTTTTTTTCTGAAATCCAGAGGTCATAACCCATGGCCAATAATTTACAAAGTAAGCAGTGATTATGTTGCCTCACCGCTGGGGGGGATCTTCTCAGGAAAGGCTGAATTTCAGACGCTGAGCACTTAATGCCAGGCCTAGGCTCAGCTGAAGCATGCTAAGCCCCCCTCATTTCATTAGTGATGCCTGATGCAGTGTGCACGTCCAGAAGGGCTCTGGGGGAGCAGCTCTGCTCCTCACCGATTAGGTATCGGAACAGAAATCAGGCCACCATTCTTATGTTCATTAATTCTGGATCTTTGCACTGCAAAATCACCTGGCTGTACCAGGGGGATCCAGGACAGGCACTAAGCAGTGGTCATATTCCTACTGAATTTGCCAAGGTGCACACTGAGCTTTGTGCTGGCTGTTGGGTGACAGATGACCTGTGGTCCAGCCTGAAGTTGCTTTAGGTCCTTCAAAACAAAGTCTTCAAGTAAAAAGTAACACTTTCAAAATTTTAGTCCAATTTGAATAAATGTAGTGAATTTTTACCTGTTAGTTTATACTGTGTGCCTGTTGCAATTTTTGCTCTGATACAGGGCACGATATAACTGGATAAAGAGTCTTGTGGACCCATGCCCACATGTAATCCTACACAGTACTTCAAATCCTGAATACACAAGTAGCACCCCATAACCACAATTCACGCTCTTGGTAGAAAATTTCCTTCTGCTCTCTTTTTCCCAGCTTCGTGTTTTTGTCAGTTGCTAAACAGATTGAGGCTTCAGACAAATAGCTTTCCAACAATAACTAGAGGTGGTAGCAGCAATGTCAAGGATTTTATAAAATCCTGCTGTCTGTGCTGTTTTGCCTAATCTTGACGACACAGCCAAGGGAACCAAGCACCGAACAGAAGGGATGTAAAATCTCCCAAGTCAGTAGAATGACAGATAGCATGCTTTGTCCTTTTGCAGATCTTTATGAGTGCTCAAAATTATGGCTAGGCTTGGATTAAACAGCATTTCAACCAAAATATTGCATTTGGGTCTTTCAGACATTGAGTCATTTGAAAGATGGGAGAACATTTAATCTTACACCCACACAGACATCTTCATTTCCAAAACAGGAACTCTCCTGACATTTAATGACTCTCCAGTCTGTGTTGAAACTGAATGCTGAAAGGAAAATACATCAGTCAGCAAGGGAATGCTAAAACTCACTCTGTACTCGTTCAAACATCATTGTCAGCATCTCTGGCTTTTGAGGGTTTATACATGCTAAACATTCTGGACAATACTTTTTATAGCTTCAGAAATTTTTCCTATGCATTATATTTTTCAACTCCTCCTTTTTTTTTCTTTTTTTTGTGAATCCCACATCAGTATTTCACTATCCACTTCTTTACTGACCAGAGTAAAACACTCTGATTCTCCACAAGCTGTTTCTCAGCCTGTCCTGGACTACTGATTTTCTTCATGTCTGATGCCTTTTGATAAGCCATTTGTGCATCTTGAACTTGACTCAGACAGGCTGGAAAACAGAATGAAAAATTGAAGCTCTGGAAACTGCTTACTGTGTCTCCTGTGAGTTCTCCTTCACAGATGCAGTTCATCTCTCGTACTTGACATATCAGGTGGTTCTAGCTGCTTTCCTGTTCTAATGACAAACTTTTCTCAAATAGATATTTCATGATTTCTGGAGATTTTGTGTGAGTGTTGTAGTGTCACTTAGTCACTATTAAGGCAGAGAGTTGTCAGCAAAGTAAAGGGATGGTTTTGGATGAACTCTAATTATAAATTATTTTGAGCCTGATTAATTATGTCTCTTCTTTAACAGACTTGGTAATGTCTGAAAGTGTCAATAGCCCTCATGAGGATCAGAATATCCTCTGTGGCATTTGGCAATGCTGGGACTGAGCTCTCCTGAAACTGCCCCCAAATAATCGTCTCACTTTCACGTGGCAGCAGACCAGGAAGCCAAGAGCTACAGTCACATCAAGACCCAGTTAAAGCAAGCAACCATCAGTTGGGAAGTTCACACGATGTTATTTTACTTTCTGAGTGATATTGTGTATATGCCTAAGAGAATGGCAACATGCAGGGGAAAAAACGAGGTCCCAGGCTTAGAGGTGGCAGCTGCCTGGGCTTGAGGCAGGTCTGCTCTGGAGACCTACTTGAATATCTGCCAACAGAATGAGCCAACTTACAAGGTTTTGTAATGTGTGTTTGCCTACTCTGGCAAGCCTGACATCGAAAGGGCATTTGTGGATTTGAGAACCCCTGGGGTGAGTGAAGTTGCAGAGGCTGTAACCCAATCCTGAGGAATTACCACTAAATGCACCCCCTCTGTGACCCTCAAACCCATTCATACAGCTGCAGGCCACCTCAGCTGAGGCTGTTCTGCGGCTGCAAGCCTCCCTCCATCCAGGTGTCTTACTGTCACTGGGGAGGGTCACACAACTGTTTCTGCCAAACGAAATAACGCAGTGACTCTGCCTTCCTCTAACCACTATTTGTGTCTCACTGAGTCCTGGCGGAATGAGTGTAACTTTTCCTGTGGGGAGACATGAGACCCAGCAGCAGATGGTCTTTTTCCCAGCAGTTTGATCTCTTCTACTTTTTTATGAAAAGGGACATTTTTCTCTTTGTTTCATTTACATTAGTTTTCATCACGTGGGTTTTCCTTTTGTTAGTGAAAAGGTAAGAAAAGCTGATAGGAATTTAGAGCAGAGGGTGAAGTGGCAAATGTGATATTTTCACTAGCTGCAAGTCACTTTGAAATATGGTTTGTAACATTAACAGCATCTGTGCGTACTGAAGAACAGTGAATGGTTTTGTCCTTTCCATTCTTTGGCACTGACCTGGTGGAGCTCCATTCAAACCTAGTTTTTTAAAGACAGAAGGCTGCCTTGGAGAACGGCTTTTGGTGCATAGACATAGGCATGCACCTGTGCTGTCCTGGGAGGTACTGGTTTGACCCTGGTAAGAAAGGTACTCAGGCTCTGCAAAGAGTCACTTCAGGTGCCATTTGTTGGATCCAACACTATAAAGGCAGTAGCATAAGGAATCTTGTCTGCTGTGAGATGCTGGGGATGCTGAGCTGTGTGTGCAGTGTGGAGCTCCCGTCCAGGTGCAGCACTCCAGACAGACCCTGACTCTGCAGTGCTCACCCTGTTTTAGTCATTTGAGCTCTTACAGGGTTTTCTTACAATAAAACAACTCCATTCATCATTTCCAATGCCAAATGGAGAGGATGTTCACGTGGAAGCTTGTTGCTCCACAGTGAGATAAAGGCAAGGCCACACAGGTGTGTAATCACTGGTGCAGAATGGGAGCTGCCTGCGGGATCCCCCATTATCATCACTGGGCTGAGTCTGCCCTGCACCAAGGGAGAGATGCAGCACAACACAGGCCTGAAATAGGTCTGCGCTCCTCATGCATGGCTTTGTCAAGAAGTTCTCGTTCAAAAGAAGTGTCTTAATTTAATTTCAGCAAAAGCATCGCTCTCTGCACTATCATGCGTTAGCTAATACCCTGTTAGCTCTGTAGTGGGTTCTTGTGGTAGATTAGCTGAAGTTTCATCTGTTCCTTAGGAAGGGTATATCATTGTCAATATGTTTAGTCCTTCTGCAAAATCATACCATTTAATATGCAAAAGATAGTATTTATCATTTATCTCTTGGAACAAAATCAGGGATGAAAAATACTGACATACAGCAATCCAAAATTTCAGGTTTTTTAATCCTATAAAATTTCAATACATTGAAACTCACTGATTTTTAATGGATTAAAATTCTTCTGAATCAATGACAAAAACTACTGAACTTGTTATTGATATAGTTTGACATGATAGTTCTTTTCTTCAGTTGCTCTTTTTGTTCAATTTCTTAAAAAGAGATTTTTGAGAGGGGGAGACAACAAAAGAGGATGAGGGAGGAAGGTGGGGGAGGAAGAGAGGGAGAAAGAAAGAAAAAGGAAAAGGAAAGGAAAGGGAAAAGAAAAAAGAAAAGAAAAGAAAAGAAAAGAAAAGAAAAGAAAAGAAAAGAAGAAAAGAAGAAAAGAAGAAAAGAAGAAAAGAAGAAAAGAAAAGAAGAAAAGAAAAAAAGATAAATAAGATTGATTTTATGTATTTTAGCCATAACTATTCCAGTTTCCCTTGCTGGCATAAAGTGCCTACTTTAATTTTCTTCAAATAAAAAAAAAATGGCAGAAGAATTGCCATGCTGAAGCCAAAGACACCTCTTTTTGACTTTAATCATCTTCAACATGTTATGTCTGTAACTGCTTGTCCCTGCTGCTCAGTAGTTGCATTATTCAAATCTGAACTTTATGTCTGACTTTCCTTCTAAAGTTTGTCAGAAACTATCAAATTCAGAATTTCAAGTATAATTTTTTTTATTAAAATGCCAATTTAAAAACTGGTTCAGTTTCCAAGATAAAATATGAAAAATGTTCACTTTTTTTCTCTATATAGATCCATTACAAGAAAAACAAACTTAGAAGGATTTACAAGAGTGATTTGCCCCATTTTTTAATTGGTTCCACTCATTTGTCCCCACCTCTTTCCCCAGCTATCAGGAGTGTTTCCTTCAGATCTCGAACCCATGGAATTTGCTAAACAGCCCACTAGCTTTTGTCTCCTCTAGTGTCTCCTAAATGCTTACTTATTTCACAGTGTTCCTGGGGCCATAGTTCAGCAATACTGACATTCAGGTGGATATTATTCTCTTCTGAATAAGGGTAAGACAACTTTATCACCATTTTCTTACCTCTCACGAACTTGTTCATTGGTGTGTGACTTCTGGTTCAGTTGCTTAAATAGTTCAAGGCAGGATAAATGAAAGTCAACAAATGATAGGCTTGTTTCAGTCAGGGTATGAATATTGGTGATACCAGAGCCCAAATGGTGGTTAGTTTAAAGCACAAAAAGTTGAATGTTCAGGAATCAATGTTAAGTTCTCCTTCATACATTTTTTTATGAGCCCATATAATCTCTTGACTTCTCTTCCTTTTTTTTTGGATAAGATTAATTTTGATCTCTGAGCAAAGAAGTAGAATGATCTGTCATTGGTATTTCTTGTGCCTGGCACATTGTTCATGACAATTGTCATGAAATTGACAAAATTGAGCAAAAATTGTTTGTCTTCTGAAAACTACTGGCTGCAGTAGAAACTTAAGTATGTCAGGTTCCGTAAGAGCTCTGTAAGGCTCTGTGTAATTAGTGGAGGCTTTAAAAAGTTAAAACTAGATGGTCTAACAGTGTTTGAAGTAAGGTTAATTCTTTCCTAAAGTTGTTCTTTCTTGTTCTTACGTATTTTGAAATGCAGAAATTGTGGGGATGGAAAGGCAGGGCATCCGAAAGCCTTCTTCACTTTTAAAAGATCAAAGCATCCTCCACCTGCACTGCTCCTTGTGATGCCAGTAGAATTCTTATATTTGGGGCAAAGATAGAGCTGTGGCCCAAAGGCTTGGAAGTTTTAGAAAAACACAGATTTCTTACTTGCTCATTAAGCATTTTCTTTTCTTATCTACAAATATATGCAGATAAGCTGCTAATTATGTGGACCCATCTGTTGTATTTAAAGTGTGATAAATGTAGATCCTAAGTTTAAAGCTTCATAGAAGCTTATTATATTTCAAGACCTTCTTTTTAGAGTATGAATTTTAGAGTACTATATGCATCTGGAACAAAGTTTAAGAGTCTATGAAGGTCTTCAGGTTTCCTGTCAGATCATTGTGAACTGTGTTTTCCTCTCTGTTGGGAATGTCCATGACAAAGTATTTTACTCTGGTCACAGCTCCCACTGGTTTTGAGGCATCTGCTCCCAGCATATCTGTTTAACATGTGGGGTAGAAGTGCTTTCCTTCTTTCTTCACCAGGGGCCTGTTAACCTGCTAGAGAAGATCTTTTAGCTGGGTATTTCTACAAATTTATTTGCCATGTCTGATTTGCGTGTCTTTTGTGATGTTTTCTGGCACAAGCCTTGGAAAGCAGAGGGAAATGGAAAGCTTCTTAGAATTGAAGTCCCTGGTGGTCAGGTGGTAGAATTGTGAGCCCTTTTGATGCAGCTGGATTGCAGAAATTTACTGTAACTTTTCTTTCAGATTTTGCAGCAGAATTAAAATACAATGGATCAGGGAGAGATCCAGCTGATGAATTGCTACATGAATGGGAAAGTCCCAGGTGTCTAGTACCCTATTTTTCTCTTCCAGTTCAAAGCAAATCCATGTGACACATGGCTTGCTTAAGGAACACAACTAAGCATTCACATTTTTCTCTTGAATGTGCATTTGGAATTAGGGATTGCTTGTATGACAGCTCTGGTGAGGAGACCCCTGAGATAGCACAATGGGTTTTCCTCACTCCTCGCCCCACCTCCCAGCACAGTCCGGACTCTGTCAGGCTTCTTGTCTCTCAGAGTCATCCTTGGAGAACAAACGACAAGAAGACAGGGATATTTACAGGCTTGTAGTTTCCTCTTGTGGTCCAGCAAGGTGTGCTGCTTTATGGAGATGCCAAATACATTACAGCCATTGATAAGAATGTGCATTAGCTGATGTTAGAAAACACAGACATCTTTCAAAGAAGGGAAGTGGCCATTTTTCAAGCAAGGTGAACCAACAATAAATAAGGATGGGAGAAATAAATCTGTGTTTCAGTCAGAATGGGTGTCTTCAGTCATGAATAGCAGGATTGAACTACAGGAGCATTGCAGCAAAGTGAGCTGCTGCCTTCCTGTTCCTGTTGACTCAGCCTGTGACGAGGCCCTTCGATGTGGATGTTGAAGGGGTCATTGCATGGCTCTGTCCTCAGTTCTCCCGTAGATCAATGACTCTGCGGGTCAATTGACTTGACCTGTGTCAAGTAAGGACAGAGACTGAGATGAGTATGACTTGACATCTATTACTTCAGAGAGGTGTTTTCTTAACATCTTCATGAAATATACCTTAGCTTTTGAGGAAAAAGTGTTAAAGGCAATGTATCTCATTCTGCATTCTTGCTTGTACACAATACTATCTATGAGTATTAGACAGAAAGCTTGCTGAGGGTGTCTTAGAGATGTATAAGTACTGAAAAGTAGCAATTGGTATGATTTGGTTGAGAAAACACTGTAACCTTCCTTTTATTTTTCTCAGTCCATTTGTAGTGATGGAAACTACTGTTTGCTTTGATTTTTGCTAGTTCACTATCTTTTTCCTGAAAATATCTGAGTGCTGAAGCAACTCCCAACACATCACAGCTCACACTCCTCAAATAAAATGTGGCTGAATTAAAGCTTAGTTCAGATTCAGGATGTGAAGCCCTTGAATTTTTGTGATGCACAAGCTTCAAAAAAATGCAAACCCCACCCAACAGTGAGTTGTCAGACATCAGAGAGGTTCGTTCAAAGGAGCGTTCTGGGAATCTTTCATCGTACTCAGTTGTTGACATTGCATTGGTTACTACATAACTGTTTGGTCATAGAGAAATATTTCTCCATGGAATTTAGCCTGCAGCAAGGTAGTGCCCCTTCACAGTTTCATGGTTACTGGAAGGGAAGCTCCACAGACAGGTTAAAACATTTGACAGGAGAAAGATTTGACAGAAGATAGGTAATGTCTATTGAAAGCAAGTCCTACTATATCATCCAAGTGCTATCAGGGATGTGTAACCAAGTCTGAACAGCTTCAGTCTGGCAGACAACAGCTATTAAAGCTACAAAGAAGTGTAATCGATTTATATTTTGCATATTGACCGCTGTACTTTCCAAGATACACCTTCCTATACTGATGCTGTCACAGTCCATATGCCAACAGCAGTAACACCCTCAGCTTCCCTTCTCGTGGATGGAACAACAGAAGGGTAACTAATACAATTTGACACCCGGGCTGAGAAACTCCAGGATCTGCTGCAAAAACTGGCTCACATATTTTGAAGAGGTTTAGCAGAGGTTCTCCTCCCCCTCCCTGTCTGAAGGGGTTATATAAAAGACTTTTTAATATTAAAATATTTCCTTTTTTCTATGTGGTCTTTAAAATAAAGCCTCTGGGGCTGTTAATATCTCTGATGTTATAGCTTTGAAGACTGCATAAAATGATTTTAAAGGAGAAGCTTTTAAAGGACTCGTCCATTTCTAACACTGGCAATCAATCTAGTTTGTAGCTCTAGATATAAGTGGAAACTTTGATATAACCAAGTTAAAAGCAAAAGATTTTACATGACAGTTTGAAAAGACACGTATTTCTAAGTGCTGAACTTTCATTTGTTAGGATTTCATTTAGTGAAGGATGCTCTCTAAAACTGCAAATGTCTCGCTGCATTTGGCTGCAGATTGTAGAGTGTAAAAGAGCTTTCTTTTATATAGCTAATTCAGTAAAATGAAAAAATGAGCCAATTCTACCTAATAGCAAGGAGTACACAAGATTTTAGCACATTAGCCCCTCTGTTGGCCTAGAAGGAAAAACCAGGCACATTAAGCAATATATTTTTTTTAAAACCTAGAAAGAAATGTCTGATAAAAATGAAAAAGGTGTTAAAATTTACTTCAGTCTGTTGGGACTTATGTGTTGCACTGTGGAAGATTTTAGGGGAGGAAGCATCCTGTTTTGCAACATGGTTTCCTCATTTCCATTTCTAAGAATTCAAAATATTCTCATACTTTGAATGATAAGATTTTGGCTCAGTATTTGCAAAAACAAAAGGACCATGGGTTAAATGAAAGGTGAGTGCTGGGTGGTGGTTGGGACACTTTTATGTTGGACATGAGAAAGGTCAGTTGATGCTAAGAAGAATCAGTCAGGTAAGCGTTGCTAATCTGACTGAGGGGACACTTATCCCTGGGAAAGAAAATTTAAACTTTTCTTATGAGATCCTGGAATTCTCATGTCCTCTAAATTTACTGTGAGGCATAGCCTTGCAGAGGGGGAACTTTCACCCTTATTTTAGAGCAATGGTTCAAGCTTCAGTCTAAGGAATGTTCTAGAATGAAAGGGGAAAAAGTTAATTCTTCGACAAATGACAGATTCCAGTATAAAATCATTTCATTCAATCTATTTTATTCCACCATCTGTGATTGCATTCCACGTCTCAGTTACTCCAAGGTTATTGTAGCAGCAGGAGTACCATCACCACAGAGGGATTAGATGATGGATTTCTTATTTCCAGATCAATATGAATCCTCTGGTATTGTTGAACTAAACAGTCTGCTCTTCCAGCACGTTTTCTGTCCTTCCCCATCACTTCTTTAACTTTTTCCTTATTTACTTTTCACCATAGATGATAATATTTAAGTACTTCTTTTCTTTAGAGACACATTTTTGGGGGCTTCACTTTCATTATTCTAAAGAAACGAATATGACCTAAGTTGACTGAAGCTTTCCAGGTGGAAAGGATATTATAATATGAATTCCATATCTCTACATCTTTATATCTACACAGCTGTACAGCTATCACTTATGTCTCTTATGTCTCATATTCTCTTAGGTCTGAAATGATTTTTTGTGTTTGTGGTACTACAGCTGTCAAGATTACTTATTTCATTCCATGTCTTTGTATAATTTCCACCATTTACATAATGCCTTAGGATCTTTCCTTTTTTTTTTTTTACATTACAAGACACTCTTTTTTTTTTTTTTAATGTCTTTGTAACATCAGGTACAAGGAAGGCTATATACCTATGGAATGTGACAATTAATGCATTACAAATATCCACATTAACTAAACAAGTTTTCTGGTTTCACACCAGAAGTATATGGTACATTCAAGGTCGAGTGTGATAGGGCTCTGAGGAGCCTGATCTAGTTGAAGATGTTTCTGCTTATTGCAGAAGGTCAGACCAAATGACCTTTAAATGTTGCTTTCAACCCAAACTATTCTATGATTCTATAATTCTGATTCTATAACATTTAGCTGTGTTTTGAGCCATTATTCAATTCTTTCAAGAAAGAAATATTAATATGGATGATACTGTAACCACCCTTTTTGAAAGACAGGTGGTCAAAATACAATCTATTGCTATTATTACGTCTGTTTATATTTGATCTGCTTATACTTCACTGATTTATATTTGTGTAATATGGAATTATAAAACCTCTACTTTGCAAGCGTTGCCAAAGATGTAGTATCCAGCAAGCCAAATAAGAAATAGTGAGAGCATCTGAAAAGCATGTATTTCTTAGCTGAACTTGTAATCCCTTGTCCAAGTTTACATCTGGTCTAACCTTGTGATTTAAGACAACATTTATTTTGAAGTGCATACTGCATGTAAGACAAATGCCTTACCTTTGAGAAAAGAGCTGAGTCTTTCTCCTTTCCCGAATGCAGGCCTGTATGCATTTGTGAAGGTGGTAGGGAAAATTTGAGAGAACAATTAAGGCCAGTGAAACAATAAAAATCTCCCCTTCCTCTCTTCCAGTTCTTGGGATTAGCCTTTCTGATGAACAGACCAGCAGACTTTGCAATGCCCTGCAGGGTCCTGATCTAAACCCTCCCCTCACGTGTCCCTGGCTTAAGCCAGTGAATGGTCATACCCATCCTTGTCCCAGAAAATCATCGGGACACAGCAAAAATTACACAGAGAAGGTGAAAGCTAGGAGGTCTCACAGTCCTGTGATGTCCATCAAAACATGGATCTACAGACAGCCATGAATGGAGTTGTTGGGTGTGTTAGGCTGGTGATGGACATGCGTCCCAGGACAAAAGGCAGGCATCCTGGCAGGTTTAATTACTCAAAATGCCCAGTACTGATGGAGTATCTCTCAGAGTGAGGAAAACCAGAGAAGAGAGCTGAGACAAATTAGCAGGGCAGAGTAGTAAAGAGTATGTCACATGTCAGAGGCACTGAAGTAATGTTTTTATGGTGGTGATTAGCTCAATGGCCTTGTAGCTCTTGTGCTGAATGAGCACAACAAAGCAGGGAAGGGGCGTTCCTCCGGCTCTTCTCTCCCCTTTCCTTCAGGAGCCAGCCGCTGACTGGTGCAGCCCTTGGAGTGTTGATTTGATTCACGGCATCCAGCATGTCACCCAGGATTTATGCTGTGTCAAGGGGACTGTAATCCTCTGTTTAAAGTGCTTGTGAAGAAAGGCTTCATGTAAGTCAGGCACTCTGTTGCATTAGGGAATGTTTATTGCTACTCTGATGGAGTACTTTGAGGTATCATAACTTTTGTCAGACCTGAGCTCTGAGCAGGGAGGCATAAATATCCAGGAGAATGCTGTTCCTGCTGAACAGGCTCTCTTCAGCAGGACTTGGCAGCACATGTGCATAGCATTGGTGGGCATCTTCTCCCCCAGGACTTCTGGGGTAATATAAGGATACAGAGATTTGCCAACACGAGTGTTCGTCTCAGCACACCATTTGGAAAGATGCAGGAAGGAAAAGGAGGAAAATGGGGAAGACCTGCCCAGCTGTAGAAGTTGTTTTAGGAGGATGGAGATGCCAATCTAACCTTGTGTTGTCATTCCTGGCAGTCGCTTCAGCGGACCCAGATTCTGACCATTCACCTAGAAAAACCCAATTTACAGTCAGTACTGAGGAAGCCATACTTCAGAGATTAAGAAAGGCCTTTTTTTTCTCACCTCTGCATGTATTAAAGTCATGTGAGACTGAGCAAAGAGCAGAAATAGAAAATATAACCTGCCTCTCAACACTGAATAATTCACATGATTTATTTAGCATCCTCTTTGCCAAGTCAGAAAATAACACATTATTACCCCTTTTTTTAATCTGAAATACTGGTGCTTGCCTTGCTATCTCAGAGTAGCCATGCAGTGTGCACCAAATATAACAAGACCTATTTTTCCAGATGTTTTTAGCTTAACATGAAACAGAGACTGGCTCTTTGTTTTCTTAATGTGCTAGGGTACGCTTTGCTTTCCAAGGGGAATGGACTTTGAGCCAGGCTAGTTATTCACCCATAGATGGAGCAGGGTTAATGTTCAGATGAAAATGAAAATAATTATGATTTGAGTAGATCAAATTTCTCAGGGTATGAAATAATATACTGGGCAAAAGCTGTAATTCACATAGCACAGTCACCCACTAATGACATTTCTAGGTTGTTTCTGAGTGATTTCAAGACACTGTGCCATAAAATCTTAATGCATTTTATGAGAATAAGCGTGTGTTTTATGTGTAATGATCAGCAAGCTCCAGGGCATGAATGGAGCAGTAAGGGGCTTTCTTAGAGCATTTTTTTGGTATGATTTAATGTGCCTTAGATTTATTTTTCTCAGCTGACATTTGTGAATGATAAGTATTTTTTTCTGCCTGGTAGTGTGGCTGGAAACAAAACCATGCTGAAAATAATGTAATTCTGTATTGTTCAAACACAGTTAATACTCTGTTACAAGAAAAAAACATTCTCAGAATTTTTTTGTGTGCGACAATATGCAACTGCTCAATACACCAGGAGATCTTGCACAAAGGGAGTCCTGTGATGAAGGTTTTGATTGTTCCTGGATAAAAAGCAGCCCTATAGATTTCATAATGACTCATAACAGAGCGATTCATAGCAACTAAGCTTTGCGGGTCTTTGAAGAAGCTCAGGGCTTGAATTTTTATGTGCATTAGAAATATTTTCCTCCATTTTGATGGAGTAAAAGAGCAGTGAGTTAGGCATAATGGGTCTGCTATTATCAGTTAAAAGTACTCCTGAATTAACAGAGTTGTGAGGAGTTGTTGAACAGGCTTCTGGACAGCTGGTTCCGCCAGGACCGTGCAGAGTTGGTGCTAGAGGGAGCAACATGGCCCAGGCAAAAAAGGTTTCAAGCTTTGGAAGGGTGGATGGTGTGGGCATCCAAAATGCAGTACCCCTGCGTCCTGATGTGGGGTTTATTAAATAGCACAATTGATCCTGTTGATACGCCTATGGGACAACTGCCTTTTGCTTAACCTTCAGAGAAAAGTCCCCATCATTTGCTTTTAGTTTCTGGACTCTGCATTAATCTACTGAATAGACACTTTTGTTTGTGCTCATATCTTGTTCCCATGTACCCACTGGAAGTTCCCACACAAACTCTCCTCTCCATCACGTCATGTCTTTGCTAGCTCACACCAATTATCTCACATCCCACAGAATCACAGAATCATGGAATGAGCTAAGTTGGAAGGGACCCATGAGGATCACTGAGCCTAACTCATGGCCTTGCTCAGCATCATTCCCAAGAGTCACACCATATGCCTGAGAGTATTGTCCAAATGCTTCTTGAACTCTGTCAGGGTTACTATTCAGCTCACAAAAGCTGCATTTCCTTGTTTACAAGCATTCCTATTTCAGCCATCCTTTCGGCTCTTGTCCCCATCACTCCTCCTCAAACTGTATCTTTTTTTGTGAATTTTCATATGTTTGGTTAACACTATTTTGAAGAACAGCTTTCTTCTTAAAATTGCCCAGCAAGCCCACCTAGCTTGTGAGCTGGCCTGACTGACCAGTCCCTGTAACCCTCAGGAAATGGAAAAAATACGATGAGGGTCATTGTCCCTCAACCACTGATCACGACCCTAGCTGTGATAACTACTGATAACTTAGGCCCAGGCCCAGTGCAAGTGGATCTGATTTAGGACTGGATTGCTCTGGATTGCTCTGGTGATGTTCAGGCGTTTCTCCCTCTCCCCTGTCTCAAAACAGTAGCTCTTACTTTAGCTAAATTATTTTACTCCATGTTTTTGAGTGCTGGAAAGGTAAAACATGGGTGATCCCTGCATAAGGTGGTCATACTGGATCCAGTCCATGTTATAATAATAATTATTATTACTCTCTGAACTTGATATTAAGTGGGAATATCAGCTCTCTGCCAAAATAAGCATATCCAGGACTTTATTAAAGCTGGATTTCCATAATCCATGTGCTGGTCATTGTGGAATATAATGATCTAATTAAGCTGCACTTTGCACCTTTCTGCTCTTTTGTGTCAATCATTCACCAAGCTCTGGATTAATTTGACTGTTTACATGCTACGAATCCCACAGTGGGTTTTGGTTTTGTGGAACTTTGATGTTAACGCAAAGGAGCCAGTGAGTCCTGAAAAGTCAAGGCTGTTTAATTTTTTTAAGATACCACAACACAGTGGTTTTGGTGGTTAAACCAGTTATTTTATTTGAAAAAGTTAGGAAGACTTGCAGCTATGACATGGTAGCTCAAAGACTCCTGCTTTAATGAGAGGCATGCAGATGTCTCTTATTCAAAGCATGAGATAATCATCAGTGTCTGAACAAATTCAAACTGATATCAGCTTTTACTCATTTTATTATGCAATTTCCTCTTACTCCATCTGTCAAAGGAGATGTGTTGATAAAATAGAGGATTTACCTCCTTCCTGGAAATAAAACCTCAATAACCAGACACTGGCATGTGGTTTCCACAACCACTGATAAGAACCATTGTGATCTCCTTCTTAGCGCAGGCACGATCCAAAGCACATTAAAATGTCCTTGTAGTCCAGCTCATTCCCACTGAACCCTTGAAGTCACTGCAGTGTAAATACTGGCCCCACAGAATTTCCTCTTACAGCTCTGATAAACTGCATTTTCATCCTTCTGCCTTGTATCTGAAAATGTGCCTGTAAATCAGGCTTCAGAGATGCATGAGTAGTATAATTGAGTTGCATAGCACGAAGCCCTCGCAGCATTTTTCATGTCTAGAAAAGGAAATTATGGTATGATGCAATTTTTTAATGTCCTAAAGAAGTTCAAAGGGAAAAAACAAGATCCATTAATGAAACCCTTTGGTGTTACCAAGGCTTCTTCTGCTTCCTCCCACGTCATTGTTGCCAGTGTATTACTTAGTGTGGGCTGCATATGATGGAGAGAGAGCCTAGAAATGAAGGAATGTCAATTAAACCCGTTGTTCCCCCTGTAATGCTTTAAATCCTCTGATATCATTTCAGTGGCTGCAAATGCCCAGCCCATTCCTGTGCTGAAGGACCCTGAAACATGTCCAGACACAGGCACAGGACAGCCCTGGGTCCTCATCCTGCTGGCAGGATGGACGGGGGATGTTTTCATCCATCTCTGGACTGGAACATGGTCCATGGGGCAGCTTGAGGCTGCTGGAAGGGGTTAAAGTTCACCAACAGCCTGAGTGATAACAAAGACTCGATTCTCTGCTGGAAGTTCAAGACAGAAAAGGGCGAGGGCAGGGAAGAAAAAGAGAGCATGTTGTTAGGAGCAGTTCATTCATTAATAAACTTCTGTGGGAGGACAAGTGGGACCTGGCTGTGCTTTGGTGTTCTGCTTTGAGACCAAGCAAGCATCTTCCTCTTCCATTACAAAGATCTAAGGCTTATTGTTTAATGCAGTAATAAATATTGCATTAAAATAATTGGCAAAGTAATGCCAATAAATAATGCATTTCTCCCAAGAGTTTAGCTGAAAATCTAACCCAGCCCCTGCACACATCACACCATTCGCTGTAATTGGTCACACAACTATTGTTCCTCATCTGCGCTGTTTTTTCTGGCCTGGATTTAATGCAGTGATTTGACCTAATTTTTCTCTGACTGTCAAATGGCTGCCCTTGGTTTCACAAGGCAGAGAGCAGGGCTGCCCACCAAGCATATCCTGTCCTGGCACAGCCTGCAGACTGCTGCCTTTTAGGAAAGGTGCTGCTGTGCTCCACATCCATTAGTGGATCGTGATAATCTCCTTGACTATAAAGCTGATGCCAAGGAGCAGCATTAACTCTTCTTTTTCTGGTGAGGTGAGGAAGGAGACCCACAAATAAACTTTTTGAATCTTCCTCTCCTGACATAAGCATTTCATTTGCTCTCCGATGAATGTAATATTCCCCCCAGGAGCTGAAATAAATTTTACTGAATAATGATGTCATACTTTTTCTACTCTTTGTCTCTAGCTTCTTCCACCTGTATTAAATCAGTCACACTGACTGACCTGTAATGGGTCAGCTAAGATCTTCCTGCACAGAAACTGAGGAAAAATAGTTTTATTAAAATAAAAAAGAACAGTAAGGCAAGAAACCTTGTGATGACTTTCTTTTACTGAGGGCAAAAGAGAGTTTTTCATGACTCTGCTGAGGGAATATCTTAAGCATTTCATTTCTTGCTGATGAGCAGCAGCACCTGTGGCTGATACCACCTCCCCATTCAAGGACTGAGTCAGCCTGCCTCTGGACACCTCCACCTTGGAATGTCATAGCCATCCAGTTTGCCATGTCCCCTGTAACAGCTGGTGAAGATGAGTGAAAACTAAGCGAGTACTAGGGGACTTGTAGAAATCCCTCTTGTCTTCCACAGGATCTGCACATAATCAGCCCCTCTCCAATATCCCTAGACGTGGAAATATTCATGAAATGCAGGAATAACGTTGACTGTTAAGTATAAGGGCTTTATTTGCCCCATGAAAACTGAGCTGCGGTAACCCCATGGCGGGCACTTTACCTGTCACAAATACAAAACATTTTGACTTGCCCTGACCTTCTTTTGTCCTTTGTCCTATTGCAGATTGTTCCTGCGGGCAGCTCGCTCCTACCTTCTGATTTAAAGTGGTCTTTTAGTAAAATATCATGCCACCTTTCTCTCCTTCCACTTCCATCAAAAATCATCACTATTATGGCTCTACCTGTAAAAGCATCATCTGCCTGAGGAAAGAGCTGTGGCTGTGGGATCTGTCCTAGGCAGTGATAACAGGTAAAGGGGTGCCCCTGATTTCAAATGCTGGAGGAAAAAAAATCATTACATAGCATTCACCAAAGCAAAATGGCTTCTTAAAGCTAGCAAGCTGCAAGCTGAGGCAATTCCAGCCCAGAGAACCCTTCAGAAGAGAATACAAATACAAATTTCTCTGTCCTCACTTTTCATGGGCCCTGCTGGAAGGAGAATTCCATTGATGTTCATTTGCAGCATTCAGCTTCTGCATTCAAGAGGCATTTTGACTGACAGAGAAAAGCAAAAAGAGACAGATGTACTCACTGGGGAAGGCTTATATATAATTGAACATGTAAACATTTGCAAACCACTGTTATTTTTTACAATTGCATGAATAACAGTGCCTTGACTTGTGCTCATAGGCCTGTCAGGAATTATGTAAAGCTGGGTACAAAGCAGCTGCCCCTGATTCACTGCACCACAGGCTCTGGGCATGTGCTGTGTCACTGGTGGTGTTTTGTGCACCCCTGCTTCGAGGTACTATATCAGAGCAAGCACTACAAGGGGGTGTCAAAGGCACCTTTTGCCATGGCTCTGCAGAAATAAAGGAGCTGTACCTTCTGCAAGGACTTTATGTTGCAAACTGTCTGCCCAACTCCATTTTATGATGCAAAGGGTCAATAAAATAAGTTGTTTATGTTCTTACACCATTCTGCCTTTGGAAAATACCCAAACCCAGCTGAATTAGTGTCAGTTGAGTGGCAGGTAATGATAGAGAGTCCTCAGAAGGCCTATCTTGGGACAGTTCATAAGAAATTAGAAATCATTGCCCTTCCCCACATTTGCAGAGGACTTTTTTAGTGCCTGATACAGTAAATCTATTTGATGATTGTCAGCAGCATATTTTCAGTACTACTGCTTGCTGGAAGGAGTTTCCACAGAAATAAGAATTGGAGGCATTGTCATCCCGCAGTCACAGTAATGAGTTCTGAGTTTTGATAATGCTCTTTGTGAGTACAGTGGCTATGCTCAAAAGGAATATTGCAAGGAGACCACCCTTCTTACCCTGGGAGTTAAGCTCTCTTCAGTGGCGTACATCGCTCACCATGGCAATGGGAACTGAATTTTCCGCTCTCTGAGCTCTCCTGGATACTTAAACCAGCCTCATGTAATACTATTGTGGCCGGTGTCATTGCACCACTGAAAACTAAATGAATGAATAAATTAGAGCCATGGCGTTTTGGATTGCTGAATTGCATCCAAGCTTTTTATTGCAGCCATGAACTCCTTTTGCAATGACAGACGGAATGATGCTTATTAGGCAGTTAGGCAGATCTTTGTAATGAACAAACGTGAGAAGCACGGTAGCGGGGCTGTACATCAGAGAACTGAGACAGGATTATCTCTTAAGAAACCCCTTTCCAACACCAATTGCCTTTTGACTGCAGGGCCCCTTCGTATAACACAACAGTTTATTCTTCCTTATTGATGCAAGTAATTTAAGTTTATGGCTCCTGTCACAGTCTTTTCCTCCTTGGCCTTTTAACTGCCCTGAATATAGAAGCTATTCCCATCTTCTTGAAAGTTTGTGCTCCTTCAGCTTTCAGCTTTCATCCTGCTCCTATTTTGTATGTCTCTGAATATCCCTCAAATGTCACATTAGCAGCACTCAGTTCCCTCTTTTGTCTCATTTCTGCGCAGTTGTGTCCAAGGCTTTTTTCTCAGCCCCATTTACCATGTTGCTCCACAGCCACTCTCAGCTGTGGGCAGCACTGCAGGTCCCCTTGGCTCTGCCCACGTCTCCAGGACTTGGTCAGGTGCCATCCCACTGTTCACACGCCCCTTGTTCCCTTGATGTGTCCGTATCAGACTGCCAACCTATTTGTGTGGTTGCATGGAGGGTTCCAAACAAACTGACCTGGACTAGGGTTTGATGGTTTGCTCAAGATGATTTATGGGTACTTGGGAGGGGGTGGTCCTTTGCCCTTGGCATGACACTTATGTTGTCCATCAGTATGCCAACTTGGAGAGTTAATACCAGTGTAATAATAACCCTATAAAAAGTTGTTATTTTTTTTGGCCGGTGTAGCTCCCTGAACTGGTTGATATTAGCCTGAAATTGCATGAGGGAAGGGGGAGAAGGGGACAAGAAGGTGTAGCTGGGAATGTGTAACAGGGCCTAACTATTCTTTTCAGAAATGGCACAACATAAGATCTGCTCCTTTGTGACATGAAATTGATCCCAAAGTCATATTTTGTGGTCCATTAACCAGCATAATGACAGGCTGCTGTGGGGAGGAGCATTCCTGTTGGGTGCCCCTCGTGTTGCCACCTGTACCCGTTAGTGCAGGCAATGACACACAATGACACGCAGGCATGTGGTAAGCTGGAGCACCTGGAAGTCACCCCAGGGGAGAGAGAAGCCCCATTGCTCAGCTGTCCATGTGGCCACAGCAAGTGGCACTGAACACTTTCTGAAGGCAGTGGTGAGCTGTTGTGCTCCAGAGGAGGCTGCTGTGCCTGGGGATGCCGTTGGTGTTTGTTGTGCTGCTTGTTCTCACAGTGTGATGCTTGTGTGGTGGGAAACGAGAGTCAAGCTGAGTCTTTGTGTCCTCAATGGAAATGCAAAGTCAATGTGATGGGACAGAAGATTGTCATGTAGCACTGGGAAGTGACCTTGCCTTCCTGTCTATATATACACTAAAAATTCTTCTAGGAGAGCTCTTAAGTGCAGATGTATTTTCCTGGTGAGGCAGATAGAAGCCTCCATTTAACTGCTCCCCTGAAACCACACCAGAGCAATCCATTTGGCTGTGGAACAGTTGCCCCAGGAAAGCCATAAACCTTTATTGCTTGGAGACCTTTGAAATTGGACTGGACACACCATGGCGTTCAGCACAGATTAAAGCAATGTGCTTCAGGGAGCAAGCACAGCAGAGTACCTCAGGGAATGAACCACCCCTTGGCAGCAGGGGACTGGATGCAAATTGTACATTTCCATCTCCAGTTTCTGCAGATCTGCTGGATTTTAGAGATCTGAAACACAGTGATCTGCTGCAGAGTACAGTGGCACAATCTTTATTTTTTGTTATCTTAATTTCGATTAAGTATTTATTACTTGCCAAACTCTCATTTCGGACTCTATGTCTTTCCTTGTCTTCAGGAAGCAGAAAATGCTTATTTTCTACAATATCAATTCCCAAGCAGCCACGTAAATGTTTGTGGCAATACCCTGTTGGGGCAGGTGAGGAAAAGGGGATGATGGGAGAGTTGCAAGCAGAAGGGTGTAGACAGAGAGGAGGAAGCCTTTCAAACCATCCCTCAGTGACAGCCAGGTGGGAAGATGGCCTTATTCTGGTTCCTGTTGTTGATCCTGTTGAAGTTACCCTGACACTGCCAACAGGTTTTTCAGGTGGGAATATCCAGACTGTAGACAGTATCCCAACCTTGTCTTGCTCAGGTTTTACGTAAAAGCTGTTTCCACAATCATTTTAACCAAAAATAGCAGGTATTTACACTTTAAAGTTAGTTGTTGTTTCTGTCTGCAAACTGCAAAAAGTTTCTCATATTTAATTTATGGTTATTTCAGTTTTTAAAAGCAAATAAAAGATGCATTCATATACCATGAGTTAGGGTATCGTATCTTCAGGTGACACTTTTGCATGGTGTCCCAGGGGCATGTTGTTCCCAAATGAGGTATATAGGTGCTGAGATTATCATAAGTGGAGGGGTGTGCAAAATGGAAAAGATACTGTGGATTTTGCTCATTCCTGGAAACACAGGATTTGTCAGCCGGTTGGATTATACCTGCTTATCACATCCTCTGGCCATTCCCCATGGCTCCTGTGAGAGAAACACTTAGCGGTATCTCAGCCTCTTCAGATCGCAGCTGGATCTGCTGGGTTAAATGGCTAATTGAAGGTGAGTGCTTCAGTGTGCATTAGTCAAACCCTGTAGTTAAAATGGCAGATAATTTCTTTGTAGCTGCATGCAAAGGCAAATGTCTCTGTTTCTCTCGTTCGTTGCCATCCCCACAGCCATCTATGAAGGGCTGCTGATTTAATTGCATAATCTAACAGGGCTTAGTGGCAGGGCTTTAACTTAACCGTCGCTAAGGTATTTGTACTACACAGACTATTATTCTGTGCACTCATCCACATTCCACATTTGTGTTGAGCCACATGGGGATATCGAAGACTCTGTAGACCCAGATGTCTGCTGGAATCTCAGACTGTGTAATTCGCTGTGGCTATCAGGACACTAGCTGAGGAGATGTGTCATTTACTGAGTAATGCTTAGTTTTGGTGCCAGGAGTTGTACCTTCATGCTTCTGCAGCCCATATCACAGGCTGTGAAAGTAGCTGTGCCCGCTCCTCTGGGAGCAAGGGCTGTGGTGGGCTATGCCCTTGGAACAGTTGGGTTTGTTTATTTGCTTGCTGTTTCGATTTTTAAATCTTGTGTTAACACCTTCTCTCAAGGTCTCAAAGCACCACACAGAGGCAAGAAATCCCTGTGCCTTTCTGAACTGATATCCCGTGTTCCTTATGTAGGGAAAAGAAGGCTTCAAGAGGCAATATGAGTAACACAGTGGTTGCACAGAAGTCCCTGGTGGGGACGGAAGTCGGCTGTAACCTTTGGGACCCCCCAGGACTCTGTAGTGATCTTGGTAACATTTCTCAGTCATTATAGTTGCAGCTTTTGCCTTTAAAAAGTAGTACCGTGTCAATTAAAGGCAAAAATAAGGCAGTCCACCAGGACCTTTTTGGTGTATATTCAACCCCATGTCTCTGCTGAGTTGCTCACTCTGCTCTTTAAATCCTAACAGCTGAGGGATGGTCAGAACTGTTTTGCTCTCCTCCAGAGCCTTGACATGAGCACTAGCAGTGTCTGGAAGTTGCACCAGAAAGGAAGCACAGGCAGGGTGAAATGTGCTCCTCGAGCCTTGACCCTTTCTGCTTCGTTACTGTGAAAAGCCTACAACCAAATATTCATTCATTTGTATTCAACCTGGCTGTTCTGCTTTCAGACCTCCCTTCTTGTCTGCAGCTGACAGGATGTCACGAGGAAGTGACACGGCAGTGACACTCCATATGTCATGGTCCACTTCTATTTGAACTTGATTTTTATCTAGTAATGAATCAAGCCACAGGAGTCCAGTCTGGGAAAAAAAAAGTGTCCCAAGGAAGCAAGCTGAAGCTAGAAAGTTTTTCAGTCCATTTGGAAATAAGAATGCATTACAATGCAGTTTTTCCCTCCATAGCAGACCCCGGTATTCTCACAAGGTAGACTGGGTACAAAAGGGGTTTTGCATTATTTATTAGTGTGCCTCTGTCACACATAATGAGGGCTATAAAGTATGTAAGAGTTTATAATTGGCTATCTGCAAGAAGTAATCCTAAGGGGGCTGTGTAAGGATCAAATAAATTATGGTTCATTACAGTAGTTATGCCAAGGATATTAGAAAATTGTTTTTAGTTGGAGGAAGAAAAATAAGGAGAAGCAGACAAAGAAAACTCTTCGTTACTTCCCAGACCCACTTCTGTCAAAGATTTTACAGTCTGAGGGAAGATTTCAGTATTTCTCTTTAAAATTCCTGATGTGTTCAAGATGCTAAATAAGCAGTTGCCAAGATACTAGTACAAATAATGCATAAATGGAGTTTATCTAAATTGTTTTATTAATAAACTTTACTGAACTCTCCCATGCAGTTAAGCAGGAATCCCAATTCCCCGTTATCCGCCATTGGCACATCGGCTTTCAGAAATGAAACTTTTATCTCTTCCCCTCAGAGGGACAAGAATGCTCTCCCCTCCCCCATCCTGCTTCCTGGAATCTAATTATTGTTCTGATAATTCAAAACAAGGATTCTGTGGCAGTAAAAGAGACAGGAAAAAAAAAAAAGATGAACAGCTGGTCCTGGAAGCTGTGATGGTATCATTTTAAAATTAATATTTACATTTTAGAAAAGCCAGGACTAAAGGGATGTCCATGTTTCTGACTTAGTTGTAGGGCTCTTCTAATGCTTCTGGATACCATTTTTGTTACAATGGAGGTGCCCCTGGAGTACATAAGTTAGACAAGGAAAAGTCTTGTCAGATCCAGGAGGGAGGGAATATCCCTTCCCTTAAAGCAGTTGCTGGGTATTATTCTAGTTTCAAATAGAAAGTCAAAGGAGGACGGGGTTTCTCTCATGATATAATATGCTTGGTTTTCAACAATTTCCAGCAGTGAAAATTATTTGTGCTTTTGTGTATTAAGTGCAATACTTTCACAAGTCTAAAAATATATCCTATAACCCTTATGAGAGCATGGTTGCACCAGTCCCTGTCCAAGCATAAAGGGAGTCATGTTTTGGAATACTCTAGCAAACGAGTGCTCTGTATGGACAGTGTTGTGTGAAAACTGTGGAAAGCAGGAGGCAGCTGCTGGGACTGGGAGCAGCGGAGGGGTTGCAGCCTCTGTAAGTAGCTCGGCTCAGCCTGCACACCAGAAACTGCACTCCAGCTTCAACCGGGGGCTGTTTGCTGAATACATAACTCTGTAAAACAGCTTTGGCTTGGAATCACTTGCAGGTGGTTTTATTTGCATCACAGAAAACATAGGATGCTCATTTCATATCTGAAATATAAATTGTGGGGACTCAAGCAGGAATCAGCGGCACAAGTGGCCAGTGAGGAGCTGGATGGGTCACAGGAGTCAGCTGGTTCTGAAAGAAGAATGCAAACAACAGTTAGTCTATGAGGAGAGTTGAAAATAAGGGGCTTTTGCTCCTTGAAGGCTTTATAAATGGTCCAAGTGCCATTGTTAGTGGCTCCTGCAGCCATCTAACATTCACCTCATAGGTTGTTCATTTTCTGTTTCAATTTTTTTCTTAAATTCTCTCTCAATCCTTGTAGGGCGTCCAGCCAATGCTAATATTGCTCCTTAGCATTCCCTACTCCTAGATCCAAATAAAAATGCATGTCTTGTATCTAGGAATTGCATGCTCCATTCACTAAGTATTAATCCATTAAGCCAATGATCTTGTAAATTGGAGCAGAAATACTGAGTGCTGGGGATGGTATCAAAGCGTTGATAGGCTTTTACCAGGAACAGCCTTTATAGCAAAGAGTTGCTAGAAGAATCTTCCACTGCTCATAAAGCATTATTTCTAAAAAGCTTTTAGGAAGAGAGGACAAGGATGAGCTCCAGGAGTCACACAGTTCATTTTAGGGTTTTGCTAGTTGGTATTATCATCACCTTCAAGGTCTTCATTTCACTTAACTCTCCTTTTGGGCTCTCTCTATTGAAAGCAACAAGTTGGATTCATTATTCCACTGCTCTCATAGTATTCTGGCATGGCTTTTTGGTTTTTGAAGGGAAAAATCCAACAGATTGTGGAAGCCAGCAGCCACAAAAATGCTCTGGGAAAGAGGAGGAGGCTGTATGGAATGGCCAGTTCTAGCAGGAAAAAAAAGGGAATAAATCATGACTGCTGAATTGCAGAGAAAGGTGCTGCAAAGAGGGAAGAAAATGAAATGGTCTCTCCAGTAGGGGTTTAGCAGAGTCCATAGCTTAAGGGGTGAACTAAAATTATCACAGGAAGATACTGGTTAGACAATGTGAAAAGCTTCTGCAGACACAGAGCCACAAGAATAGAATGTCTTAGAAGGTGGTGGGGTCTCCATTGTGAGGGGCTTCTTAAGAACAGATTCAACTAACAGTTCTTTTGGAAGGTACAAGTAGAGCTTATCCTGACTCTGAGGCTGAAGGATGATTTAAATGACCTCTTCATGTCCCTTCCAGCCCTAGTTTTATTATTAACTTTATTGAGCTCATTTCAAAATGATTTCAAAGGTGAGCTCATGAGTTCATCATGGGAGAAGCACGCCCTTCTACTCAGTTCTTCCCTCTCACACACTGGTTTTCATTAATAGAAAGAGTCGAGTATGTTTGAGATGTGGGTAAGATTGTCTATATGAATGCTCTCTGAAGAGGATGAGTGACAGCGCCAAATTTTTCTGAGCTGCAGATGTGCAATATATTTGTAACAAACTGCAGCTCCTATCCAAAATTATATTTACCACATTTTGTGGCAAACTGAAAAATGGGGTCTGTGTGAGGGAAATTGACTCGATAGAGTACTTCTTTCCTCTGCAAACTGGGTCAGTTATTGAGTTTGAATGCCTTTGGATAGGAAGCACAGAAAAATCTGTATTTTTATTTGTTTTTTAAAATAAAAATATATTTTTTTCTTGGGTATGTCTTACGATGCAAGCTTTTCAGCGTGTGAAAATCATGCAGAACAAAACAGACACAGTCTAACAGTATGAAACAGTATTTTGAGTGTCACACAGTTCTAATTGGAGTTGTATTGAATCTTACCATCCCTCTTACTGAAAACAAAGTAGCTGAGAATGGGGTGATAGTTGGTTTTGGTTTAATTGAGGAAGCCATACGAACAATTGATTTCACATGGAGTCTATTATTGCTTAGATTTAACTCCATTTCTTTTGATTTCCCACTGTAATTCAGCACAAAGGCAAACAGCACTGAATACACCTTTGTTCATGCATAGATTAATTCATGTGCTTAGCTGCTTGCTCTGCAAGTAGCCTTGTGAGTGCAAAGGGTATTTAAAAAGCTGCTAAAAATGCTGCAGCTACCGCAGCAAACAGTGAATTAAACTGACCTCTTCTTCACCAGTTCCAATGTATTTTACAGCACTTCACTGAGCATTATCCATCAGCAGTGGATACACTGTACGGATAGAGATGCAGTTGACGGCTGCAGGCCTGTGTATTAACTATGCTGCTGGTGAGAACATTTTCGCAGCATAGAAGAAGACTTAAACCTGTGAAGCACCAGTGAGAAAAGCATAAAGTGAAAAGTGATTCTCAGCTGTGCTTGGTGACTGCCACTGACTTTTACAGAATTGTTTATCTTACTGTATTTCCTATCTAGAGAAGTGATTTCCAAACTCGTTTGATTTGAGGAGTCTTAGAGACTCTCCAGTAGAAATGAGGAGACATTCAATCTTTACTGCAGGTATAGATTTCCTAGTAGCACATATGAACTTCCCTGGAAAGTACTCTGTGGCTTGCCAGAGGGTCTGCAGAGTGTGTACTGAAAATGCTACTTTAAAGTCTTGAGTATAGCTGATGTTTTACTGAGATGTGCAGTGATTGATCTTCTTTTAATCCATGGACAGCTCGAGTGAATTAAGTATGCAGTACTCCCCCACTGGATACAGGCTTTGCATCTGTTCCAGTTTTCCTGTGACTTTGGGGATATGCCACCAAAGTAAAGGAATTGGCTGGATATCTTTTGTTGCTTCATTCATCATCTACAAACTATTGCTTTTTAAGAAATCAATCAAGTAATAGACATGGAAAAGCAATTATTTGGTTTAATCTGTGGCTGAATATTTCAAAAAGCTGCTACAATCTACCAGCGAAATCACTGGAGCAGTGCTCAAGAGTCAGGGTGCTGCAGCCTTAGTCCTTAGTCTGAACAGTTTGTGTTGAAAAGGTATGGGGATGCCCGTCCATTTATCCATTTTTCTGCTTAGGCATCTTCACTGAGGCAGGATATATTTCCTTCATTCCCTCCTTACCGGCTTTCATGAGATCAGTTCACATACTGGGAAATCCTTCGATCATGGAGCTTCTGAAAAGTTCTGTCTGGTTCTGGACAGTCTTCATTTGCTATTGAAATTCATATTAATGAAAAGGAGTATGCCTTGTCTACTATGAATACATGGAGAGTTATGCATTTTGGGAAGTTAGTTATTAAACTACCTTTTATTAATTACAGCAGGCACCCTTGTGTTTCTAATGGAATGATTTCTATTTAAATACATTATGCCATATGCCATATGCTGCTCTAGACTCTTTGAACTGTCAAGCATTTGATTCTGAGTCACAAAACAACAGGGTGAGCACACAGATGGGTTGTCACATAAAGAAGTCTGATGGCATGTGATAACACTCAGGCTTCCCCCCCCCCCTTCCCCCCCATAAAGCTTATAATGTACAAGCATTGATCATGGCTTGCCAAACAAAAATGAGCTGACAGTTAAACTCCAGAGTGTTTTCTGGAGTTCTTCAAGCGTTTCAGTTCCACTCTGCAGACTCACTCTGCCTTTAACTGGACCATATCACATCCTTTTCAGAACAATTGGTGTCAATCATTTTATTGTGTGACAAACTCTGGGAGAAATGACACAGAGACTTGCCAAAGCTGGTTCTGAGTGGTAGCAATTGAGGCAGACGGAGGCCATTTTGAAGCAGCAACTTTTTTCCATACAAATAGTTTTCTTTTAAGGCAGGCATACTGGTTTACACTTAGGAGAAACACAGTATTTCCTTCAATCTTTTCCTTCTTTCCTAACATTCAGGTAATTTCCCTTAAAGGAAGAGAATTGATGACAGGAATGGAAACATTTGCATCTTAAGGGCAGAATGAGGGCAGAAGGATAGAAGATAAGGGATAAAGAAAAGTGTAAGTAAGTTTGGGCCAGATTCATACACTTTATAAAGGTGTTTACAATACAGCTATTTTCCATTGAGATAGGTTTTTAAGCTCACATTGAGATCAATAGATATCTAGGGTGGAGCTCATTAGGCTAAATCTAGATGCTTTGCACTGTTAGAGATACCCTAGGGTCTGCAAAATCTCTGTGTGGGCTGGCAGGTATGACAGAGGACTTAGGGGAATCTTGCACTGCTCTGGAGAGGCAGCTAAAGGAGCAAGATACTAACCAGCAATTAAACTGGCAGAAGGTGACACATTTGGGTGGCTAAATCCCACTCTGGGTTTGTACTGCCAGTGGAGCACAATTCAGTCATTGACCTACAAGTCTCTAGTGCCGTTTGAGATGCCTTTGGCTATTCCACCTCCAGCTGCTAATCCAGATGCATATGGCTTTCCCTGCTGCCTCCATGTTATGTCTGCCAGTCCCATGTGAGTGTCTTTGCTGTATTAAGAGTTATGTGAGCTTAGATGTGTCCTAGTCACAGACCTATGTTCATGTATTCTTTAGGATGAGAAAAATGTCTTCTAGACTCCCCTGATTGTACTGACAAAGTTCTGAACTCAATTGCCACTGCAGAGGCATCTGCACAGGTTTGGTGTGCCCTGTGTCACCTGAGGTGCCTACAAAGGAAGCATCTCTGGGTGGGGAAATTTCCCTCTTTGAGCCTGAAGCACCTCTGTAGTAATGAGCACACCACCTCTGGTCAAATGAAAACCAAAGGGAAGTGATGTTTCTTCTGTCAGAAAACTCCCATCTGCACCCTCCATGGCCCCATGCTCTGTCACAGTAAAAGTGAAGGCTCTGACTCTCCCATGACACAGCGCTTTGCCAGCTGGGTGCTGTCACATATTTGTAATACCTTTTTTAGGCTTCCTCTGCCACTGACCCCACTTTCCAAGAGCTCTAGTAGGCAGGTGGCATTTCTTCACCGTGCCTGTTTGCTGAGGTTGGGAGCCAAGCAGGTGCCAGGCAGTGCATGTTCATGGTGTGGAGTAACCCAAAGTAACACAAAAAGCCTCATTAAAGGTATGGGGCTTGACGGTCAGAAAAAGGGGGGCTAAGTAAAGTCAAATGCTATGAATTAAAACCTGGAACTCAGAGCTGGAAAAGAAAGGGTGGTGGAGTTTTGGCCTTGGCTGAAAACGCTATTTCCATCACTTTGCATATTAAGCAGTGTTATTGGAGGGAAGATCTGCAAGCTGAAGGTCGCAGCATTTTATTCTCTCTGGTTTTTCTTGTTCTTCTGCTTCATTTTGCTTTGCATGTAAGAGTCCCTCTAATATCCCGCTATAGGAAGTCTGCGGCAGAAGTACCTTGACGTGGAGTGAAACCCTGAACTAACTTGCTGTCTCATGTGTCATGACCTTTGTAGGAGGAATGGCAGGGAATCTGGTGCAGCACAGAATTATTTCTGTCTGTGTGCCCATGCTGCCCAGACACTGGGATGAGGAAGTCCCCTACTGAATTCCCTCACATTTGAGAATTCACAGGATTGTACCCTCTCTCAAATGAGGCACTTTAAGCTCAGGCTCAATAAGGAACCAGTCAAATGCCCCATGTTCAGTGACTGCTAAAGATAGAACTTTTGCCCAAAGTGTTGATCTTGTGTTCAATCCTAATAAAAGCCCATTTCAGCTCCATGTCTGGATTTCCTGAGGGACAGATACTAACAGCAATGGAAGGGGTTGGTGTGATAACATTTCTCTAACAGAAGAACGACAGAGAAACCAAAGAACAAAGCGATGGTGCTGAGAGCAGGTAGGAGTGTAACCCTAAAGAAGGGATGTTCTGGGTGAAGTGCTGGGAGCTGTCAGTATAAAGACACTGTCCCTCACTAACTGAATTGAGGCTGGACTCCCACGGGCATGGGAGCCGGGCTGCCTGCAGCTGGCATGGCCCTGCTCCCCTCTTTCTTCTGTTGGGTCCTACTGCTCTGCCCAGGCTCTGGAGTTTGTCTTAATCTGTTCTGACTCACTTCTATCCCTCCATTGCTGCTTGTTATCAGGTCCTGGAGGGTTCTTTGAACAGGGACTTCAGAAGCTGTGTCTACTAAAGTATTTTGCATCCCAGTTTTTAACCAATTCTTCTTTAACCATATTTTTTGTTGGCTAAGGTATGTCTGAAAGCAGCAGACAACTTCAGATGCCAGCTGCATTTTACTTTCACACTCTGGAGTCACTTTCATAGGAGGTAAATGCTTTAAAATCATTAAAGTGAGGTAAGTTTTAAATCACAAGAACCAGAGAGTGAAAGTCCGTGCTGCATCTAAAAATTGGTTTTGTTTTGCTTGTCAAGATTACTGTACCTTCAAGTGACAGATGGGAATGTGAAAACTTTCTATCATCCTTGAAGATTCAGACTGGCTAATAGAGAAAAAAATGTGAAAGGAAAAATCATCATTAAAATGGTCTTGAAAGCGATGACTTCCAAATTATTGTCTGTCAGCTTCTCCATATGGTCTGAATATCTGTCAGATGAACAGTATACATTAGAATTTCTGTACAAAACAAACAAAAAAAAAGGCAACTTTTCTTTTTGGTCAGGTCTGAAAATAAAAAGGGAAAAAGCAGATGATGGGGGAGAGAAAGGAGGAAGATAATTTGAAGTGGATATTTCTCACTAAAAAGTGACTGTACAAAAAGCAACCTTCAGTTCTGGTTTTATTTTCTCTCTGCAGTACATAAATCAAGTCTGGCCCATTCCTTTTATTTTTCTAAGTGAAAATGCAAATTGGGTTTTTACAATGATGAGGCCCAATGAAGGGCTCCTTCCTTCTTCAGAGCCTTCCCAGGGTCCGTGTTACAGCAGTGCAGACCCCTGTGACTGCTGGGCGAGGAGGCCTTTATGGTGCCCAGCAGTCCCTTTCACTGCATTCATAGGGTGTAAGTGTCTGGAGCTGAGGAGATACAAAAAATGGCTGCATGTAAAAAGCTCAAAAAGCCCATAATCAAGGAAAGCCACCATGGGTTTAGTTACCATTTTAAAATGCATTTTGTAGCAGCAAGACTCTGAGGCTGAGTCCAAAGCTAAGTGCCTCATTCACTGCCATCACCACCTCTCTTTATTCATGCAACTGATGGCTTTCATCATCAGACTTAGCTAAATCATGTGCTTAGATTTGCCCTATGCAACGAAAAAGAAGGAGACTGTGGAAGGTTTGGCTTTATTTAACAGGCTTTTGATGCAGTGATCAAATGGACTGACAGAAAACCCAAGAATAAGCCATTTAGCAATCAGGGAATGCTGTACCCTCAACAAGTGAGAGGAAGAGCGGAGTCTGCAAAACAGGACTTTCAGCTATGAATGGTCCGGACAGCTGCAATTAATTTATCATGTGATATCTGCATGGGTTACTTAAGGCACATCAGGTCCTAAGTGGAGGCTCCCATGGAAGCCACAGCAGCAATCTGAGGACAGCCCACCACAAGGATTTGCAGGTTTCCTTTGTTGTGCACTGTCTTTTGGTGATAGGTCTTGGTGTTTATGAGTGCAGTCATTTTGCCTACAGCAAAATCTGGTTAACATCTCTTGATTTGTTAGTCCTTCTGTATTTACTGTTCAAGACTTGCTCATATCCAGGCTCTTCTTGGAGATATTAATAGTGGTTAATATTTTACCTCTTGGAGTAAGCTGTTTGCTGCATGCCACAAATCATTTCTTTATCACTTCAAAGATGAGACCTAATCTGTGCCAAGCCACTAATGTAATTACTGTCCCTTCCCTGCCGCATCTACCACATGCAGAACCTGTTATATGTAATTATTTTCAATCACAAGCACCACTCCAGACAGACAAGATCATCTTTCACATGTTACTAAAATACAATCATGCATTATACTCACAGCAAGAGTGACAGGGAAGGCAATCTGGGAGGGACAAGGATTACTCTGGATGGCTTAATACTGAGGCATCCACTGTCTGACCCCCTGGTTTGTAGTTTTAGAATTTGTACGTCTGGGTAGCTCCTCACTTAGCCACATAGGCTGGTTTTAGATCACTTTTTGAAGGGATCCATCATTCTGCATGGAACACGCTAAGAGCCTAGGAGCTGTCTGGGACCGTGTTAAATACTGAAGCCAAGGTCTTAATTCCATCTTTGGATTGCCAAAGCTGGTTGCTCTCAGTCAGTCCTGCGTGTCTCTCCCCATGCCTTGCTAGCACATTGAGCCAGATGCAGCATTCACAGTAGCAGTGTTTCACAGACCAGGGCAAGGAGCCTGTTTCATTCCCAAATATGGAGCCTCTCCAGAAAAGCTGGTCTGTGGCAGTGCCAACACCTCCACTGGTGCATGGTACATCATCTAAAACAGCTGCCAAGTGCCACCAGCACCCCCACTTGCTGACTCGCCCCGTCCCACTGGCTGGATCCCTCACACCTGGAGGCTGCAGCCCCTTTTGTGAAGGTGACATTTACGGATCTGCACATTTCCTTCCCCTTTCAATTTCTTTTAACGACTGTAGTGGATAATGGAAGATGACAGGGGATGGTAGTTACAGGACATCGTTGGTTTTGGTTTTCTTCCTTTTTAAAAAGATGTCGTAGGCATCCTAAGCATTTTAAGCAGCTGTAAAGATGGGTGTGGTGTCCTGGGTAGCATAGCTGGCTAAATGCAATAGAACAGGCCAGAATGTGACTCTTGAGCTGAAGTAGTAACTGCTCTGAACTGAAGCTGCAAAATTAGCTTAATGATTTCCACTGGGTTTGCAGCCCTTGGATTCAACGTGGATCTTTCAGTTGAGGCTGCAGCTGTTCAGCAGGATCTACATCCTCTGTGATTAAATAAATTGGCTGTGCGCATGTATGAATTATTAGTGGCAATAGTATGCAGCCTTTTTGCTTTTGCAGGATCTGATCCACACAGTTGCTTACAAATAGGCATGGATTGATTAGAAGGGAAGGAAGGGACTGAGGGGCTTTTGTCCAAGTCCTATTAACACCACGGGCTTTGAGGCACATTCCACACTTTCAGTGCATAAAATAAGGGAGCTGAAATGCCAGTTCCCAGCTTCAGTGCCCATGCAGACTGAGGCAGCATCAGCCCTGTTGAAATCATGTAGAATCCTGCTGAAAGCAATGGGACATGACATACATATGTTCATACATATAAATATAACTCCGGGCATAAAGCAAAACTTGTGAAACTTTTTCTAGCTGATTAGCAGGCTCTAAATCTTTGTGGAAGTCTTATGCTGAAGGCAAATCCCTGAGCCTGGCCTGAACCTTGCCTGCAAGAAGTACTGGAAGACACAGGTGTTTTGTCAATAGACACAATTCCGCAACAGGTGTGTATGCACCACAAAAGGGAACTGTCTGAAGGTCAATCGAAACCAGCTGAAAACCAGTGATATCAAAGGACATGTCAGAGCAACAGCTTCAAGTCTTGTGGCCAGTTGGTACCTGTGACAAAGCAAATATTAATAGGCATAAGCTTTTTTGCCAGATGGGAACACAAACCCATGTTTGTGGCACACTAATGGACTCTGGAAGGTGCTGTGTTAACTAAAAGCATGTGAGCTTGCTCATAGCTTTATACCTTGTTTTTTGCACATAAGCACGCTGCCACTCGTGCTCCGGGGTCATGTGGCAGCAGCAGCAATAGGCAGGAGTTTCCCATTTGATGTCATCACCCCAATTGGTGCAGGCTGCAGTCAGAAAAGAAGCTGCACTGCTCGGTGACTGGTACTCCATAAGTGAAACTCAGCACTGATAAAGCCCATATCCAGCTGGAGAGCCATCTGTCACTGGGGTAGGGAGGCTTTCTGACATAGTTTTCCCTTATTTGGTTTATCTCTTTCTAGGAGGCACAGCTAATGGTGAGGCTCAGTGGTGGGTGCTGTGGGCTGGTTATTAGGCAGTGTTGGAATGGCTTTAAGGGCAAGCATTCATGTGTGAGCTCCTTTGGAGTAATTCAACATTACAGTACGTTGCATTGCTAAGGAATTTTTGACTGAACCCCAGAATTTATTTTCACTGAAACCAGGCTTTGAACTTACAGACATGGGTGTACAGAAATGGGAAAAGAGGTGTGACAGAAAGCTGAAGGAGTCTGAATACGGAAGGAAATAAATTGCCAAAGTTTCTGATCACTGATCCAGTGTAGCATCAGAGGCAGAAAGAGTGAACAGGTACTCATGTTTGGAAAAGGATGAGCTGTGTTTGGAGAGTGGCAGTGGAAAGTGTTGTGAGCAATATTCGTGAGAAAAAACCCAAACAACAACCTGTTGCTGCAACAAAACCTAAAGAGAGCAGAAAACAAACAGTCTGTGAATGCAATGGGCACTAGACACTCTTGCCACCTGAGGAGAGTATTTGGCAAGGGCTGAGTAGGAGCTTGTTCTGGGTTTGGAGGAGCAGCATTGTTATGCTAATAGTCCTTTCACTTGCCTGCAGTGCTGCTGTTGTGATCTCCTGGAAGAACTGGGCAGAAGGCTTTCCCAGGACCTATTTGAGAGGAAGGGCTGGCCGCTGTTTAATCTGGTCCAAGGCAGGCGAGTGCAAGCCTGCCCTCCCTCCTACGCCCTGCACACATCTCCCTGCCCCTCGCAACAGAGCCCTTTGAGCGTTTGCAGGGTCCCCCAGACAGTCTGTTCGAGTACACAAGCTGATTGCAAACAGCCCAGCCAGGGCAGCTCACTCTAGGCCAGAGCAGCTCCTGAGCTGTGGCTGCCTGGGCTGGCACTGCGTGCATCGTGGGCACCACAAGCAGTGTGAGAAGGGGTCAGAACCACTGTAGGACTGGCTGGGGCTGCCGCAGTCCACTGGTCTGTGAGGCTGTCTGGCATCTAGGTGCTCTTCCTCCCTTGCCCAGACATTCTCATCATCAGTGGTGATGTTCCTCCTTCCCCCATGGGGTCCTGCCCCTTCCTAGTACACCATCCATGCTGTCTGTGCTTGACAACACCTTTCTTGCTTTAACAGTTCAAGGGAGAATCAGCAGGGGCTTTTTTGAGAGTCTTAGGCTGTCTTTAACAAATGTAGACCCAGTTTTGGTCTAAATTCTCTTGTCTGAGAAACATCCTTTCTGAGAATTTAATTAGAAGTGATTCTCATTTACATGGATTCTACCAGCTGCCCTTAGCTCTATGGCCCTAGGGGAAAAAAAGTCAAATGATACTGTGAAAGATATTACTGAGGACATTAGAAGCAACCTTACCCAGATCAGGCAAAGTTCTGAAAATACCTAGCATTCACATGTCCTTAATTGCTTTTCTCCTGTCACAACTGTTGGATGAATGCACCATCTGAGAGACGGCTGCCTCAGGGATTTCTTTTTCATTATGTGATGCAGATATGGAGACAGGAGCAGGCAATGACTGCTCAACAAGGGAAGGAAGAAGTAGGCTTGAGCAGCAAGAAGAAATTTGAACTTAGTGGAAGAAGATCCAAGGAGCTAATACTGGGCTTAAACAGGGGCAGGTGTGCTTGGAGCAGCAGCAGAGAAGCTGCTGAGCTACTTTGCTAACAGCCAAGATGCTAAGAGCATTAAACATCTTTCGAAGAATGATGAGATGCCACTTCTGGACTTCAGTGTCTTGTTTAGGTGTGTCTGTGAGCAAATCAAGAGCACAATAAGATGATTTCTGTATCTTACAGGAACATCAGCAATATGAGAAGCTTAGGTATCTTGAGAATGGAGACGGTAGAAAGGTACAGCAAGCTCCAAGCCCTGAGTCATAATCCCTCTCAGGATTAGAGACTGTTAGACTGTGTGTGATGTCCACAGTGTCTCTGTCAAAACACCCAGGGCTCTTCTGCTCTGGGAGCATGGCAGCAGAAGTGCTTTGGCAGGGAGCACATGCTCCTTATTGTCAAGAGAGGAGGAGCAAGGTGATATGAGGTCACGAGATACGCCCAAAGTCAGCAAGTGACAGCTGTAGGGCTTGAAGCCTTGTGCTCTGCCTAGCAGGTAAAAGGCACCCCTGCAAACCTTGGGAGGGCTTGCTTGGCTTTACAGCCTGTGAAGTGTCAGGTGCTCCTCGCATTATCTACACAGTGATTTGTTTCCAATCTCATAAATAAGATCTGACACAAAGGAGGCAACATTTGAATGTTGTAACATACATTGAAATGTTCTCTCTAGGCTGTCTGTGTAAAATGCTTTGCCAGCTACATCGGCCTTTTGGCAGCTGCTGCAGTGACAGCTGAGAATGCAGTATGATAAAAATGCCACTTCTGCAAAATAGTCATGGTGCATGGGTGCATTGCTGATTCCCAACAAGGTCTTGTGAAGGGACAGGATTTGCCAAAACACATCTGTCAGGGACGGCATGAGGGCTGGAGAAAGCAAAGCATCTTGTGAATGTTAAACCAAGTATGATAACAGGTAAATGACCCAAGACCTCAGTTGTTTCAGCTGAATGAAGTAAGAAAACTTTGTGGAGTGTGTACCTGTGGTATGAATTGATCAAGTGGTATGAAACCATTATTCCGTTGCTTTTGAAAGAGTGAAAAACAAAGCAAAATGGCAACAGATTAGCAGAACTGTCAGTTTTCCTGATGGAACCTTGATGGACCCTGGTTGATTGTTGTTTTAATTAATCAGAAGCAATCAGCTTGTAAATGCTGTCATTAACACACTTCTATTTAACCACACATTGTGTATTCCAAACTCTCTAGCTGTTCTGGGGAGTAGAAGAGGAGTCTAAAAGCTCTCAGATAAAAGCTTCAGAAGCTGAGCATGGCTTCTGATGCTAAACTGCTCTGACTGGCTCCAGCCCACAGACCAGCTCTAAAACTGCAGCAGAAGGCAGCAGTCCAAATGGTTTTCATCTGTTTTTAGGGGAAGAAGAGACTTCTTTTTCTCTGGGATTCCCAAATTGCAGTTTGACACTTTGATTTCCAAGTAGCAGCCTGCGTTTGAGCTAATGGCAATTGCTTGTATGAACTTTTCTTTCCTTTTCTCTCCATAGGTTTGTTGATCGGCTCCGGTTGTGCCCTCTATCCTCTTGGCTGGGACAGTGAAGAAGTCAGACAAACCTGTGGTAACCTTTCCAACCAGTTTGAATTGGGTGAGTCATCACCAGAGCATTTCAGCCACATTAGGCTCTTCTATGTGTTGGCATAAAAGCAAACTAGGACATAACCCCGGGCTTGGGGAAGCAACCTACCTGTGTGTGGTAGGCTATTCATATTGCATAATTCTGGTATGGTGCCAAGGCAGGGGATTTCAGATGGATCTCTGGAATTATTTTCCAGAAGAACATCATAAAAGAAAATGTATGTATATATGTATGTTTGAATGCACATTTTAGGAAATAAATCAGATTTAATAGTCTTGCAATATGGGAGCTAGCACTCCTGGAGATCTTGACAGGGTAGACAGAGGCATCCCATCACAGCACAGGTCAGGGTAATTCTCCATGAGTGCAATTGACTGTCTTTGAATTCTGGGATGTTTATGGCCTTCTAACACAAACCTATAGTGTATTTGTATGTTACTCACATACTCAGGAAGCTGGCAAATAACACTTGCACCCTATGTTTGCCTTCTCCCAAATAAGCTGCTTGTCTTACTGCTGATGACAGCACTGCGCCTGGAATGAGAGCCAGAGATGCAGCCAAACCAGGCTCACACCTGTGCTTTCTCTCGAGGGGCTCTAGAAAACAAGGAAACAGTAGCAGCCTAAGGATTAAACAATGTGGATGATCAGGATCAGATGTTTGAATGCACATCCAGGTCCTAATTTAGCAGGAAGGATCAATGCAATTGCTGATACCCTTCTCTATAAGTGCTCTCTGATCCTGTGTTGCTTGAGGAAGAGGGGGATCTGCAATCCTCCTGAAGGGACTGAAAACCTTGACCGCCCACAGACTTGAGAGCTTCTGCTCCTAAGCATACAGAACTCCCCATTTCTAGCCCCTGCAAGCTAAACCTCAGTTAATCTTAGAAATTCTTTCCATAGCTGCGTGTGCAGGACTTGTGCAGGGCCTGACAGTAATCCCAGTGCAAGGAATAGTAGACAAAAATGGTCTCCTAGGGTTAAAGACAAACCTGCTGCATTATCTCTTGATTTTACACTGATGTTTCTGTCAGATTTCAGGAGTAAGGAGATTTTTTCCATCTCAGAGGTGTTGCTTGTCAAGATGCAAATGAATTGAGGTTGAAAGATAAAAAAATACTGCTTTGGGAGAGATGCTCCAGGCCACTCTCCCCTACAGAATTCCTGCGGTGTTTTGAGTGCATTTGATCTGGCAGGGGACCAGAAATTCTCAACCAGTATCAGCACCCATCACTACAGTGCCAATGATGTCTTATCAGCAACCACCTGTGGTGTTGCTCAGGGGATGTGTAATGTGCTCTGGAAGTTTTACCTTGTTATTCTGAACTCTAATATCCTTTTGTTCTGTTGATATTAAATTTGCTCTTCAGGGAAGTATAAAAAGTTCCTGCACATTTTTTATTCACCTAATAATAGAAAGATTTAAACACAAAGGAGAGAGAACAATAAGAACAGAAATGTATGGTTAACTAGCAGAAAAAAAATGTTCCCAAACTAAGATTCCCAACTTCAGGGAAGGGTGTGTCAAAGGATGTAGTGGAAAGACTAGGCAAAACTGTGTGGTAACTGTTGCAGGGAAGATTCAGGTTCATCGCTGCCCATGGCCAATCCTGTGTGGAAGCCTGAAGTAGTTCCTGGCCAGCCCATTGAGCAGCTCACCTTTGAAAGGCCAGCTAGCACCTCACTGGTGCACACTGGTTCCTGCTCTTCCGTGACAAGCCTGTGAGCAGCTCTGCTTCCGGGATTCCAGCTTGTGTCCCATGTTTGTTGCCAGGTGCAGAAGAGTGTTACCTTCCAGGTTATTTCTCTGCAGAGTCGCAGAAGGTGGGTGTTGTGGCAGTGTGAGCTCTTTGAAGACAGCACTTGGGCAGTACAAACTGTTACCCTAAACACTGTCACGTCCACACAGAGCAGGGTCTCTGAGACCACCTTCACTGTCTCAGTCTTGACTCATGAGTCAGATATTTGCATAAATTGAGTCACTCTGCCTTAAAAGTCAGTGAAGAAACCCATGTGAGAAATGTCAGCTGGCAGCTTTCCTTCCAGGTATGGATAAGGACCATGAGAAGTCTTGCATTAACTGTGAAGGCACAGTGCTCTGACTGTGTTTTCTGGACCTGGAGCACACAGCCCATGTGTTACACATGCCTAGACTTGACAGCAGCACTGGTTTCACTGATCTGCTGCAATCGTATGTCAACACATTAATTAACAGATCATAATGAGAGCTGAAATTTGCTGCAGTGATTTCTGCTAGGCAGCCCTGCCACTAAACGTCTCCTTTCCATGTACATTGGCAGTGAAATTAAATGCTTGGCTATGATTTTTTTTACTTAGCGTCAGTGTCTGATGGTGTGTTATCAAAACCATCTGCAAAGAAGAGGTACTGTCCGAGGGCCATTTAATAACCACGCCGCTCATCTTTCATAAATACCTCGTGGTTGGTGATAACCCCAGCCCTCTAGGTCCTTTCTAAATCATTAGAGACTGGCATACTCATTATAGCCTACAGGCCAAAAATGATGTTTCAAAGACTTAATCTTACCAAGTCTCAAGACAAATTTAAGTAATTATTGCTTTCATTTGAATATTTAATTTGATTAAGCTGCAATGATATGCTTTTTGTTCCTGAACCTGTGAAATGAGTTGTCTGAAGAACCATGCTGCATTCAAAATCCGCTCTCAGAAAATCTCAGCTGCTGTGAACCCTGCACTGGTTTGCTAGCAGGAGTAAAGGTGATGATGGGAGTGCTGGTACTGCACCCCCTGCTGCTGTGGGTGCCAGTGAGGATGACATGAGGAGGGTAATTCAGCACATGGTTACTCTAAAAGGAGAGGGTGTTCACAGGAATGCTGATCAGCAGACAGCATTCAGCCTCCTCTTCCAGGATGGCAGAGCAAGTGCTGCAGCCTGGGCCACAGGGAACGTGTGTGTGCAGTTGGGAAAGGAGGGTCAAAGCTCACCAGGTTTGACCACAGAGCCAGCAAAAGTCAGAGTTCAGCACTGATATTTGTTTTGGACTTCCAAAAAAGTGAGGGGAAAAAATGGTTGAGGTTGAAGGTAGAAAATAAAAGCCAGGAGCTGCAATCTACATTATAGGAGGATGAAGAATGAGAGGCAGGTACAGAAGAGGGACTGCAAGAACTCTCTTGAGAAGCAGCTGAATTGTGCACTGTGATATGTAATGTCAGCCAGAAATATACTAGAGTTAGTAATTAAATGAAGGTTTTTGCTTAATGAAAACATGACAAACCCCGGCCCCCATAACATGCTCATAACTAGAGAGAATAAATAAATAGCAATGCTAAGAACTGAGAAATAAAAGCCTAATCTTTGGTGGGTGTGCTAGATAAGAAATGCTTCTCCATGTCTTCAGGCACTCTGTAAAGGCATCAGACTACTAGGCACTCCAAATAGGGCTGAGATGGCCCATATTGTGAAGAGGGGACCCCTCCCTCCACCCTTGCCAAACACACACACATTTCTATGTACATTCCAAAGCAATATATAAAAAGGCTGCAGGAAAAATAACTATGCCTTTAATTTAAATGGATTTCAGTGTTCTTTTCTAGAAAACATGAGCTGGCACTGTGAAATGCCCAGCAGTTTACTGCTCTCTTTAAAAATGGATATTTATTTGGTTTTTATTAAGTGAACTATGTCCAAAGGATTTACTTAAACATTTATATATTTAATTGGGCTAATTTTTTTCAATCAAATGAAAGTAGTTGTACAGCTCCATCTCTGACAAAGAGGAGCTATTCTTCAAAGGAAGATACCCTGCCAAGGACAACTCCATTTGTTGATTAAGTTACATTCAATAGATGAGCTGTTTTGCTGATGGGGATGGGGAATAACCTCCATAAAGACAGACACCAGTGCACCTGTAGAGGGGCTTGCTCCCTGCTCTTCTCTAGATATATGGTTTTGCCATCATGAAAAGAAGCACACTGATAGATTGGGCCTTTGATAAATGATCTCTTGCAAATCTTGTTGAGAGGTTAAGGCCATGATAGGTGTGTGCTGTGTTGCTCTGCTTGTAGTTCCCAGCTTCCTAGCAGTCAGCATGACCTGTATGAAGGTCTTGGAGCCCTGCTCCCTGTTGCAGCATCCCATCACGGGTCACACATGGAGCAGAGTTCTCAATGAAACACTAGATTATGAACAGGAGAAATCTTCTACCACTGTTTTTAGGGTGTTAACTCCTAGAAATAGGGCAATATAAATAAATGGGGGCAAGAAAAAAAGGAGATGTTTATGTTTTAAACCAGCACAGTTGCTTGCTCATTGACCAAGTCAAAGTCCATACTCTAATTTGGCAACAGGCTAATAGTGCCTGAGGTGGAGATGGGAGTAGGAAATGAGCAGTGCTCAAAGGGACTGCCTTTTGCTGAGGATGGATCAAGATCATCTTAGTCTCTTGTCACCATGCAAACTGTTACTGTTATGTTGCATTATTGGCACCCCAGAGCTGCCTGTGGGCCCATTTAGTGCAGCAGTGATGTGGCACAGCAGGACAGAGCTGCCGACTGAAGGGTGTGAAAGTGAGTCAGATCTACAAAATCCCTGGGTCTGCAAAAGGAATGAGCAGGCAATTTCCCAAAAGTAACCATCATTATGGCATATCATATAGCACACATTCAATTTTGCTGAGCTACAAGCACTAATACCATTTTGTTTTCATTTCTAAATGTAACACACAAGAAAAACAAATGAAAAATGATTGTTTTATCAGGGAATGCATTAAAGTGAGGGACTCTGCATTAAGGTGAGAGTATGCACTAAAATGAAGACTGCACTAGACATTTGCAAAAGCTTCCACATTCTGCATATTTCAGCTGTGTGAAGAAATCTTACTTGCATGCCTATTTCAAAGGGGCAATGTGGGTGTACACATGCAAATACATTTGTATTGGTTTTGAATGTCTAAAAGCAATGTGACACTTATTTTAGGCCGCTGATTTCCCTCGATGTGCATGTGGAAACTAGTCAGTTTTACATGCTGATTTCTGTTGTGATGGGTGCAGAGGCAGCCAAGTTCCACAGAAGGTCCCACAGAGGTCAGGGCATGCTCAATTTAACTCACAAAATTGAGCCTCAGTTGGCATCTGGTGAAACAGCACTACCAGACCTAAGAGCCCAAACAGCAAAATGTTTATTTAGAGTAAGATTCACTTATTGAAACATAGATGATTCATGTCATCACGAGCCACCAGCTGCCACTTCCCAAACACCAGATGTGTGAAGTGGTATTAGGTGCTTAACTTATTAACCTGAAAGAATGAAGACACAAAATTTAAGATAAACTCCATTTTTTAGTGGAACTTTTTTTGAACTACTTGGAAAATCTTTTGCCTTTCTTTAAGGAAATATGGTTGTTCTATCTCTACCTTCATGGTCAGAGACATCCTTGACCTGGGGGCCCAGAAGCTGCAGCAGCCAAAGCAGATAGCTCCAAATACGCACCTTTGCTTGCTGTCTGCGGCAGCCCATCTATCTGTGGACTGCTGTGAAAGGGCTCATCTGGCCAAAGTCACTGTCTAGAGAGCGCCTTAAAAGCCTGGCTCCCATCCTGAACTAAACAAGCAGCTGGATTAGCCTCAAAAGCTCTCAAAAACTTCTCTCTTGATGGATATTTGTTTCCAAATATCATTATTATTAAGGTTCCCCTTTGCCAGTTTTAGAGGGCTTGAAATATCTTAAAGAAAACTGTTGACTTGATAATTACTTTTGCTGTAGAAATGTTAGAGTAAATGATCTTTAAAGCACTTTCAAAGCAAACAGTGCAGTTACTAAAACAGAAAACACTGTGGATGTAAAAAAGGCTTTGTCAACTATTTAATTTGCCTTAGGTGGCATCATTTCAGCATCTGTCTGAACGTTGACGTAGAGTGCCAAAGAATCAAGAAAAGGATTTAGAAGGGAGGACAATTTGTTAGAGTCCTATTGAAGGCAAAATATTCAAAGGCGTTTTTCTATGAGCAATCTATCTGAAAAAGGCATTTTTCTTGTTTGCAGATCCTTTGCAAACAGTATGGAGATTTCACACATTCATTTTTTGACTGGGGCTGAGCACAACCTTTACAAGCATACTTGAGCTGCATCTGCTGAGTTCTTAGATAAATGACTGAGTAAACTACGTGCTAGTAAAGGAAGTATTCCATCAAGAAACATTTCCTCTTTAGTGCTACCCAAACAGCTTCCATTCTTAAATCTTTGTAAGCTTTTGGTGACTATATCAAGGTCCACATATATTCTGTCTAACATAAGGAGAGACTATCTACAAGAGTGTGTAGTGGCAGGAGAAGGGGGAATCGCTTCAAACTAAAAGAGTAGGTTTAGGTATTAGGAAGAAATTCTTTACTGTGAGGGTGGTGAGCCACAGGAACAGGTTGTCCAGAGAAGCAGTGGATGCCCCATCCCTGGAAGTGTTCAGGGCCAGGCTGGATGATCTGAGCAACCTGGTCTAGTGGAATGTTCCTGCCCATGGCAGGGTGGGCTGAACCAGATGATCTTTAAGGTCCCTTTCACCCAGTCCATTCTGTCATTCTATGATAAGGCACATACCGTTGTTACCAGAATTAGACATGGTCATGCAAGAACCTTCTGCAGTCAGCAGACATAAGCAGGAGCATCCAGAAAAGGACTAAGACCACATGGAGCAAGTAATTGGTGCTCTTTATTATTCAAAAAGGGTAGCTGAACTGGTTGTCTGGAATCCCTTCCTAGTTAAAATGGAGAAAAATAGAAGCCACTAGAGCAGGGCTCACCTGCTGTACTTTATATGTTTACTTCAAGAGAAAATACAACACACTTTTGTAAGTGATTTTTCCTCCTCATCATCTCTGAAGGGAGTCTGGCGTTCTAGTCCAAAGTGAATCTCGGCATTGTGGATGTTCAAAGAGAGGTGAAATTGATTTCACTTCTGCAGTAGATGAGCTTTCTGCTGGCTTCTTACGGGAGGTTGAGAGCTCCTGATTAGCAGCACGTAAGCTATTTGCTCTTGGGAATTTGAGCATTGTAATTGACGCTGGGTATTGGTTTCTCCCTCATTGCTCCATGATAAATGCACACCTACAGCGAATTTGAGGTTTGATTAAACAAAATTATGTGATCCTCCGAAGAAAGGAGGATTTGATCATATGTGTCTGCATACAGCAGGACTAAAGAATTTCAAGATGGCATTTTTTCACCACTTTTTTACACTTCAGAACTTTATGAAATTTTATGCATTTAGTTACAGACTAATTCTAAGTAACCAAAATAGCTTGAAAAAAATACACATGCATAAAAAAGCGTATATTTTTTTAAAAAGGTTAATCCATTGAGAAAGTCATACCTGTGCAACAGAAAAAGTAACCAATTCCACTGAATTCATTATTTTGTATCAGGCTGCTTTCTGGGCTGCAGTTTTACCTTATATAGTTTTCTATCTTTGTTTCACATAACTACTTTAATTCTTTCTGGACACATTCCAAGTTTCAACTTCTTTTCCTGCTTTTGCAGCTGATTTCACATGACAGTTTTTCATTGTTGCTGTGTCAAGAAAAAGATCTTCAGCTATTTAATTTATCTTGGCTTTGTTTCAAAATAATTTTGCCTTCTTATTAATTAGCTGATTATCTTTTACATTCATTTAGATCTTTCATATTTCCAAATCCCATATATCCCTTAGCATCACACTCTTTTTTTTTTTTTCTGATTACTTTTCCAACACCCTGATTGATTATATGAATTCACATTCTCTATAGTACTGTACTCTCATGTGAACCTGTTAATTAGAATTCCTGCACAACTTCTTGGAAGTAGGAATTGTAGGTTTTATTTTTGAAGGTATGTAATTTGTACTCTACAGTCTGGCTAATTCTGAAACCTTTTCTCCTTCAACTTGGAAAATAGGCTGTACTTAAGGTTAATTGATTAGAGTCTGCCAAATACTCCAGACTGCAAGTCCAGGATAGTCTTAAAATTACCAGCAAAAAAGGTACAAATATTTAAGATACTAAGTCTTGCAATTAACAGGTTTGCATCCAAGACACTTTCATATTCAGGATATTTTTTCATAAGTGGCAATTATTGGTTATTTTAGATGAAACCATATGTTATTTCCAAGACCTCGATAACTATATGTGATAATTATTTATAAGACATGATGAATAGAAATCTTGGTAAAATTATGTTTTGGGAACTGGATCCTGGCACAGCTCCATGGTAGATCAAGTATCTGCATATCTTCTGTTGCCAAATTTTACTCACTCCCAAATTTGTCTTAATCTTTATTTGCCTATATATTCAAGAGGAGGAGGGGAGCAAGGGGATGCATATTATGCCCTTGAGGATCACATTAGAAATCAGGAAAAGGCATGGAAGTGCTTTTTAGTAAGCCCATTCATCACTGCAAAACTACCCTTCTACATTTCCTGATTTCTTTTGATTTAGTAAATATTGTCTTATGTTCCATGGGACTCTTTTCTGTAAATCTTCTTTTGATAGTGTCCTCGCTCACTGTAATTTTTGTCCTCTATCCTCAGGGACCATAATTTTTCTCAATCCTCTTAAAAAAGAGTGCAATATTTCCAGTCTTTCATTCTCTTACTTGCTTGGAAAATGGCCATCCATCCCTATAGCTTCAAGATCCATGATTCTGTTATTTCAGTGTTCATCCTGACACACTCTTGCTGCCAATCCCAGTAAAACAAAGGTGAAAACAAAGTTCTTAATGGCTGGCTACAAATTTACCTGAGCCAACTTTGACAGTCCGGCTTCACCAAACAACCAAGAGCTCCAATTATTTATGCTCTCTTTGAAAAAAAAAAAAAAAATCTAGGATTAACGAAGTGCTGAAGTGCTGAAGGCACAGCTTTTCCCTCAATGCTGACCTGTCAGGTGAAGAGTGATTTGTTAAAAGCAATACCAGTTCTGTGCTGAGAAGCAAGCTGCTGTGATGCATGTCATCTCTATCAGCTAGAAGACCACTTGAGCTGCTGGGAATTTACTTTGGCACAAAACCAGATCTAGCCCATCTTAGGAGCAAGAACATGTACACATTCTTGCTTGCATCTCCACACCTTCAATGGATGGCCACTCTTCTACCTATACATAAATATATATATATATATATGTATATATATATGTATATGTGTGTGTGTGTATCCCAATGCATCTTTAAGGAAAAGAACAAAGCTTTTGTGCATTTTTTGTGTGTGTGAAAATTGGCATGGTTTCAATAACTGCTTTAATTCTATCAAGTATTTAGGCAGTGTTGCTTTTCATTTTAGAACTTTGACATTAAAAAAAAAAAGGGAAACTTCAATACTGGATTTCTAATCTTTTATATGACATGCACCTTGAATGCAAACTGCTCTACTTGGTTGAATTTAAGCCCCAGTTCTGCAAATCTCTTCACCATTTGCTTACCACTGAATACATGACTAGTCTTGCTGATGTCAGTGCAGTAATACTGTCTCAACTCTGCTTTTTATAGAGCTTCCTGTTCTTTTTAAAATGTGTGTTTTATATCAATGTGAAGCAGAAGTCATTTTATAATTTAAACTTCAACTAAATTACCCAATTTTGATAACCAACAATCTTTCTTTAGGATGCAGTAGACTAAAATAGGCCATACATGTGGTAAAACGAGAGCATCAAACCAGAAAAAATAACTCCAAAATCTTTTCCTCTGTGTGTAATATGGGGTTATAAAAGGGGTGGCATTGTTTCATTTTGACATGTGTAGGCATTCATTGCAATGGGTACCTTTGAGATGGATTATCTCTGGCCTTGTATCTATACTTAACTATACTTGCAATGAAAAGTATAGCTAAGTCCTATACCCTCAGACACCTGCCCTGCTGCAGGATCTTCTTCAGCACAACAGCTTGAAATTCTGTTCTGCTCAGCACCATCCGAATACAGATCAAGCTATTTTATCCAAGGCCTCCCATTGCTCTTGACATGGGCTGGAAATAATGGCCAGGTTTATTGCTGTGTTATTATTGCTCTAAGGTCAAGCTCCCAGCTCTTTCATCCGTTCCCCTGCTCTCCCATTCTTTCATTTGTTCGTCCTGACCCAACTCACACTTGTGAGCTACATTGCATTTGTTAGATCAAGAGGCTGCCTGCCTGCCGTGCCTCAGAGCATTAAGTAGGGCAGTGGTCCTTTGGGTAAATGGAGCATGGTATGGAGAAATAAATGTTATTCTCTTCAGCCAAGAGTGAATGTATGTGTTGAATCTGTTGAACACATCCCTGACACTGATTTAGCAGTTCTTTCTTCTTAGTATGTATCACACATACTCTCTCCCACTGCCAGGATACAAAAGTTGAAATCATACCATGCAAAAGGTCAAATTTACTTCATTCTATTCTGCTTAGGTTACAGCTTTAGGCAGTGCTACCAGGTGAATCTTTAAACTCTTTTTAAAGTGGTATTTTGACTTTTATTTTCTCTACCTGGAAACATCATGATGAGAAAAATTTACTTTTTCAAGCTGCAGCTACAATTCTCTAGTAGTTTTTGGAATATTTCACAATTTAAAAAGTCCTATCCGATGGAGTCTATCTTATCACAAGAAATGCTGTAGCACACCCTACCCTGGTATAAACATGATTGTTTTCAAAGCAATCCAGTGGGCTTAAACATCTGGTGTAGGCTTAAGTCTGTTTTTGAAATTCCCGACAGAAGCTAAGGACAGGGTGTGTACACAGGCAAAGCAATAAGTGGCCCAGAGACAGGCCTCTCCACTGACTGCTATGTGATTGGGCAAGTGTCAGCATCAGGGACGTTGCCAGGCACTTGACAGCTCTCCAGGGTTTCTGATGGCCTTCTCTTCAGGAAGTCAGACTCTCTGTGTGGTCTTCTGTAAGGAAGCCAAGAATGTTGTTATCTTCAGAGCACAACTAGATGACAAAACCAAGTAAATCTCTCTGTCTGCTTCAGCACATTAAGGAGGGAGGCTAGTGAGCTCAAGCCGAGGCCACACAGCTCCTCTTGGTCACATCAGGATCTTTGTTTCACTGGACATTTTTTAAATAAAAATTTGGGGGGAGGTATGAAGAAAAAAATGACACAAGTGTTATGCTTCCTGCTGTGGTGTCAGCCTGAGATCTTCAAAGTGACCAAGAGCATAAGTGTTGCCTCTCACTAATGTCTCCTTACAAAACCTGGCAGACAATATCCTGCAGACGGTCGGTGGCAATGCTGTCTGCCTTGAGGCATGCAAATGCCTTGGACATGTAAAGCTGAACAGACATTTTGTGTTTCTTGTGCCTAAGGCAGGATTAGCTGAGTTAATAATTGCCTGAACCTGAAGCCCGGCCCTCCGGGGTGCCATTGGGACAGAATATCAACATGCCACCTATTTCTAGATGGAAACTCTGTTGATACTTTCTGTTCTCTGAAGGGAAGAATGGTTTCTGCTGGTTTTGGGAAGGTTGGGAAAGAAGTGTTGCATTGCTGCTTGTGCTTTACTGGGAGCACTCACTGCTCAAAGCAGGGTGATATCACCGGAGGTGTCAACAACACAGGAAGAACCTCAGTGGTAACAAGTCTCAAGCACTCAAAAAAGAGAGAGATGGTGCAGCCCAAGTGAAAATTGCTTTGAGATGCGTTAAAATCCTGTGGAGTAGCAGCAGCCATCTCCTTGCTTTTGGAGATCTCTTAAGAGGCTTCCCTACTGCTGCAGCTGCTGTTTTCCTGATCTCCTCCCCTACTGCAGGCACAATGCCTGAAAGGGAAATAATCACTTTATGGTCCACTGTGGGATTCCCCAGCACCATATACTGGTGATGAGTTTGACTGTATAAAGATGCTGAGGCCTTTAAATGGACTCAAAGCCATATTGTGACACTCATTAGACAGATCACTGAAGTTTGCAGTGATGGGTTGTGACCTCGGGTGGGGATAGGGAAACGTGTCTGTTTTTTAATTTCTGGGCTCTATGCTTCCATTCCCACAGCAGCCCCCATGCAGGTGATCCCCTGACGCCACGCTCCTTTGCAGAGGGTCAGGGTCGATGCCTGTATGAGGGAGACGTGAGCAGGTCCCCATGCTCTGGGTTATGGTCACCCAGCAGTTCTCAGCCACATCCAGGTTCAAGCCCCACCGCTGCAGTGGCGGAGCCTGAATTACGCCCCGCATTCCCTGTCTGAGGTGGGCACACAAGCGGGCTGAAATCTCAGAGAAGTGTTTTCCTGGGAGGGCAGAAGGGAGGGTGGTGGCAGCAGTGCTTCCCCCCGTCTAACGCTGAGCCGTGTCCCGCTGTTTGCCTTGCAGGGACCTGCCACATCGGCTGGGCCTACTACTGCACGGGCGGGGGCGCGGCGGCCGCCATGCTGGTGTGCACCTGGCTCGCCTGCTTCTCGGGCAAGAAGCAGAAGCAGTACCCCTACTGAGCTGGCCCGGGCGCGGGCCCTGCCGGGCTCGCCCAGGTCTGCTGGACAACAACGATGGACAAGGAATTTTCAAGTGCTTTCTCTCAGGAGCGGGACGGCGGGCGGCCCCAGGATGGCGGGGAGGTGAAGGGTGGTGCAAAGCCACCCAACCGGGCTGGCAGGGACAGGCTCTCCCACCCAAGCCTGCTCAGGGTCTGCTCCACAAAAATATAAGAAAGGAAAACTCTGCTTTGGCAAATGGTGAAATTCTGCATGCACCAATTGCTGGACAGGCTGGTGAGGGGCGGCAGTGCCCACGTGCTGGGGTAGCGCCCGGCAGCCCCTCAGTGCGGCGCTCCCGAAAGCACACACGCACGCACAGATGTTGACCATGGCACAAAATAAGTAGAGGGGAAACTTTTTTTTTGTGCGATTCTTCTTTCTTTTCCTTTTTTATTTTTCTCTCCTTTTTTTTTTACTTCTCTCTGGTGGTTAAGACTTGGTGTTGCAACACTTTTTAATCTATACATTAAACTTAATAAAAAGGACCAATAAGCCACTTTATCAGTATTTTGTATAATCTCTACACATTTTTTTTCCCCAAGCATTTATCCACTGCTTATTCAGCCCTGTATAACTTTTATTAAGCCTCTGTGTTTTCAGCATTATTACAAAATGCAACATAATCACTTGGCATATGTACCCTTCCTATAGTACTTTTATGAAATGCAGTAAATGGGCGTTTTCCCGTCCATTGGAAATTCCACTCACAGTACTGTAGAGCTCTGTTGGTTATGTACGACTAACAGCAAACTTCTTCCAGACATAGATTTCTGTTGCTGTTATGTTTAGCTCATTGATGTTGTATCGTGCTGTACCATGTTTATTATTTCAATATTCATTTTTGTAATATATATATATATAATATGTGCTATTTTATGTTTGTATTTGAAAAATCTCTGTAAATAAATTTTTCCTTGATCAATACTTGCAATGCATGATTGTGCCAGTACATGAAACAGTTCCTTCCCAAATCCCCCACCGGAAGAACTCTCAGAAATACCTATGACTTTTATAACCATGCTGTATCCTTTTACCCTGTAAAACACACACATGTTTAGGGTTCAGTTATGCTGCCTGAGGATAGGCATCTACTGCCACTAGAGACATTCTGGTATATTCCACATTTTTGCCTGCTGCTGTCAAGTGTCCTGAAGGATTTCAGCAAGACCTTCCCCATTTTGTCCTGGCTGCTGCAGACTCAGAATTTCACACAGAACTGTATATCCCAGTTTAGCCAACTGAAAAAAGCCTTTACTTCCTTAATACCAGTAACTGATCAATACCTACCAGGCAGCATTCTCTGCACAGGACACTGGCACTATACATAAAAAAAACTTAAAAAACCAATCATTTATTTTCTTTATGTAAAGCAATGTGAACTTAAATCATGGGAACTTAAAAGGGGTTTTCAATCATAACGTTAACTAATGTTATTCCCTTTCAAATTAGTTTTTCTGGTCCTGTTTTCCCAATATCGTATTTCTGTCATATATATTTAAGTTACCATCTATGTTCCAGTTGCAATTCTGGTGGTTAATAACACTTAAGAGCTGAACAAATCTGGCATCATGCCAGTGCTTTGTACATTGCACTGGGCAGATTTTCAGAGGAATGTGGAAATAACAATGCCAGCTTACAGTTATCAATCCTGATATCACTCAATGGAATTTTATCGAGTTTCATTGTAGGCTAAGCACTATATATTTGCTTTATGGTGCTGTGCAGTGAAAACAAAATCGTACCTTACTGCTCCCAGATTAGCCCCTAATAGCCCCATCTCATCTGACTGCACTTCTGCTGAGGAGCACACCAGCCATGCTGTGGGGATTCGCCTCCCTGCACACTCTTCCAGTGGCACCAGCAGCAGCAGGACATGCAGCTCTTCCCTCCAGATTCCAGGTTTTAAGGCTCATCCCTCCTTGTGAGCACTCAGGACCATACCCAAACCTGCTGTGGGAGGAGATATATGCAGCAGCACCGTATGTATCCTCACAGTAAGTATGATGTGTGCCTGTTGGGGTTGTGGATTGCTGCTTTATTAAAACTGAAGGAGATACAAACACAACTTTGACTGTGGCTCCCCTGCCTGCAGTCAGATCTTTGGCAGGTGTATCTGAATAGAAAAATGCTGCCTTTGTACAGTGCATTACTGTGGAAACATGCCTTTCCTTCCACTGAAACCATGGTTGGCTATAAAAAGTTTCTGTGACCTGGCTATAAATATATGTGTTACTATTCCACATTTGACTCTCACAAGGTTATATCCTGGACCATGCATCATTAAGAGCACTTTGACTTTTTTTAGATCTTCCTGTGCTTGGGTTCAGGCTTGATTTATCATGACATACTGTAACTATGCAATTACTTCATGAAGAAAATTAGGGTTTTGTTGCAATGCAATACCATTATAGCATGACTGAATTTGTATACAATCTCCTTTTTTTAATTTAGGCTTTAATAAAATGTCAATTTTTAATAATCAAGCCAATGACATATGCTGCACCTGCTTTGAAGCTGTTTATCATATAGCCTTCAGCTGCTGTGATATGAATAAACCAATCACAGCCTAATTAGGTTAGTCCATATTTGTGCATTTTGGTTCTGATCTCTATTTTGCACTAGAATATAAATACCATTTATTATCATGGTTATCAAGCCTCACAGCTACAAACTCTAATAACTTCGAACTGGCAAAAGATTGTTTTCGATTTCACAGTATGAAGTGTCAATGAAATATTTACAATATTTACCATGTTTAATTTTGCATTTATTTATTCTTGAAGATGAGAAGCTTGGCCTTGCATTTGTCTAAACAAAAGAGGTAAGCTTGCACACACTCCTAGGTCACTGAATTCTTTCCCTGCCATTGCTGGCAATTGTATCCCATAATCCCATCCATAAATTTATTGAGCTATATTTTAGAACTATTTAGGCAGTTTTCCCCCAACAAATACATTTCGAAATTTATTGCAAAATCTCATTCTTTGGGTGGTTATACACTTCCTGTGTTCCACACCAGCCAGTGTTCTGGGGCTCACTGTAAACACACATGTCAGAGGTCTTAGTCCACTTCCAAAAAACACTCTGGGAGCTTCAAGTTTGATCTGCCACTCCCAACGGATACAGGAGCTATATATATGTAGAAACAAATCCGGTAATCGCAGACTACTGTTCATTATCAGAAGCTGTTTTAGGACCACAGGATAATTCAGATGGGAAGCAACCTCAGGAGATCTGTGGTCCAACCCCCTTCCCAAGGCGGGGTCAGTCATAAGGCTGCAACAGGTTGCTTAGGAGTTTATCTCACCCAATTTTGAAAACCTCCAAGGATGGAGATGCACAGCACCTCTGGGAAGCCTGTGCTACTGCCTGACTGTCTCAACAGGGAACCAGTTTTCCTTGTAATAGATCTCTTTTTTCAATTAATGATGCCTGTCTCTCATCCTCCCACCAAGAATAACTGAGAAGAGCTCATATCCATCTCCTGCCACCTCCCCATGGGTGCTGGGTGGCTGCTCTTGGGTTGTTGCATCCCCCCCACATCTTTTCACCAGGCTCAGTAAGTCCTGGCCTACATCACTGCAGGGCCTTCTTCCTTCACTTGTGCAAGACTTGGCATTTGTCCTGGCTGAATTTCATAAGTTTCCTGCTGTGCCATTCCTCCAGACTGTCTCAGTCCCTATGGCTGGCAGCCCTACACCTCAATATATCACCTGATCCCCCCAGGCTTGGTGTCATCTGAAAACTTGGTGAGAGCACACATCTCCACTGGTAAAGCCGTTGTACAGGACAGGTTCCAGAACAGACATGTGGATACCCCACTCACTACAGGCACCCAGGTCCAACCAGGAAACGTGACCCTCTGAGCCTCATCATGTAATCAGGCTTTTACCTCCCCACCCAGACCGTATTAGCCCAAACTTGGCGCAAAAAACCTGGGAACCTGTGTCAAAAGCCTTGCTAAAATCCGTGCAAACAGCCACTGCTCTTTCCTCAGTCACAAATCCAGCCATTACACCATGGTGGGTCAGGAACAGCTTGTTCTGAATAAATATAATCTGACGGGAAACGTACTTCATAAATAAGCTTAAGTGGGGCAAGTGGAGGTGGAAGAACTCGATGCAACTTTATTTTCATAAGTTTAGTCTTTGGGAATGACTGTGGGAGAACATATTCCCCTACCCAAATCCCAGAGAGCTGGGGACTTTCCCTATGCATCTTAGTGTGCACTGCCAAGACTCCAGTTCTGAGCACAGTATTTCCTGAGAGGAAAAATGCAAATTGTGTCATTCAAGAATTAAGTCAGTCATATCTGCATAAATATGAGGCATGTGAAGGCCTGTCTGGAGTTTGAGAGAGCATTAAGCTATTTCTATCAAAAAAGTCATTGCTTTTCAAGACTTACAGATTAACAAACAAATTTTCACCATGTGCTGTAGAGTTCGCTCTCTCCCCAAAACACGAATATCTGTCTATGACAAAAATCCCCAGCCTTTAAAAATGTTTTGCAATTATAGCTCCTGATGTGGTTTAACCCCTCTATTTCCCTTTTCTTGAGGGAAAATCCAGAAATCAGTTGTAACTGCAATTTATCTGTCATTCATTGAAATAGTCTGTGAAAAATAGCAAACTGAATGACAAGACAGATAATCTGTACATCAACATAAGCATTAATTTTGTTCTACATACTTAACCTTTCAGAGAGACAATGGTGAAATTAGATATGTCTTTTTTTAGAAGTGACATTTAAGTGTAATCCCTTAAGCAGACAGGATTTTAAATATATGCTTTTGAGTATTAAGTGGTTTTATTATTTTTCTTTAAATAATGATGGATCAGAGAAAATAAGGAAAATTTTGAAACTGTTTTAAGCTCACTTGTCTTAGTGACAGGAAGGATGGTTATTAGGCTAAAATATAAATAGGTGGCCTTTTTTCATGTTGCTCACCAAGAAACAAAAGGTTCATTGAAATTTATACAGATATTTTAGCTGAGTAAAGACAGGCTCTGACTCCTTCTGTGGACAATTTTGAGACCTTTTAGTCTGCTAGAAGTATCTGCTGTGAATGTCAGTATGTTAGGTATATATTCTGTTATGCCAAGCATATTAAATTAGGTAAATGGAAAATTATAGGAATTCTGAAAGGAACATATGGCACAGCTTCATTATATATATCTACGTCACTAGGGCCCAGCACATTGCCGCCTGATTTCCTGGCTGCCTAAGAGCAAGTGAACTGTAAGTTACTCTGCTTTAAGCACCTTCCATCACACAGGGACATCTCATGACCCTCAGATAGCTCCTCAGCAGGTGCTGTGGCCCATACTGACCACCACCAGATGCACGATCATCTCTAAACGTGCATCAAGGCTGATCCTCTCCCCGGTGGTAATAAATTAGTTCAGCTTGGTATGGCAATGGCAAGGCCACGCTGGAGCACAGAAAAGCCCCGTCTCACCTGAAGCCTGAACCAAATGCAGGTCTGTGTTAGCAGGCCGAAAGCTGCTCATGCCTTGGGGATGGGAGGAAAGTTTGCTGTCACCACGGAATGCTCCTGTCTGCAGCGAGACTTGGCAGCCCAAGGAGACAGTCTGTGAGTCCGTGGGCACTCAGGTAATTTTACAGACATTTTTCTTATGGGACACACATGGAGGCCAGTGCCTGGGTTCCCAAGAGAACACATTAAGGACAAGGAGTGCTCCCATCTAGCTTGTCCCCCCCAGAGGCAGTGCCACCTGGGGCAGGGGGCAATGCCTGTGCACAGCTCCTGCAGCAGCCCTTGTGTGAGACTGCTGCACCAGCCCCAGCTCCAGGACAGAAGCCAAGGTGTTCCGTGTGCTCCATGTAAAAAACTGCGTGCAGCCCTGCTCTGCATGCATGAGTATCTTCATCCTCTTTTCGTTCTCCAGGAGCTATAGGTAGCTTTGATTATCCTCATACCACCCAGCAAAATCAATATTTAAGTACACTTAATAAAGAAATTAGGTACAATTGTTTGGCTTGTAGACAGAGTCATGCTGTAAAGTACTTCTGCTCCAGCTCATCACCAAAGAACTATTTCATCAAGTAATGGGCAGCCAATTTCTACACAGGAGTGGGTGATTTTCTACAAATTACTCTGCCTCTAAGCCCAAGAATTTTATCTTGTTCCCTAAACCTCTGCCAGATGCGACCATTTTTCAAAATCTTGGGCTTTTGAAGGCATGGTACCTGCCAAAGGGAAAGCAAAGCTGTTCATGTGAATATTTTGTTTTCTGTTAAGGATTTCAGTCATTCCAATAGGCTTGGACCAGACTTCATGACCCTGGTCCAAAAATTATAGAAACCTACGGCAATTAGTCCACTGACTTAACTCAGGTATGGATTCAATGGGAAAAATGCAGTAGCTATTTTATATCTGGCTTTATATTATGTTTTGGTAAAGTGTCCATCTTTTTCCCTATGGAAAAAATACAAACATACACAGACACACATTTTATAAGAAAAAAAAAATCCCCATATCTTTCTTGGTTTTGTACTTATCTAAATGTTTCTTGTGATCTGAGAATTAACTAAAACAAGATTCTACAAAAGCAAAATCTATGTGGATCGTAATATTGGCAATTAGTATTTATTTAGGAGTAATGTCTTCAAAGATCAGAAACTCTTAATAAAATAATGTTTCGTATTTATTTTTCAGATAAACAAACTGCTGGATGTGGATAATAAAGCACCTTTTTTGCAAAGCAAGCCAGCTGTGCATCCTTATCTTGCCTGTTCCGGAGGAAGGAAGAGCAAAGTGGATTAACAAACATAATGAACTTTTCAAAAGATACAAAGCAAAATCTGCTATTGATGTCAGGCTGCAGTTCTTAGCTGATATTACTAGGCTGGGTGGGTCCAAAGGGACTCTTCCTACTGCCAAATGGAAGTGATAAAGCATAGAAAGTAGAAACATAGCCTTGTTCTGGGGGGTTTACTGAAGTCCCCACTACAGGGTGGTAGTAGATGCTCCACACCTGTGACTCACTGTAGCTCAGTGACTCTCCATATGAAGCATTTGGATTATTCTCTTCCATATTATACCAAAAAAAAGTATCAGTGAGCATTCTGTTTGATCAGCACCTAGGGCAAATATTTCCCAATTTATCAGTAGGGCCCAAGTCCTACCCTAAAATAAAGTAACTCCCCTTTGCAGCTAGAGTAAAGGACTTTCTTTCACTCAGTGGTAGTACCTTTTGGTAGGGAAATAGAGAAGGGAAATCTCAGTTAAAACACAAGCTATAATTAGGATAGTACATTTGAAATGATGAAGTGCTTCTTGCCTGGAGCTGTGTGGCTATATTAAGAATTGCAGTGTGAGATACTTGTTTTCAAGTAGCTGTCAACATATCATTTGTTTTCTACACTGCTGGGATTAATACCTAATTATGGTGCACACGGAAATTAAAAAGACATTAGAGTGCCTTACTACACCTACCTCTCTCTGGCTAAAATCAGAACTCACAGAAACTGCTTCACCCTGCTCCTGCATGTCGGCTTCAGCAGGTCCGTGTGCCTTACAGGCACCGCAGGAAGTGCCTCTACTCGAAGGCACGCTTGTGAGCAGGGTACCTGCTGCTGTTCCCCACATCACACTCTCCAGACCTCTGCTACAGCTTGCTGCTGCAGGGCATGGCTGTCTCTTCTGCAAGGTTTCAAGCTCTTTCTCACTAACTGATGAGAGTACCTCGTTTTAGGGTAATCCATTACCAAAAGATTAAGTGTTCCATTTCCAGAGCAGTTCTTACACTCCACTCTCTTGAAGACCATTGAACAACACTGACCTGGTAGTAGTTGTTATCACTAATACATATTCTATTTTTTTTAAAGTCCTGGGGCAACAGTACCAGGTGACATCACACTACAGGCAACAGACCCATGTGTGGTAAGAGGCAAGAAGTTAACTTTTTAGAAGCAGCATATGGAAAGTAAAGGCAGCCATGCCCAGATGTGCAGTGACATTTCAAAGAGGAATCACATTAAATGTTTAGCTCTGCAATGAAATATTAATCAATCTGCATTTGCTGTCAATGTGTAGCAGTGGTATTCACCTCTCTCAGAAGAGTTACTCTGGTTTTGTCATGTACTGGTGAGCAGTTTAATGGCTCCTCTGTCTGGAGGTTGTTATGCCTGTTCATACTGTCAATATCAAGGAATGTGAATTATAGGGCAGCTTTCTGGGCCAGCCTGACTCTCAAGGAGGATCTGAAAGATATTTTAGCTAATGGAGCCAGATCACCGAAGCATACCTTTCTAGGAGCTGATTTTGTGTGACCTGTGACTTACAGTGTAGCTATGCTTAACTTGCAGCTATCAAATCAGCAATCAGAGACCTAACAGATGACTAGATAGAAACTGCTGAAAAATGATAGCTGTCAGCAAGTAATAAAAGCTGAAAACTTGTTTTAAAGCAATGTTGATATGAAAATTTAGGCACTTGAATGAAAATAATGGGTATAGAAATTCCAAACATGTATATCAGCAGATTGTTGATACTCAGTTTTTCAGTAACTTCTGTTCCAGGTAATAGACGTAGTTTTGTTTCCAGGTTATCCAATATTAGGAAGATTGAGGTCTAATTAAATGTTTATTAAGCCTTGCACTTCTCCATTCTTCCTTCCTTTCCATTTTTTACTCTTACAAGACATTGATCCTCCTGGTGGAAGCCATTGTGTTCACTGGCATACTGTCACTCCATACCTGGACATTTCAGGACTGTTTTTTTGAAAAAAGTCAAATGCTTTTTACAAAAGATTCAGCAGCCTGTTTTGTATGCAGCTTCCTTTGGGAGCCACAGTAAAACTTCTGTGAATGCAGCACTCAGTGCTGGGTACTTCACTGGCCTACATAATTAGGAAACATTGCTGCCCGAATGTCGTTCAGACAGATGATTTCAACAGTCAAGAGGTAAAAGTACTTAGAAGCAAAGCCTGCTGTTCCTTTTTCATTGCCTCTCAGACAGCAGGACCATTCAGAGCTGCCTCAGCACAATTACAAAATGTTCTGAGCTGCTTGGAGCCATTTTAGTCAATCTGAACATTTATTTCCTTTCATGGCAATGCAGAGTGAAGGTGCTGACAGACCCTAAATACATTGCTCAAGCTATACAGCAATTCATAACCCAGCTTCTGGGGCAGGTGGTTTTAAGCTGTCCAGTGTTTCAAATAGCACAGGTATTGCTCCCTCATGCTGATACTTTAACCAGCTACGACGCTGTGGATGGGGAGAGATCTCAAGAGCAGTGGTAAACTGGAGATCTTCTTTTTCTCCTTTACATCATGTGTTCAAAGAGAGGCCAGGGTACCTGACATCTGATGACTGTAGACCACTGAATGAATCAGATGAGCAAATAAGAAAAGTGATTGATAACTTTTCTGCACACCTTGGACAGCATTTCTGACAGCAGCTAAACGGGAAAGGTGATAGCCTTGGACTCTGACTGCCACCCTAACTGCCCTGACTACCAGCTGAGCTTCAGGACACCACAAAAAGATGTCATCCTCCCAGTAAGGAGGAAACATTTTCCATATTAGCACTATTTTTTTTCCCTGCTGACTTACCTCTAGCTTTGTATTTGTTTACCTCTCACCAGTCTCCTTACTAATTAAATTTTCTGAATCACCACCAGTATCTACAGCCACCTTTGTTTTCTCAATGGGTTAAAAAGAGAAGAAGAAACACTCCTATGTTGCTCAGACTTAATGGTACAAGAAAAGATCCCCCCCTCCAAAAATCAAGTGAGGCTGACAAATGTCCTGAAGACCCTTTTAGTGCCTAAGAGGCATGCGTTGTGGCAACTGTTTATTGTCTGCTGAGTAATGGAATCTGTGATAAGCAATTTGTTTTGTAGGGAAACAATGTCACCTCAAGTAGCTGAAGGATATAGTAATGACTTTCCCACATTGTCAGCTATGTCAGTTCGCTTTGATCTCTTGGCTTCTTAGTACACTCCTGTATCAAAAATCAGTACAAGTTAAACAGAAAATGGCCACAAACATGTTAAGTATGCTCCTGCAATGCTTCGAGGATGTAGCTGTTGACTTTACCAATATAAAAACTAGAATCTGGTTGAAACCTACGCTTTTTGCACAGAATATGAGAGCTGGCTTGTGGATGATAGGCCCCATTGCATTATCATTCCTAAGCCCTGAGGATGTTTCTTTTCTGGGACCTGACAGAACTTGAGGTTTCTTAAGGAAACTTTGGATTATAGGCACAGCATGGGCTCTGTCTTGTGAGCCTTGTCGAATGAAAAAAGTCAAGGAATTCTCAACTGTCGTCTGATCTCAGTTCAGGACTAAACCTCCAAAAATTTCCATAACACTGGGAGATTCCATAGCTTTGTTTGATTTGTGGATCAACTGCCTGTGGAGAAGGGGCATCTAAAAATAGCTGAATGATGAAGGTTCATGCAGGGGAGCTTTAGCAATGGAGGAGCAACCTGAGGGAGGCAAGAAGAAAATTGGACTGCCTTCTGAAGTGTTACTGCTGCTGACAAAGTACCCACTTATTCTTAGCATCCTACAGTTCAGCACAAAAGGGCTGAATTTAGAGGGAAGCAACAGATTTCTCATATCAGTATATCTTATACACTCAGCTATGCTAAATTAAAACTACTAAATGAACAATATTGAGACTTCTCTGAGCAGTGGCTCATAGCCTTGAGCATGTACACTCTGAGAATTGAGATAAACTAGCCTTGGCATTCCAAGAGGACCAGAGCATGACAAACTGAAAGTGAGCACAGGCTGATACAACCCCCAGGGTATCAGGATCTACAAAGCCCTTACAAGCATAGTCAGGGAAATGTGCACAAATGTGTCCAGCCTCGCATGGCTGGAGCTAGAGAGGCAGTCTGATCTGGGGATGGTTTTGGTCCCAAGGTAGCCAGGTGTGCCTGCTGGATGCTGTCTCCCATCTGGTGAGCATGATGTCACCCTCTTCACTGCAGCATGTGTCACCAGAGCCACCCAGCTCCTGCCCTGCACCCTTCCAGGGCAAGGGACTCTGGTGGGCTTGGTTCACCGTGGCTTTCCTTTTGTCTCACCTAGCCCAGGCAGTCCATGCTGAAAGCAACTCTGCCAGGACTCTAGAAAAGCCCTATGCCTTCACATAGAGAACAGAGGACATGCAGCAAGGCAACCTACTTTGCCGAGCAGCTCTTAGCATCACTGCACCATGGGACCATGCAAAAGGACCCCACAAGGGAGGCAAAGGAGCCCACTGAATAAATGTCATTAATGAAGATTAGGCATCTTTCTCGGCACTCATGTCAGCAGAATTTTTTCATTGGCAGGTCCCAATGGACTTTAAGAAGGTGCCTAGCGGCTCTCCCCATTTGAGAGACAGGGACAATGAGGCAGACACTCATTTAATATTGCCAAGAGCTGCCTATGCAAGCCAAAGGCAGAGCCAGACCTATGAACCAGGCTCTATCAAACAATTTTTCTTTTCCATGAAGCATCACTGCTTTCTGGTGGGGTCTTCACCTGCATCTTCGAGGTTTTATGTATGTGCCTTGATGAACAGCTTCCAAAGATTTCCTTCTATTACAATGTTCATCTGAGCAGGGAAATCTCCTTCCAGGTGACGTCTGGCTTGACACCACTTCTCTTCCTGGATGTGGTTGCTATGACAGCTGCTCCTGGTTTGGCAAATCTTCATCCTGCCAGTCCTCTGCAAACACAACTCTTGCATATCTTGTATTCTCTGGGAAATCAAAATATGCTCCTGTTTTTAGTCTTTTAATCTTCTCATGTCTGTGTCTCCTTTTGTTTGGAATCAGGGATGTTAAAGCAGGCTTGTGCTGCCAATATTTTAACAGCAGGCTTCAGAAAAAATATCCCCACCTCAGCCAATGATGGATTTGGAGTACTGTATTGCTTAGGTTGCTGAGAAGAGAGGCTGGGGAATATACTTTTATAGTTTGCCTTTGAAACAAAAACTCCTTCACATAAAAATCAGGAAGTCAACATTACTTAGCGAATAAATGCAGTTTAAGTACCCTTCACTGGAAGTAGTTACCATAAACCTTCCTTCTAAGAAATTTGCTGGGCATTTTTCTGATTCTGTGAGCTGGAGTTTTGGATGGACTGGCAGAATGCCTGTGTGTGCAGGAGTGGTCACTCAAAGGTGTTAAGAAAAGTTATTTTAGCAAATGTTACAGGCCACAGGAATATAAATTCTTTCACTGTCCCCTGTTGCCGTGTGAAGCACACAAACACACATAACACACGGGCATTATCTTTGTTTAAATTCTTGTCAGCCCTGGTCCGCACATCTCCATACTGTTAAACGAATTAAACTCAGATTTCCCTTGCCCCCTGACTTATCTACATTGATTTGCATGTTAATAACTTTCCTCCCCTCAGTCAGTTTGTTCTACCCTTTTCTTGATTTGCTTTCCACAGTAATTTTGATTGAGTTCCTTGCCCTCAGCTCAGTGTACAGGGAAGAAACTGAAGCAAGGTGATGCAGGGGAGCAGGTGACTCTGATGACTGTTTTCACCACCATTGTCATTTCACTGGTCAAAGCCATGATGAGCAAGCTGACTGTCTTGGATGCTTTGGATGCCTAGCAGGGATGGATACTGTTCTACCCGTCTTCCCTTCGTAGAATCCCGGTTTTCAATATCTGACTCAGGTGCGTTCTACATACATTTATGTTTTGCGCATCCCTGAACCCTCATGGCTCCCCCCGTGTGTAGTTCTTCCCTCCCCATTCTCAACAAAGGTTAGCTTTTATCTTAGATCTCAGCCTATCCTGGCTGAGGAAGCCAGCTGAGAGAATGACCAAGTGTAGAAATAGCCATTCACTCACATCTATGCCTTCCAGAAGCTGTAAGACAAAACTGGCTCCTCTAAACCAACAGCTTTGTCCTGCAAGCAACCAGTCAGCTGTGCAAGGATCATTCTGCCTATCTGCTGGCAACTTGCGTGGATAATCTGAGTCTGAGAAGAACTCCTCATGGGAGGAAGCTTTCCAGTGCCAAAGAGGAGAAGGCTGGCTGTGCGCCACAGCCCCCAGCAAGTTCTGTGAAAAACATGCAGCTACTGGTCCACTGAATCTGGTCCCTTGTGTCTTTGCACATTGCTTCATTGGCTCGGGGCACACTTTCAGAGCGTGTGTTTGGGGCAGGAGGGAAGCTGCTGCCATTGTTGTACAGTTTCAGTTGAGTTTTCTCAGCTTCCTGGTTGACTGCCAAGGACTGTGAGGCCTAATTTCCCACCTTTGAGTTTCTCTCCCCCTCAGGATCTTCCCATCTGCTGCATTTCATGTTGCCCAGGTAAAGCTATGCTTGCCAGCCTTCCACTTCCAAAAATACTGCAGAGTTTGTTTTGGTTCCTCCAGATTGTGCTGGCTTTGACTCTGTGTACTGTGACTACTGACTCATGGTCCTGCTGGTCACCTCTATCTGTTTCCAAAGTTTTCATTATCTTCTGCTCTTTGCAGCTCTGTGCAGCTCTGTGCAGACACATTTGCCTCATAAAACCTAGCAATCTGTTAAGGTGGCCACTGTAGAGATCAGCATTTATATTTAGTAACATCACTCATTGGTGCAGGAATTTTTCAGTAAAGGAAGTCAAAAAAAAAAAGATCATCAGTTGTTCCCATGTTTTTTCTCTTCATAGACCACAGAGAAAAATAGTCCACTGAGATTTCATAAGCAAGCAAACTGAACTACGTGTTTGGGGTTTTTTTATTTTTATTTTGCATACATTTCCCGGGCTCTCAGATTAAAAAATATCTGACATGTATTCCAATATGTTATTTGCTGAGTACTTTTAAGCGAGCCTAGAATTGTGCACAGTGGAACTGAGAACCTGAACACAAGACAGAGTGGAATTATCTTTATCCTGAGTCCTCCCTGCAGGATGTAAAAGAAAGCCAAGTCTCATTTACGGCATTGTCTTCATGTCTTCCTGGGAGTCCTTGGACATGTAATAGGCCAAGTTAGCTGATAGGACTTCGGTGGATCAGCTGCATCTGACCAGCTTAAAGCAGAGACCCTTTGACAAGCCTCATGTTGTAGCTACAAATCAGTGGTATCCCAGTTTAGGGCAAGTACGGCTCTCACTTCCAAGCTTGTTCACTCTGCCAGCGGGCAGCAGGAACCAAATCTGTGAGCCCAGAAGCTGGGATGGCGCTGTGGTTTAACCAGGTGCCACCAGCTGCTCGCTCACTCAACTGCCCCCACCCCCGTGGGATCGGGAGGAGAACTGGGAAAAAGTAAAACCCATGGCTTGATATAAGAACAATTTAGTAATTGAAATAAAGTACTATAATAATGATGTTGATGTTGATGTTGATGATGATGATGATGATGATGATGACGATGATGATGATGAAAAGGAGAGAGAGAAAGAGAAAGGAATAAACCCCAAAAGACAAGTAATGTACAGTAAAATTGCTTAACACCTGCTTACAAATGCCCAGTCAGGCTCTGAGCAGCAATCAGCCCTTTCCAGACAGCTCCCTCAGTTTATATACTGGGCATGACATTCTAAGGTATGGAATATCCCTTTGGCCAGTCTGGGTCACCTGTCCTGGCCACGCTCCCTCCCAGCCTCTTGTGCACCTGCCCATGGTAGAGCATGAGACACTGAGATGTCCTTGGCTTGTGGTGAGTGCTGCTCAGCAACAGCCAAAACATCAGCGTGTTACCAACATATTCTCATACTAAACCCAAAACTCATCACTGTACCAGATACTAAGAAGAAAATTGACTCTATTCCTGCCAAAACTAGTACAGGTGGATGGGATGACAACTTGCTTCACGAGCACAGTACCTGCGTAAAACCTTACAGATCCCTTATCTGTTTCTCACCTGAGGATCAGAGGCCTTCAAATAAAACAAAACCCACAGATTAAAATCCCTTCCCTTGGAAGATTGCTAGACCCCATTCTGCCCTCCCATTCCTCTTTTACCTTCAAGCTGGCCTTATTGCATACATTTATTATTCATTCCCTCTGTCCCAGTTGTTCATGCGCTGATGAGGCTTAGCGGCCACCTGGGCCAAACCTGGCCCACTGCTCCCACTGCCTGCTCCGTGTTCCCTGCACCATGTCCACATCCCAGTGCTGGCTCTGCATGGGGTGGGATGGTTGCCACATGCTGTCATCCTCCTGTCCCTTGCTGGGTGCTCCTGGGGTACCCACCCATCGATTGTACCAAAGCACAGATTGAACACGGCAGGTGCCAGAGCTTTTGGTAATTGCACCCCAAGGCTATGAAATTCTCTGACAGCAGATCACGCTGCCAAACACAGGCTGCAGCATTTTCCCTGCTGAAGCATGTCGGGCAGCACAGTTGGCATTTGTGCCCTTTCAATCTGACAGCACCGCGTCAGCCCAGGAGGGGCAAAGCTCTTTTATGAAGACGTCTGCTGCCTTTTCAGCTGCCAGAAAATACGGGGAATGGGATTCTTTGCCCTTCCCTTCATTCACTGTCAACTCTTTCTTGTATCAGGTTTTTGCTCAGAATTTACTGCAATTCAGGTGTCACTGGCAAGTATATCCCATGCCTGGTCTACCCAGGTTTCAAACAGAGAAAAACTTTATTGCTGAACATTATAGACTTCTTTGTCCCATGTGAACATGGGAAAAAAAAGGGAGAGTAAGAGACAGGCCCATGGAGTTCTGGCTCCAGGTGGCTGGCTCCCAAGTGAAGATAAGTCTTTCTGATCAACCCTTAGCTGATATATTTAATTATCTTTGCTTCATCATTGTTGATCATGTTTCTTTGCCTCTGGGTCTTGTAAGGATCATAGCCAACATACCATCTTTATGAAGAGTGAACACCATGCCTGTGGTGTTACCCAGATTGCCAGAAATGGATTCACAGTCATTTTCCTGAATATTTTCTGTATCGCTAGTTAATGTGAACCATCCCAGGTCAGCAGAATTTCATCATCAGACTGGACATCATGGTGTTTCTTCCCTGTCAGAAACTGCCGGGACATCCAGGGCAGAAAAACAATGCAAGAGGCCTAATGATGAGAACGAAACACAGATGTGAGCTGAGGACCTGAAAAGAGCCTGGGAATGTAGCTGTGAACACTGAGCTTTTGGTGTCTGATCTGTGGATAGTGTTCAAGGGACTGAAAAATAAACATCTTTAACAATGGCTGAAGCAGGGACTGTCATTCCTTATGGCTTTTCTATTAGGACACAGTCAATATTTCAAACAACGGCAGCATTGCCAAGGTCTCACAGTGAAACCAGAAGGATGTGATACTGTTGTCTGTCAAACATTTCCAGTATACCAGCTGAACACTGGACTGTGCTCTAAATATGTTCTCTGCTTTTGTTGGGAAATACATGTGTGTGTCCAACATGAATTTGCCGAAGCTGTGTTAGGAGCAACTTTTTAAAAAACTCAAATGGACAATTCTTGTCACTTCTCCAGTTTTTTTCTTTTCTGTTCCTGGTTACCCAAGACAGCAGCAACAACAATTTAGTGGCCATGCATGTGTTTGTGCTGGAAGAGGACCAGGGGCTCTCCACCATGCTTTGGAGTATGGTGAAACCAGGTTTGTGTGGCTGTGGCAGGGCATGTCCTGTCTCCATGGAGGCTCTGCAGCTGCAGGTGGGATTCACCTCCAGGGCAGGTTGATCTCCAGCCTTACCAAGACACCAAGGGTCTCTCAATCTGTCTCAAGGCTTCCTGGTGGCCTTTGATGCATACCAAAAGGAGCGAAATCTGGATGTAGCAGGTAAGAGTAGAAAGGAGGCCTTTGTATCAGACTGGAAATAAAACACATGCAAATTCTCATTCAGAAACATCATACAGGCAGTAGATTAATTTGTCACCCTTAGGAGTTAAACCAAAGCCGTAAATACTCGGACTCATGGCAGTAGGTTAAACCAGAGATTCTGGACTTCAGAGATGGGTGGGCTGGCAAAGTGCCTGGAGTTTTAATCTTACTTCACTCTGTCTGCATGATTAGGGATTAATCTCCATGCTATAGCTTTTGCACCCAGGAACAGGAGATGTTATTCACCTGTGTCAGAGAGATGTTCATGAGGATTAACAGGGACTTTGGGATTTTATATAACATATTCACAGGATATTCTGAGTTGGAAGGGACCCACAAGGAACATCAAGTCCAGCTCTTACGTAAATGGCCCATAGAGGGATTGAACCCCCAACCCTGGTGTTGTTAGCACCACAGTCTGACCATCTGAGCTCATCTCATAGACCTAGGGGCAAGGGTTTTTTGTGACCTAAGGCTGAGCATGAAATAAAACTGGCCTTGCTATATGCTCCCATTTGAAATATTTGCATCAGAGCCATGATGTTTTGGAACCAAGTTTCTCTTTTTCCCTCCTGGTTTTTCTTGCCATGGAGACTGAAGGGCTGTAACACTGCCATGTCCCTGACCTATCCCTGAATGAGGGGAATTTGGTTTTCTGTAACCTCCTGTGACAGCACAGACTCTTTCCCATGGGAATTTTTCTCTTCTTCTCCCTGTGTTCTATAAACAAAGATAAGGTTTGGATGTTATTGAAACTGCCTCTGGAACGATGGACAGTTCAGCCTGGCCTATCGGCCTAGGGGGAGGTTTTGAATTGACCCAATCCGAAGGAACTTTCAAAAGTCTATATAAGTTTTAGAATTAAATAATAAAATCAGAAAACAGCCTCACCCAATTCAGCCTGGTTCTTGCATGCGGCTAGCAGTTCCACAGCGACAACCTCCCACTGGAGAATGCAAAACTCTCAGTGCATTGGCATCAAAGGTTTGGCAGCAAGGAAGGAGCCAAGTGGTTTGGTTTGGTTTGCTTAGTTCTGCTTTGGTCTGACCTGACTCCCACAGAGAAAAACAGATTCATGGAAGAAGTGCTCTACCTTAACACTTTTGGGTGAATAATTAGCACTGAAGCGGCTGCCTATGCCGCAGTGTCTGGGAGCTTCTTCTCTTCCACAAAGCTGTCCAAGCTGTTTCTTGACACCAATGTGCCCAGCAAGGACAGGCACATTTCTCCCTTTCCCCTGCTCCAGTGCATTTTTGCTACCACAGTCCCTTCAAACCAGAGACATGGCACACACTGACTTGATGTGGCAACAGCCCACTGAAAGACATATGTTGATGAAAAGGAATCTCATAGCCAATACAAAAAGATGTTAAGCTCTTGAGAAGACCCTGCTCTGACTGAAATCTCAGACCCTAATATAGAATCATAGAATGGTTTGGATTGGAAGGGACCTTAAATATCATCCAGTTCCAACCCCCATGCCATGGGCAGGGACACCTTCCACTAGATCAGGTTGCTCAAAACCCCGTTTAGCCTGGCCTTGGAACACTTCAAGGGATGGGGAATCAATGACTTCTCTGGGCAGCCTGTGCCAGTGTCTGACTACTTCCAGAGTGAAAAATTTCTTCCCAATATCTAATCTAAAGCAACCCTCTTTCAGTTTAAAGACGTTCCCTTGTGCCCTATCACTACATGTCCTTGTAAATATCTTGGGGTGTGTTCAGATGGGCAGAGAAGATCCCTATTTGTCCACCTTAGTACAAGTGCACAATAAACACAACTTTTTAAGGACTGAAAAACCTCAGAAGAAAGTGTTACCTGTCAGGCTGTCCCAGCTGGCCCCTCTGCAGCCACAGAGGTGTGCCATGGGAGCAGGAGGCATGCTCACACTTTATTCCTAAACATCCTCCAGCTTTGAGAAAGCATTCAATACAAAGAGCCTTTCCCTCCATGCAAACTCCAATGGATTGCAGTGACAGTAATCTATTATGTAGATTTTATGGATCACTTATACAACTTAAAGTGAAACCTCAGCCTTGACTGTGGTTTAAAATAGACTCTGAAATAACAATACAGCACTAACAGCAATAAAAACAACAGCAGCAATAATAATGAACAGATAAAAAAATTATCCATTAAGGTTCCTCCTCTCTACAAGTACTGGATAATAAAGAGTATTTTTAGCCTGCAAATTATTTAATATAGTTTTGTCTTTATTCTTTATTGTTTCAAATATATTAGTAAGGTTCACAGAGCATTTTAAGACACAGAAAAAACACATTTTCTTCTGAGCCATCAGATTACTCTTGTATGAAAAGAGGTATTTAGATTTGTGTTTTTCAGTTTGTTGAAACACATCATCCTGCTAAGGAAAATGTCTCTTTTTAATAATGCAGTGTATTGAGGTCCCTTAGAAGGAAATTCTCAGCACAGAAATTTCAATGGCAATGTAAGAAATCTATTGAAGTGCATATCCATATTGTGGTGACTATAATTAGGACTCCCCTTTTTCTGAACAACCTGAATCTCATGGAGAGTTGTGCCATGCTCAGAACAAAACCCTGAATCTTGTTTATCCAATTACTTTAGCCAGTGCTGCTAAAAAACTTTTGCACATGACTTTATGTGCAAAGTATTCTTCCTGTATCACCTGAAAGCAGTCATCTATCTTTCTTCTGCCTTTTCCCAGTGAAGCCTTTAAAAAAAATTTATTCCGTTTACACCAGGCCTGTTTCTCCTTTGCTTTCTGGCTGATGCACTTTTCTGAAATGGCAGGCAAATCCTCACAGCACAAGTGGCAGCATTCTGCGAATAGTCATGAGCGAACTCCCTTCCAAATCTAAGCAACTGGACCTTTCAGAGGACTTGAAAAATGTAATGCCTCTGCCTCTCCTCCCAACTGTTATCACCTTTTTCATGCTTATGGGTGACATGTGGCAAGAGGCACAGAAGGATTGTTTCCTGCCTCCCCCCTAACAGAAATATTCCATAAATTTCTTTTGAGTATTACTTACTTTTTCCACTTCACAAAAATATTTTAGAATAATTCTTAATTGGAACTAAAATAAGAATATAAACCACCATTTTTACCCAAAGACGTGAAAAATTGGAGAGGCATCACTGACTGCATATGTACATTTTCTTTTCCTCTTTTTATTTTTTTTTTTTTGTGGTTTTTTTTGGGTTTTGGGGGGGTTGGGGATTTTTTTTTTTGTTAAATCAGCTGGGTATTTATTAGCTCAACAAAGATATCCTAGTGCTTTGAAACTCCTAAAATAAAGATATTTCCTCCCATTCAAAGAACTGACATGTCTGTTTGAATTGTTACCAAGCAAAAATGGATGGGTTCACTAGGAAAAGCCCACAAATATTTGGATGGGGGAGGTCAGGTTGGAAAGGGTGGATGCCTTCACTTAGAGGCAGGACCCTGAAACCTAGCAATCCAAAATCAGTGGCAAAGTAAGCCTGTGAAACAAGGGCACACACCAGGGGTAGATACAGCCACAATAACTTGGTTGCCATGGCAGGCAGAGTAAACATTACCGGGAGTTTCTGTTCGCAGTTCCCCTGCCTTTTGTTGCTTGATGTGCTTTCTTATAGCTAAAACACAATAGAGAGAACTACCTGAGTAGTATCCAACTTGATTAATAACCTTTTTTCTCTGCAAAACTATTGTTGGTCACATTCACTAACTAACCTTTAATATAGCTGAATGCTGCAGAAGGATATAATCATTCCTAACTGCAACTGCTCGTAGGTAAACTGAGCTACCAGTGCACAGTCCTCAGCATTGCAGCCACTCCTGCAAATTACAGGCTTTTGATTCGTACAGTTAGAGTCAGATGCCTCATAGTAGGAATCACGTCACTTAATAGTGGGTGTCTGAGTGATAGACACCTACACCTTAGATAATCTTCTTTGATGTGAGTGAAGAGAAATAGGCTTTTTAAGGGCTTGATCCTAATTTATCTCCTTACCTTAGGCTGAAATTAAATGATTCCTGATCTATACTCTTTGGGAGTGCATGTTTCTAAAAGAGCTTGACTGTGTTTATCAGATTAACTCTGTACCTGGTCACAATTTGTACACATGAGAAAACCTAGGCTAGTGTCCCCTGGTGCAGACATGTGCTTGCCTGTACCCTGTTCCAGTGGGCTCCTTGGCATGATTTTCATTTATGACAACTCACACTCTCCCAGTCTTTGCCCAGGCACAGCCCTGTGATTGACATGTTCATAGGGATATTATCACTGGGAGGGCTGAAACAGGGATGAGAGGCTGAGTGAAGCAAAGAGAGTGACATGGGCATACCAGGCTACCTGGACTTGGGATCTATGTATACTTCACTTATGGGCCTAGGGCTAGCCTCTTATGTGCTTGGATTTCTTGAAAACACAGCTAAAGTTGTAACAGCCCTGCATGTGGTTGGGTTTGGTATGCTGAGCTCCATTTCCCTGTGTCGGGGTCTTTGAGGCCATGGCATGTGCTCATCCAAGAAAAACGATGACCTGTCATCCTTTCCTGAGCTCCCCATCACTTGAGCGATGTGGGGCACAGATGATGCCCTGGGGCATCCTGCGGCTGTACTGAGTGTTTGTGGCATCCCAGCGGGACTGTCCATCGCCCTCCCTTGGTCAGGCTCTAACCCTGGCTTTGACATGGAAACAATTTGGTGCCTTCAGCAGACGGCATCAGATGCTAGAAGCAGGCAAACAGGCACTGGCTGGCTCCATGGGTCTCACTGCAGCTGTCTCTCAAGGACTGCCATCAGCTTCAGTTCTGAAGGATGACCCTCAATACACCTTACAAATGTTGAGGTGATGTTAATTTGGACTGCTCTGGCTGTTCCTGCTCTCCGAGCACACTGGATACTCTCAGGACTCCTGGCTTGAGCAAATTCCCTGGGCTGTCTTTTCTAAGATGTGCCAAGGAGCACATTTGAATTTCTCACTATTTTCCTTGACTGCCTTGTCTTTACATCGTGAGGCAGGAGGAACAGAAGGTCTGGCACCATGTTACTCGTATTATACCTCTTTTATCCACTGCTGAGACGCCATTTTGGGGTTTATTCCAGCTCCTGTTCTTTTGTCATCTCCTTCTTCCGGAGTACCTGATCATGGCTATCAGGCAGGAAAGGAACCACTCGCTGTTCCAATAGCTGAAATTGAGGCAGTTATCATTCTGATTGCCTTCAATCTCCTCCTTTTAATTAGTTGCTCCTTCCCAACCATTAGATGCATGGACTCTCACATGGGCTTCTATCTTCACTAATACTTAATTAGTCTCTGTTAATGTTTACTCTTTGCTGTTAGAATGTGTTTGTCCTTTGAAACACCACCTTGGATGTCACACTCTAATTTATACTTCTGTTTGCTGGTTTTATTGGAATGAGAATTGTACATATTCAAGGAGTTTTGTTGTGCTGGTGTTGAGCAGCTGTAACCCTCACACAGAAAGCACTATGCATCTGCCAGCATGAAAAGTGATACATACAGTGAAGTGTGGCATGCAAAGATTGCAATTAAATACTCTGATTAAGGTTTGATGTTGCAAGAACACGCTCCTCTATAGACATTTTAAAGTCCTTTTTCTCCTTGCTTTCGTGCGTAAGCTAAAAGTGCATTCCTGATGACAACAGGAGTCATTAAGGAACACAAATCTGGTGTTCCCTTCTCAAGCTATATGTACTCTTAACAACTCCCATGCTACAGCAAGAGATTTCTCATCCACTGCTTGGCAGCACACGATTTGCACTGCCATGGTTTAGCTAATTAGCTGTCAACATATTCAGAGTCCACATCTGCAGCTTTATTACCAGAATGAAAGTCACATGAATCTCCTTTTTTTTTTTTTTTGGTGGGTTTTGTCATTTTTCTCCCAATATAAAGCCTTCAGACCTTTCGGATTCTCTATTTTTGTCATATTTTCCACAGCTCTGTGTGAGCAATTATTGCGTGATGTCTGTGAAGTTCAAATGTGTACCACCTGCCTCCATTAGTCATCACTGTTTCTCTGTCAAAATTCATTGGTGCTAAGTGACTATTGCCAAAGTAAATAGAAAATATAACTGGAGAAGTAGAACACACTGTAGTATTCGTTGGTTTTGTCTTTTTTGAAGATTACTCTGTCAGCAGTCATGCAGAGTGAGGGCATTTTGTTCTTTTCTTCTTTTGTTTTGTAAGCTTACCAGTCGTGCTGTTATAAAGGATTTTAATGTAAACATTTACATTTCAGCTAGTTATGGCTATTTTCAGTCGTTTTCAAGCTTGTGCACACAATGAACTGCTTGGCAGAAAGACTGTACAATAAGCTTCTTTCCAGTAAGTGCTTTACACTCATACATTTTTAGGAGAATACTGCTCCTTGCTGTCTCATCTTTGCCAGAGGACCACATGAAAACCTGGTCCGGTCCTTGATGCTTCTGTCCTCTGAGATTACTCCAGATATGACTATTGAGCTTATTCTACCTCAAGATAGAAGGCAAATGTGTGCCACCCTGAAGTTCATGGCAAAGTTCCTGTTGATTTCAAGGAGGCCAGGTTTTCATTCCGAGAGAATTGGCATCAGCTCCCCTGGGGAAGTGTCAACATGGACTGCACCGATAACATTCTTATTTTGTCAGTGCCAAAGCATACACCCACTCTATGTCCAAACAGGAGAGGAACCCAGATGGTGTCATGTCACACTGCCATCCAGATCCATTTCAAAAGAGTTTTAGTGCCAACTCTGATCAATGTATTTAAAATGTTTTACTCTAAATTACTATAATGCTCCAGTAGACAGATCCTAGGATAGATGGCACACTTAACAGGATATGCATAATAATTATTCTTAGCTGAAACAACTGGCCAAGAGCTCTGTAGGAGCCCTTCCTTCCTTCCTTGCTTCCTTGCTTCCTTCCTTCCTTCCTTCCTTCCTTCCTTCCTTCCTTCCTTCCTTCCTTCCTTCCTTCCTTCCTACCATCCCTCCCTCCCTCCCTCTTGTCAGAAGCTACAGGCTGAGTAATTCTAGGGCTGCAGAGGCACAGATTTGACTTTCTTCCCCCGCCCTTGTTGCCTCCAGAGATAAACAGATATCGACCTGAGCAGAAGGAGAAGTCCGGAGAGCTTTTAGACCAGAGTTGTTTTTACTTCACTGCTTAATGAAAGTTAAAAAGCAATTAAAATTAAATTACAATTGATTAAAGTTGAGCATGAGATTCTAAAACATACAAATAAACAACCTTTCTCTTAAAAGCTGCAGTCCCTAATGAAACCTAGCTGTATCTTTTTTCAATCTTACATAATTTCATAATAAAATAGAAGAAAATGCAAAGAACTTCCTGGAGTTTCATTTTAGCTTGTATAACTGACCATGATGAACTTCATAGACCAAATCCTGCTTTAACTGAATCCAGGGCAAATCCAAAGCAATTCCAAAGCAATTCCATTTATTCTGATAGATTTATTTAGAAGAGCATTGCCTGACCTTCCAGCATCAGTGTTTAAACTGCGTGCAGTCAAAGCAAATTCAAACTCCCCTGCAAGCTATGGTGTTATTGGAAATTTTTCACATCTTTTTTTGCCTGTGTGCAAAACAGATCACTGTGTTCCCAACATTTAATAATCTTGGGTTTTTTTAAGAATGCTCTGCACCTAATTAAATACTTTAATCACTTTTCGAAAGTAAACCATAACATATATTGTTAAGAGTTGGTGTGTCTTGTGGATGTTCATATTTATATACTAAGTCTATAATATCTGTGTTGCTTTTACTACTCTGAAAACCATTCTCAGCATCTTTTTGTAGCATACATGGCTGGGGGAGGTAGAGAGTCCCCTGTTGGCAAAAGTAATGCATCTTTCATCCTTGGATCCTGGCCAAGGGCTACGTAGCCTTGTGATTAATATGTTAGCTGCATATTTACAAGGTAGAAAATTCCCCTTCTGCTGAGCTTTTACTCTTGCTGATATTAGTATTTTCCACCTCTTGCTGTTGATTATGGTTTTCCATTTTTCCGGTAACAAAAATGAGACAAAAAATGCTCAGGCATATCTCCACATATTTAATACAGTCAAATTATTGTAAATAGAAAGATGGGTCTGACATTTTATCACATTATGGAAACACAGGAGCCCTGTTATACACAAGAAAGGCATCTCACCTACAGCTTTGAAGTATGATTTTCAGAAACATGCAACAATTTTTCCATGTTTCATCTCTCAGGTTTTTGCTAATGAGCAAACACTCTGTAAAATTTCCCCTCCTGTAAAATCAAACATTTGACACTAAAGAAGTGAGGGAACCAAAAATATTATTGTGAATACCTGGCCTGATTCCCTGTAGGCCTGCTTTTTTTGTTAGCAACACACTCTCAGGTCTGCAGCGGAGCATGTAGCACCATGTAATTTTTACCAGTAGCCCCAATAACCACCAGACCCTGACCCAGTTTGGTTCAACAGCTCTTTTCTAATAGTATTTCATCCATTACATTTCAGCCAGCCAAGTACTTATTTTTCTAACTTGGCTTCTTGTTTTCATATGTAAAATGTTTTGGATTGGGTATGTACTTGCTGACATCTCTGTAGGAGGTGGTAAATTGTTGACATTAAATACCAAGACAATTATTTTTGCTTATGGAAAACTGTCTAATGTCTGTTGCAGCAAGGCAGCAATATTTTTCTGTAGGAGTATTGTCACTTTTAATAAGCACCCTAGTGTTTTATTTTTCAGTGTGACATCTGTCTCTTTTCTTTCTTCCACTGAGTTTATGCAACGTATGCACATAGTGTTTGATTATTCCTTTTCTTGCTTGTTTTTTACCTCTACCGTTCTTAAAATTTACTCATTTATGAAAGGGAATTCTTTAGCGTCTCACTTTTTATTGGTTGTTATTTATACTTTTTTTCCCCATGTCTTCTGTTATAATTCAGGAGGGGAGAGCAGATTGAAAGCCTGTAAGTAGATTTGCTGTCTATCAGCATTTTCAAACCCCAGATCTGGACCACTGTATCATTTTCCCAAAAATCTCAGAAGCTCTGTTCAGGGCCTTGAAGATGAACTGAGAGCCTGAAATCCATAGAATGAGTGACAAAGGGTCAGAGGACAACTGAACTAAATCCAAATCCTTGTCACACTGTGTGGGTCTATGCTAAATCTGGATTACATTAACCATGTTTGGCAAGGTAGACCTGCTCTGAATAGTTAATTTCCCAGCTCTTTCAGTCCATTGAACCAGTAACTGTCTTGGGTACAAGAGACAATGTTAGTAATTCACATTTGATCCCTCCACTCCCATAAGGACAATCTCAAGCCCTCAGTGAAATGCCTCAGTACAAAACCTGTGCTATAATTGCAGGCTCTCATTTCTTAGTACACATCTTGACCTGCAGGATAGCTGTGTATCCTCCACATTTCTCTTTCTGACTGTTTGCCAGAGCAATTTAATAAAAGGCTGCAAGCACTACCTGTATATACAATTTAAGTAGGTCAACTTCTCTGAAAAACTGCTGAGTTCTCTAGTGGTTGGAAGCAATAATCACTATTCATGAGCCTTGCCTATCACTCAAAGGCCTTGTTTAGATCAGACAGATCTGTTGTGCCAGCTACTCTACAAAGACATAAAAAGCACCTCTCCCAAAGACTTTGTAACCAGAATTTAAGAGCAGGCAAAGTAATGGAAGGAGAAGGGGAAAGGGAAAAAGCAATAGTGAGCAGCTTGAGACACCACTTAGTAGAACATTTTAGCTGTATTGCTTTTGTTCACTTTTTGTGATGTAATGTGTAAAGCCAAATTGTGCTGATACAATTCACCTTTTGTAGAGCACAGTACCTGAAAAACAGGTGTTATTTTCAAGAAACGAAGGGATTTCTTGATCTAAGTGGTTATAGGCCTTTCTGATGGGGGTTTATGATTCTCTACCCTTTAGGCACTTCAGATAATCTCCTTCCCAGGTGGAGCAGGGATCCAAAGCTCTTCACCTCATGAGGACAGGACAGAGAGTAGTGAGAAATGCATCAGTGGCTCATTTCTTCCTATGTGCCTGACCTGTTGGAACAAGAAGATGACAGGGACCTGTAGGAGGATGACCTTGACCCTCCTAATGCTTCAGGCAATCTATGAAGTGTGGATCCACGAAGTTTCCAAGCTACTTTAATTTATGATCTAGTCCTTAATAGTTGGTATTGTCTTCAATCAACATCAGTGAGGATGCTGCTGATGATGACGACAATGAATGTGAAATGTTGCTTGAGTTGCAAACAATGCTTCTTAAAAACAAATAATTGCATAAGTAGCTCTTGCATTAAAGAAGTTGTGAAAACTTGGAAAGGATGCAGAGAATAATGATGACAACTTTTGAGGAATAGAGAAATGCCTTATAATGAGAGATGCAAGGAAATCCTTTTGCTCGTTGCATGCAAAACCAAGAGGCAACCTATATTCTAATAGGACAAGAAAATATTCAAGTTTTTAATATTTTTCTCAACATGTCAGAGAAAAACATGATAAAAACAACATAAGGCTGTTAATGTCAATCAAATGAAAGTTAGGAGTAAAACATGCATTTTCAGCAGCAAAGATGAATATCTGCTAACCTAATAGGGGCACATCTGCCTTTGACTTCATCAGAAGCATTTGGTTTAAAGCAAGCCTCATTAAGACTGTGGTGGACTTCACATGGGAGGGGAATCAAGGCACACTCCATGCATTATTCAGAAATTTTAGCTACATCATCTACAAGGTTCCTTCCTACCTCATAGTCTAAAGTTCTAAGTTCTAAAGGTAAGGTTTAGTGCCGCAGAGAAGAGAAACATTGTTTTAGAGAGGAAATAGTCCAGTCTCTACTGAGTGCCCGTGGTATTCAGGTGATGTTATGTACAGCCTGTCCCCTTCATCCTCATAAGGCAAAGGGAGCAGGAAGGAACAGGCAGGACAGTGACTTTTTTCACGCAGGTGATAGCCATGCTAAAGGAACAGGTACAATTTCAGGATTTTTATTCTTGATTTACAAGACACTGAGGACTTAAAGAATGTTTTCTTATGTGTATGAAAACTGTAATCTACACAGCAGACATTTTGGTAGGGTATCAGATATCTGATCCCATTCTGAGTCATATCAGTCTAAGGCTGCAGTGCTATGGATTAATTCCAGATTCTGACTTGAAAAGTATGGATGTCTTTCTGTATTTTGAGTCCCAAGCCCATGCAAAGCAACAAGCACAAATCACATGTGCTTCAGCCTGATTGCTGAACCAAAAAAAATCCAGAATCATTGCCAATCAAAAGCAATTTTCCAGTATATGTTTGATACATTGAACAATGGACCCTCTGCCAATAATACCCAGCATATGAGGAAAGTGGTATAAATGTCTGATAAGAGCTATAAAGATAAAGCACTGTGCAATAAAGACCAGAACTGTGCTGAACAAGCCATCTGAGAGCAGCCCACACAGGAAGCAAGAGAGAGGTCATCTCTTGTCGTTCATGAAATTATGCTCTAAATCAGAGTCAGAGGGTAGCAGAGGAGTCCAGTGAAAGGTGTTAGCAAGTTCACTGAGGGGGAGTATCTTAAAATTTTCAGAGATAAAATGGATAAAGAAGTGGTGTTTCGAGGCAAAGGAAAGCATTTAGAGTTCTTGCAAACTCAGCAATTGAACTGAGTTGTGGCTGGGTGGAGGGGATTAATATTGCTTTGATTTAAGAATTTCTTTACAGTTTGTTTTCTTGCTGGTATTGCCTGAAGTAATAAAATTAAATAGTTCAGCTTTCATATGAAATGAAAGTTGAATCCTGTTCTTTCCCTGTGTATAGACAATGCTCTCCACTAGGACTCGTATCGATTTGGAGCACTTACCACCCAAGTTCTTTTCAGAACATCTCACATTCAGATGATGAAGCCCTGCAGCACAACTGTGAGTCACAGGAGAACATAGCATTACCCACATTTCTCTGACAATAGGTCAGAGAGGTATAGGTAAGGGCTTTATCATGGTCACAAGATCAGAAAAAATAAAATGGGACTGGAATATCAGAGCTCCCTGCTCTCAGCCCTAAAAGAGAAGCTAATGAATATGGTCTAGAAAATCCTCCTACAGGTGGGGAGCAAAAACGTATGATGAGCTGTGGACAGTATTTTTAATGCTTCAGTGTCAGGAAGAATGATCTCAGGCCTCTGCCATGAACCATCTCAGGATCTTCTCAAAGGTTTCACTGGTGACCTCTGTAATGGACTATAAAACAGGACTGTGACATTTCATAGATGAGCTGAGAAGGGCTGCAAAATTTTTGGAAGGCTAACCTTCCAAGAATCTTGATAAATGGATTCAAAGAGAGAAAATAAATAGAATGGATCGATAGCAGCAAGGACAAGTTTCACTCAAGAAATAAAGGGGCAAACCCTGGATCATGTTAAGGAAAAATCAATTTACTTGGGCCTGCTGTGGATGAAGCAGGGGGAGAGCTTTGGATCTGCTAGCAAGTGTAAGAGCAGCCTTAAGCTCTGAGGTACCTATATCCCACCCTGTCATGTTAGCCCGTTTTAACACCTTTTTTCAGCTTAAAAAGTGTTTGTTTATTTTTTGTTCCTCTAGAAAAACATGGTTTCCATGGAAGGGCCTTCCCTAGACTTTAGTATTGAAAGGAATTAGATTCAGTATGCTTCTAATGTTTTAAGTCCCTTCTTTTTTTATACCAAAGCCCAGCTTTACAGTCAGCCCCCCACTGCAGAACAGGCATGAACATTGCAGAGCTGCACATGCATTGTAAGGGACTCCCTTCTCTGACATGCTGCCAGAACAGAGGAGAGCTTTGAAACATCATGGCAAAAGTTTCTTACAAATTGTATGGAATCAGGATCTCGGACTACACCAGGCATAAGTTCCGCCAAGGCTTCAGCCTCGGAGTTTACCATCTGTTACTTAAAGCGTGAGAGTTGCCTCTTCTCAAAGACTTCAGCTGAATCTGCTGCAGTGCAATTTAATTAAAACCCTTGTTTGGAAGAGGGGTGGACTGATTTTTGCTAGCTGGCATATATCTAGGAGTAGCTAGGAGCATGGTTCTGTTCCAAAAACTACTGTAGAGCCATTTGAAAACTTGTACTGCCTGAAGGACTCGCATTCCTTGTGGTTATTTCTGACACATGAATGGTACAGTCATCAAAAATGTGAGAAGCATGTGGTAAAACTGGCAAAATCTTGCTTTTTGAGACATTCACTGGACTTCCTGCCTGCAGCCAAATGAAGAAGAATATGCCACATTAGAATTACCATCTAGGAGTTAAAGTTTTTAAATTACTTTTTCTTTATGCTTCAAACAAGTTGCAGCCTAAGGTAGTACAGGCAAGGCACGGGGTCAGGTATTGATTCACAAGACATAAAAAGTAGGTTTGCTTTCTTCCATTTTAGCTGTGCTAAAACTTGAGCCAAACCTGTTTGTGAGGATGTGATAGTGGCAGGAGGCCCAGTTCTGATACTCAGCTAAGCAAAGCAGACTTCTGCCCGTATCTTGAACACCACATATGTGAATGATCAAACACATACTTTGAGGAAAAACAATTCCCCAGCTTTCACACTTCCTGGCTTCACTGGATGGAGAAAACTGCTGGAGTTGCTAACTGCAGCCTGGGAAAGTTTTTTGCAGTGGAGTGAGAAAATCTGACTCAAAAGTGTGAATGTTTATATAGAAAAGCCTAGGAGAAGTTCTTATTTTGCAAAAATGAATTTCTGAAGATTGTTTAATGGGAATTATTTTCAATAACATGCTGGATTCTGCTTTCAGGAAGTTTTATTCATTACTTTTAGTGTTCATCCCAGACTACTGAAGCATTTGTTAAATCAAATGAAGTCCAAATATTGGGATCTGAAAGAGCAAGACAGAGCTATCAGGTTTTCATAAAAAAAAGTGGCAAGTAATTTCCAAAACACCTCAAAGTCAAGAGAGAGGTTTTAGCGGCACCACATTGCCCTGCAGGTACTTCTGTGTTTTGCTGACTACAGCCCCCAAAACCTGGCTTAGCATGCCAAGGGCAGATGACTGTAAAATGTCAGATAGAAAGAGAGCAACTTCTTTTAGTCGTTTCAAATTTGCTGTCAGGAAGCTAAAGTTGATGTCAAACTCTTCTGGGTACATACCAGGTACGGTCTGACCTCAGTTACTTCAATAGAAAAATGAGTGTGGAATTTTTTTGAAGTTACTTGAACAGCACCCTCCACAGATGCATTTCTTAACACAGAGAAGATCCTTTCTGATAATTGCCCTTTCTGATAACAGATTAATAATTTTTTAAATGTATACATTTTGCTAGCTGCTAAGATCATCATAAAATATGAAGCAACGTATTTTTATGTTGTGTTTGTCTTAGCTGCAGTTCCCTGCTTCCTGAAGATTATTGTAAAGTAACACTTTAGTATCCTCTCAGTAAGAAACTGGTATTCCTGCACACAAAAGTCTCTGCACTAATGGTATCTAGAGAACACTGTTATGATTAAAAACCTGAAGTCTTCAATATTGGAGAGAAAGAATATATATTTCTATGTCTCTGTATTAGCATAAATGGTCCTTTATAGCTTTCTGACTCTCTGTACTGTCAGAGAGGTCTGAAGGCAACAAATGCTAATTAAGATTCAGAGTCCAAGCCTGCAAGACTTTGGAAGGTAAAACCGTGCTTGACAAACACTTTAAGCCAGTATAGATGGTTCCAGCCCAAAAAAGCAACATGTTGCTCTCCCCAGCTCCTTGGTGCTCTTTCCCAGCCCCGCAGCTCTCCTCCACTCTTGCAACAAGCCTGGGTCCTACAGGTAGGAGGACCTGCTTGATCTTAAAATTAGCATGGAATTTGGAAACTTAAAAAATGAGATTAATTTGGTATGAGGAACTGTGGAGGAGAACAAATGGCCGGGAGACTTCAGTTTTTAGTCACAGCATGCTTGGAAAGCCTGTATGGGCTCTGACTTCGGATACTGTCCGTTTACATAACCTGTCAGCTCTGACTCTTTGGCAGCCATTTCTCTTTGCTTTTTAATAATAGGGGGGATTTAACCTCTGCAGAAAAGGCTGTTTCCATTCCTCCCAAGACAAAAGCCTCTAATTTACTTTTTTACTTTAGCATTTTTCTTTCTATAACTTACTAACTGCATGTCAGACCAAGACGAGAAGTAAGATGGTAGCACCAAGCCTTAGTTCCTTCCCATTGTTCACACAACCAGCATTGATTGCTAAGAACAACCTCTGTTGCTCTGCTCACTTTGGAGATATTCCTCTCCATGCAGTTTTTATTTCATTTCCTGTGAGTATGTGTTAGCCAAGGTAAACTCATCCCACAGCGCAGTGAACATGAACAAAACAAATACAGGAAGCATATGGCTTTTTTTAAGCTGGGTGCTATTCATCTTGCTGAAACAAATAAACAACCAGAAACCCCTGCTTGGTAGAATGCATTTTCAGGCTGAAATATAGCTCTTGTTCCTCTAATGTGAGTTCTGCAAAGGAGCCATCGGTGTTGTGTAGGAAAATTTCAGTAGCAACTAAGCAGACCTGCAGGGTATTTGTGGCTGACAAGAAGGACTAAAATGGAGGAAATTCTGCCCAGCTCCATATTTCTCTGTTACACGGAGGCCTTGGCTATTTCCTCCTCATTCATAAGGTCTGTCTCTGGGTTGGATTTTCGTCTGGAGTGCTCTGAGACCTTCTGTGCTCCACAGAGAGCTCCAGTGTGGCTCCCCAGTGCCTGGGTACGGACACAGGCTTTGGACACAGCCAGTCTTGACAGCAGTCTCAAACACACCCTCATCAAATGGTCTCGCTTGTACAACACATTTTTGAGATATACCCACAGACTGGGAAGAGCATTTCCCACTTTAACTGACTCAAGGTTCACCTAAAGTTTGTGTCATAGCTTTTTCCTTACCAATACTTCCCTGAAAACTGCTTTCCATTATAATCCACCATCTCACTTCTGTCTGTTCTCTTTGAGGAAGGGCCAACTTTCAAAGTACCTCGTGGCAGTACCAGGCAGACGCAGTTTCAGTGTATTACTGCATGCAGCTCATCAGAAACTTCATTTTCCCTCTGGAGATATTCCCCTACTTCCCCACAGCACAGCAGGCTCAAAAGAAATCTTGAATTTATCAGCAAAACAACTGGCAACTTCCTCACAGCTAGAGAATTTATCTGGAAATGGAAATAGTTGAATTGAAGCAGCTGCACACCAGCTGGAACATTTTCACTGCAGCAATTTGTAGCAGAGGAGAAAATTATATATTTTTTATAATATCTCTTAAAATTATCACAGTAATAGTCCCACTAGCTCAATTCAGGGGTTTGTGCCAGTGGCTCTCTGGAGGCCCTAGGGTTTTGATGTGTTTTATGGTTCTTGGTTTGGTTGGGTTTTTTTGGTTTGGTTTGGTTTGGTTTGGTTTGGTTTGGTTTGGTTTGGTTGGGGGTTTTTTGTGGTTTTTTTGTATGTTTGTTTGGTTATGATTTGGTTTGGGTTTTGGTTTTTTCAGTAAGGCAGTGGTGAACTCCAGTGTCCTCAGAGAATAAACTGGGGTAGAGAGTCCTTGTTGTCCAAGTACTCAAAAAGAACAGGGGGAATCCAGCCAGCTCTGATCATGACCATTGCAGAGGCAGTTGTTACATGAACATAAATCTGAACTCATCTTGTACAATGACCTTTTTCATTTACATAGTCAAAACATGTTCTTGACCCCAAAGCAGAAAGGCCACTCCAGTCTCAGAGAGCATTTAGTTATACCTCAACTGGTTCAAACAGAAAAAGCAAAGACGGGCATTTTTATCTTTACCCTGCTTCACTGCCATTGGGATTTCCTTCATTATAGACTTCCCACTGGTGACATTAGGATTAGGTTGTCTAGGAATCAAGAGACGTTGACATAGTGAATGTTCCCCTGGAGAGTTATGTGGCATTTTCTTTCCAAATAAGGATGCTTAGCAAGCCTGGGACAGAAAAACTAGAACTGCACCCATTGGTACTGCAGATGCTATAAATACAAATGGATAGTCAAAGGTTGTTAATTTTTATGTGCATAAAATGCACACACAAGAGAAGAATATAAACCAAGCATAAAACAGATGCATGGTTCTCTCTAATGCTGTGCTCATAGTATTATACAGAAGTAGTACACTGAATGCTGTGAAGTTCTCTTTCCCCACACTTATTTATTTATTTGCTTTCTAAATGTTTGTGTATAAATTCAGCCCTTATTAAAGCTCTTGGTTGAGATCACTGGCTGTAACAAGCTCTTGAAGAGGCTGGCTCTGCAAAAACTCTCAGCATCTTTTGGAATGCATCTTTATTCAGGTCTGGAGATGTTCTTTCAATTCCAATGGGACTGAATATACATCCTCCTTTAAAAACAAAACAAACAACAAATCCCTCCGGTTCCCTTGGGAATGAATTAGTATCTCAGTTCTTTGTCAAAAGGTAGCATGAAAAAATTCTATGCCATTCTGAATATTTTGAATTTTCCACTTTTTCTCGAGATAATGTTGTTTCAGCAAAATAAGTAATTTCCTGAGGAAGTCTGACTTTCCTTCCAACACCCTTCTGCCTTTCTATTTTTATTCTGAAAAATACATCCCAGATACATTTGATTTAGTAAAAATTGATCATACTCGAAAATAAAGCACTGTCATCCCCTGAAATGTTTTGATGTGAGCAGTCTGAGCTTAAAACACAGTGTAAATCTTCTTTTTGACTGTCTCATCTGAGTACATTGAGCTCTCATCATCTGCCAAGTAGCCTCATCCAAGGGCAGAATGAGCATCTCAGGCATTGCAGTGGCAATTGTAATATGTGCTCCTTGGGTAGATGCACTTCAATGTCACCTTAATTTTAAATCAAACCTTTCAATTTGGAAACAGTAGAACCTTTTGTTTCCATGTATCAAAAAAAAAAAAAAAATCCTGTGGAGAGTTTTCAGATCTGTTTTCAGAGGTTGTTCTGCTCTTTCAGCTTTTTGACCTGATTTAAAAGGGAAAAAAATGTCAGAAGTGTTGGAAAAGGAAATCCAAATTTTGTTCAAGAACTATCTGTGTCAGCTGTGCAGTGCCATTGCTTGCCAACATCATTGTCCTTACCCTGACAAAATTTATACAGCCATTTTTGGGAGTTTTGCTGAAGCAAAGGCCGTGGGACTTCGATCACGTGAGAACAGATGAAGATAAAACATGAAATCACACTGATACGCTGCGTTGGACTGCATACATAAGGCAGCACTCACACAGGTAATGGGAGAAGTCTTGAAATTTCCTGCAGATGGCTTTCTGGAAAACAGCCATTAGCTGAGGTGTGAACTCTAGGGCTCAGTAATATTCCTCATCTCTTTGAGAACAGTTCTCCCTACTGTTAGAATAAAGAAGGTCGAATCTTTGCCCTGCAGACCCATGCTGCTGGATGGGCTGCAAAGATGGATTTTTTTCTTCCTGTATACCTATGAGTGAAAATTCAGTAGCTGGCCCAGTGAGGTACTACTTACCTGAACAGAAGTGTGAGATTTCAAATTTAAAGGGCAAGAGGTCTCCTCTGTACTCTAATGCATAGATTAATTACAGTGTGAGGACCACAGCAGAAGAGCACAACTGGTAAATTATCTTGTCACTGAATGTAGGAGTGCAATAATGAGGCATGCTGTTACTTGTCATTCATATTATACAATAGTTACCTCCATACCCTGCAATATTAAATTTTTACTCAGGTAAAGTATATTTAATAATCAGTAGATGAATAATACCTTCAACTCATTTAAAAGAAAATAAGATTTACACAGTTCTTATCACCTCTGTCTTTATACCTGACAAAAGGCTTCAGGTATTCTTTTTACTGCAGAGAATATGAATTAACACGGATAAGAAAAATCCAAATCTATGATTTGTATATCAGGAATCTACTACATTTGACACATTGAGCATCTTCAGTCATTTCTCATGTGGATTTCAGCAGAAATTTCATCTAAATTTCACTAATAGCATTTGATTGAGTTTGTCATGATTTGCCTTGCAGTATCACAGGCAAGTTTTGATCAGATGGGGAATTTTATAGTAACATGAAGGGAACATGGTCTTGGAAAGCAACATAGGAAAGTACCTATTTCACTCCATGGACCATAGATTGCCTGACTCTTGAATTGCTAAAGCTGAGTGAGATAAATGTGACTTTTAATTCAAAGGTGGGGGGTATGGTGGGTTGATACAACCTAGAACAAAGAGTATAAAAACATACCAAAGGGCTTCCTGGAGTTAATTCTTGTCATGGTTAAAAAAAAAAAAGAAACCAACTAGGAGTCAATTTAAAATGCCAGCAGTAAAGAACTGATCATCACCCTTGATACGTCATTCCATTCCTTAATTACTCACAATTAAAACCTGTGCTTCAGCTCCACCCTGCAGCCATTAGATGTTTGCCTGACAGACCGAAGCAAACATAATCAAAGGCTACATCCCCTAAGAACCCATATAACTGTGATTGTATCACTGTTTGCCTTCTCCTCTGTAGGCTGTGTGGACAGAAGTCCTGGACCTTTCCCCTATAAATTGAAACCAAAGCCATTCTTCAAATTCCGCGTGGAAGTCATTTAATCCAAACTATGTATTAAGTTACCAGCTCATCTAATCTTGACCCTGAGATTTCGAAAGTGAAAGAAGAGTCAGTGTCAGCATGGGTGAAAGGAGTTTTCCTCTTAGGATTTCTCTCAGTTACTAGTGATAGAGCTACATGATGGACTTAAACTAGATGCCTAATCAAAGCTAGGGGAGAACAAATTTATATGGTGTATAAAAACCACAAAATCATTCCCTAATAGATGACTTTACAACTATGGGTGACTTCTCAGTCCTTCTCTTTTGTATTAAGCAGATGAGAAACAGGTCACAGACTTTTAACAAATTAACACTCAGATTAAAACACTGCAGGTTCAGAGAAAGCATGGGAAAATTCTGATTCAGAAAATTGCAAGCATCAAAATAATCATAAAAAATAGGCTGAGTTTCCACTCAGCTATAACCAGAGCATCTCCCCTGCAGCAGCATAATGTTAAATATTCCATTTCCAGCCTTGGTGTGATATTTTTTATGTATTTATTGAATAATATTTGTATGCTGATAACCAAGTCTATAGATGGTTATAAAATCCTTCTGCTGCAGTTAATTTTCTTTTAATGTTACAAATAATAATAAAAAAAGTCAGACTACTTCATAAATCACAAGATTATTCTGTCTCATTTTCATGGAAAAAACCCAAAAAACAATTCAAATGATAAAGTCACACCAGCTACACATCCACTGGAAGAGGCATCTTTCATGACGAGATAGAAGTGTCGTTTCAGTCACTGACAAAGCTTTTGCTGTGGTCTCTACAAAAGAACCTCTTATCTTATCACTGAACACAGCTGTAAGCTTTATAAATGTATGCTGCAACTGCCCAGCTCCAACTCCTATTGTAACAACCATCAGTAGAAATTTGATATGCAAATCTCTGGACAGTTTCTTGTCCTTGGGCTAAGTATGGCAGCTTATCAGGAATTTAGTGATACTTAGAGATTACTTGCCAAGCAGTTCTTCATAACATGGATGAGGGGAACTCACATGCCCTATCACAGCTCTTGAATGTTGAGTGTAAGGCTTGTTTAAGCATATTGATGTGGAAAACTTTGGAGTCAGAAGGAGCATAGGGATAAATACGAAGTCATAGCTTAAGGCTTCTATACAGAGGTAAAATTGTATTCCATGTGTTTACTAGTCCAGAAGGATTGAAGGATTGCATTCATTTTGAGTTCCCTCAGTTTTGGAGATTCATGTTGTTTGGCCTCTATAACCCTGTTTCTTTTCTGAAGTCTCTGCTCTCCAGGGGACAGTCCTTTGGAGATACGGTTTGTACCTCTTCTTTACAGAAGTATGATGAATTCCACCTTTGTAAGAAAACCCAAGTAGCCTGTGCCTTTGCCCTATCCCTATCCTAACATCTAAACATACCCTATCAGCCGAAACCCACAGATGTCTTCCTGCAGGGCTGCTCTCCAGCCTCTTGCCCCTAATTTGTACATATAACCCTGACGACTCCATAGCAGGTGGAGCATCTGGCACTTGCTCTTGTTAAATTTCATGCAGCTGGTGATTGTCCACCTCTCTCCAGTCTTTCCAGATCTCTGTCATTGAGGAATTCCAGAGTTCCTCTTTAGCAAACTTCATATACGTTCGACTCCAGTGTCCAGATCATTGATAAAAATAATAAAGAGCATTGGCCCTAAAAATGTGTATTTTCTCTTCTGACAACAAGATATTCCTCTCCTACTAATGGTTGCATCATTTCAAGTCCAAGGCATGACAATATCCTTGATAAACATACAAAGATACACAAGCTTCAGTAGTGATTTTTAAGGAGATAGAAATTCCCATATGGAAAACCCAACTTTGATGATTTGAATCATGCGTGATCTTACCCTGAATATTCAACTGGCTGCCAACCTAAGTTACTGTGTGTCACAGAGCTGTGTTTTAGGGGGATTCAGCTAATTTCAGTTTATCAATGGAAAAGTTGTGGATCTGAACTGTGTAGTCACCTGAGTGTTGTCTCCATCTCATGTAGAGAAATAGGTATTTTCAGAGGGCTGGGCATCCCACTAACTTAAAGACACTTTTCAAGCATGAGATAAGTCTGCCTCTGCAGTGCTCATATATTTGTATGTTATGGAAGAATTTCAGTTACTTACAGGGAGTGGTGCCTAATTTCCAGTGAGGAAAATATTTCCACTCTGCCTAAATTTAAGTACCTGACTACAAAGCCTAGAAGGCTGGACTGCAGTTCTTTGGATGATGGTGTGGAATGCCAGTCTCTTCTGAACTGCCCTTTGAGGAAACCTGTCTCTCCTTGATAATGCAAGAAATTGCTTATCTGGGCACTCAACATTGTGGGGTTTGTGTTTTAGGTGTCTTGGTTATACAGCAACCAGGACTGTACCATTTGCCAAGCTTTATGGATGAAAACCTCTTTGGGTGGCAACTGAAGATGCAAGGGTTTTGTTCTTTTGAGCTTAATACAAGACAGGACTGGTTTCTCAGACATGCAGGAGGGCTTGCTGTATGGCCTCTGGTATGGATGATCAGGTAAAAGCAGAAAGGAATCCAGCCTCATGCTGCATTACAATTTGAAAAACCTTGTGGTAACAATATGTGCCTAAATTGAACCTGGCAGTCAAAGATACTGTGACTCCAGACTGCCACGGTGCTTCATAAAACCCCCCAAACATGTCATTTTGAGCAGAAAGCCTTTTTGTAGGTAGGAAGTCTGAGAGGGAACAGTTTTCCTTGGAAGTATAATGTACCATTTCTTTCCATCAAAAGTAAAACCTCTGCCACTGAGTACCATTGAAGTTTCACCTACATTTTTGCGAGGCAGAAAGATTCACCTCTCACTTTGTCCTCCAACTCTCAAGACAGCATTGGGCAGTGAAGTCTTGCAATCTTCTGGCAGAAGCTGCAGTCTTGCAATCTCAGGAGCAGGCTGATGGTTTTAGGGTACTATCTAATGATTGCATTCAAATGGAGATAACAACAAATACAAAGACTGAGATAGAATGGAGAGGTCTGAAGCAAGTTGCATTATTTCAAACTGTTTAAGTGGTCATGTTTACCTTTTATTTCAGCTCACAGTGTAAGGAGATGGAAATAGAAAACATCCAAAAAAAGGATGTACTGTGAAGTACGTCCTTTTTGCATGTGCATAACTCACACTTCTAAAGCAACCATTGTATCTAAAATAAAATCTTCTGAGGTTCCAAGTGCAGAAAGACACTGTTATTATAAGCATCTGTGAGCTTCAAAAGCCATTACAGAACAGCCATATTGCGAGGAATGTGAAAACCAGATTTTGTGCCTCATTAATACTTTCCTGTTTTGTTTTTTTCCTGGCCTGCAGAGGGACTCCTGATGTGTTTTGGACTTATTTCACTTTACATAACCAACAAATATTCACTGCCATAGGGACATTTCCCTCAACCCATATGTGTGCCCCAACTTTCAGGTTCTGGAGATAGCGGCATTCTAACCCAAGAAATATTGTTTATATCTTTGTTTACAGAAAGTGGAACTTCTCCAGGTGGAGATGATAAAATGAACATCAGAAATGAATGGCTGTTTCTGACGAGGAACTATTTTACTGAAGAAGTCTGCCTTTTCCTACTCAATTTCAAACTATGCACACAAAGTTCGTTGTTTATAAAAAAATATCATCCAAAAAGACATTTCTCAAAAATGATGAGGTCATGAAAACAAGGACTTGAGGACTTACGAAAACAAGGTCACCAAATTCTAGTAGAAAGAGTCTATGTACAAGCTCTATGTAATATTTAATCTGGATTTTATGGTAGATGTAAACAGATTGGCTTAAATATAAGAACAGGAAAAAGATGAGACAGCAGGAAGCTGTCCCTTCATGTCTGAGTTTCCTCTTTAAATAACACCATTGCTTTCAGATTGAGCTACAGCTTCACCAGCTGAAATCTCTGTGTAAGCACACAAACCAGCTACAGAAGGTTGAGACCAAACTGCCTGGTCCATTATTCTCCAGTTATCTGCTGTGAAGATTTCTTGCACCATCTGCTGAAACATCATGCACAGACTTTGAATCTCAAGTCCTGTTTGAGATGCAGGCTGGTTCTATGTGATAATTCTGTGCTACCTGCAGGGAGTAAATGAAAAGAAATAAGCTCTATGCTGGTACGAAATATCCCTATGGTATCCAATGCCATTTAGGCTTGGAATCCAAGTTTTGCTACATATAATATACTTCCAAGGCCAAGGGGTAGGAGGAGAGTAATAAAGGAAAGACAGGCATATAAAGACTAAAGAATTTCCAGGCTGGAAATTCCCACATTGGTGATTGTCCCACCTGCAGTGAGCAGCCATTTGGTGTTTGCCTTTGTCCAGTTGTAATCAAGACTATTTGTTGGCTAGTATATACACATCTCTGGTGGCCTGCAAAGTGTAAAGGGCAGCTGTGTGCTCCTGAGTCATGTGAAACTTAACCGAAGTCCAGTAAGGTCCAATAGCAATTAAACATTCTCCTTAGACTTGACCCAGGAATGATTATACAAGAAAAGAGAGGGAAGCAGTCATCTCCTCTCCAAGTGCCTGTTTACTAATTATTTAAAGAAAGCAATCTTTAAGGAAAAAAAAAAAAGATGAAAAAAGAGTACACCCTAATAAGCTCATGAAAAAATCAGGGAACCAGGCTTAATTACAGATATCAGGCTGTCTTTGGGAGCAGTGAAACTGGTGACTCCAGTCGCACCAGGGAGATGGGTTGTCGTGGTCTGTCTCAACCTTTCATTTCCCAGGAGTTTTTCAAGACAGAGCAAAAGGTATCTTCTCTGATGGACATTTTAGCATCAGCTAAAGCTATGTTTAAGCACCCGGAACAGCCCAACATGCCTATAATAGTAAAAGCACTTCTTGACTTAGCAGTAAAACTTCTGTTTCTTCTATGACTTTATTTGCACTGCAGTCTAGTACTAGACACAGTCAAATCCTTAGCAGACTCTCTCCTTTGAACAATTAGGCATGAGAAGGAAGAAAACCATTTGACTATTTCTTTCACTATTCATTTGCAGGAGTTAAAAAACATGAGAAACAAGGAGAAACCAAACAGTAGGTAAGACTGCCACTGTTTAACTCCCATGTCCTGGTGCTCCAAGGAGCCAACGGAGTGACATAGTTAATATAGAACAAAAGTGATCATAAACACTTCTTTTTTCTCCAGGAGTAGGTAGCAATAGATAAAATAAATAAATATTAACTGTCCAAAGGCTCCCGTCTTCCTATGTTTCTGCAGATAATTTTATGTCTGTGATGTTGTGGCGTGACCCGTAGAAACCACATAACTCTAAACCTGGTCATCAAGCTAAACAATATTTGTTTGGTATTCCCCAGGAAGATCCTTGGATCTTAGAAACAGTTTTTCAGAGCTCCTCTACTCAGTTATGCTTGGAAGCACACGGATTAATTAGAATAAGGTTATTTCATGCCTGAAACATCATCTCGATACACTACAGCAACTCTTACAACACCCTTGTGATCTATGGTATCAGTACACCTGCCATACATTTACTTTTTGAGCGATTGCCTACTGTGAAGATGAAAAAAGTTTCTGTAAATCTCTGCACTAAACCAAATAGCTGCTGTTGCTGTTATGTGTACTAATGCACATGGCAGAATATCCCAGTTCCCTTCCATTACATGTGTGCATGTATGTGCCTGTACAGACACATAAATATAAATATTTATATAAAGGAATGTAAGAAGAATTATTAGTCTTTCGTTTTCTCTTTTCATTGTAATTTAGCACTGCCTATTTTAAGACAAACTAGAAATTAATCATCTAGCTCTGACACCATGGGAAATTCATATGTCTTTGAGTGTGTACCCAAATTCACATATCTGTGATAAAACCCCAAATGTTCTTTGGATTTATTTCTGTCATTTCCACACATTTTCTCGCATCCCTGCCTCCCAGCCAGAGACAGAAATACAGGTAAGATTGTTGAAAAATGTAGGGACTACCACTTTTTATTTCCTCGTAAGTGGGCCCTAGTTTGGCAAATGTCCTCAAGACATTTCCAAAACTTTTGACAATTACATGATTCAGATCAGCATAAACATTTGCACTTTAAGGGAGGCATCTGCTTCAAAGCCCACCTAAACACAGTAGCTTTTCAAAGCTTAAGCATTTGCTGTTTGAAGTTGTGAGATAGGTGCTATCTTTAAAAGTTTATGGAAGGCTTTGAACACAGGCCCCAGTGTCATACACAGAAGGAAAATACCACACAAAGATGGGGAAACAGGAATGCAGTCTCCAGGATACTGCCGAAATTTCTTCCACCCTCATTACCCCTGTCAAGGTGTGCAGTGCCCGGTGCTGGGTGCCACACACTGTGAAGGTGGGGGTCCAAAAGAAGACTGTCAAGGGGAAAACACTGGGAAAGTATAAGGCTGACTGAAAAGAAGATTCACAAGCAAGGACTGCTGAGGTAAATCAGATTGTTCAGTCCAAAAAGAGAAGACTGAAGAACACGAACAGCTTACAGAATCAGCACTGCTAATGTCAGTAAAGAGTACTTAACTATCAGCTAGATAAACCGCCAGGAAACAGGTGCTGATGGATGGTATCACCCTCAGGTGAAGAAAGGACCAGATAACTTCCATCCTGGTGATTTTGTAGCCCTACTGACAGATCTCCACCTGCACTGGTTCACAGTGTAGTTTCTTCCCTTGCCTTTTTTTTTTCTTTTTTTTTTTTCTTTTTCTATCAAATAAAGATATAAGTCTGCAATGCAAAAAGGAGCTGCTTCAATGGGATAGACTGAGAATGTGTGAATGAATGGCTCACCCCATAATAAGGATTTGGGACATTTTCTGAATAACTAGGATATATACAATCAAAAATTAACAAAATGATATAAATATAGCCCAGGTAAGTGTATAGAATATAAGGCTTCAAATGAAAGCAAGCAACAATCTATACTGTCAAATTAAATAAGTCCAGAGAAAGAGCCTGAGCCCTGATCATCCACAATGCTAAATAGTTATCTTGCTCCCTGGGTTTCTTTTGGTTCTCTAACAGTTTCTCTCCGAGAGGAATCTGCTATGGAAAGAGCTAGCCCTAAACAGTGTGGACCCTGAAGAGTGTGGACAGTGTGTAACTGTGCCACAAGACTTTAATGATAAGGATCAGTTCTGGCCTTTTTTCCTTCATCACTATTGACAGCTGCTGTGACCTTCTGACTTGTTTTGTGCATGACAGACAAATTCCTTTTGAATGTAGTCATTTTTTGATTATTTTGAAAAGTTGGAAATAAACAAAAGCCAATTCCAAATAAGTAGTTTCAGATTTCAAATGCATCTCCTCAAATTGGTTTAGCCCAATACTCCAGACTTAGGGAGATATATATATATATATATACTGGTTTGTTTGTTTGTTCCATTGTCAAACTCAAAAAAGGATAAAATTAATCACTAATTTACATAGTCCTTGTGTTCAGAGACCTTTCCTTCAAGAACCTGTGGCAGTGGCTTGTGGAAATGCAGAGCTTGTGTCTTTAAAACAGCACATTACTTATTTTTTCCTCAAAGTATTTGAAGTGAAACTTAAATCAATAGCAGAGTTTGCTCACACACATGGGACTCTGGGCCTCTCTACGCTCACCTCTGACAAGTGGAAGTGGCTCATAGAGCCTGTAGGGTCTGTGCTCTGCAGTGTGCGATGCCCTACAAGGCCCTGAGCTGACACCACACTGGCAATCTTTGATACAGAGAGCTATTTCCATTTCTAGGCTGCCTGTTTTAAGTGTCCACTGAGTCCTTTAAAGTTAACTCTGGTATCTCTGCATCAAGCTGAAGCCATTCCTGCAGCCCCTTGCCGTCCTGTGTTTCGGGCTCTCCAACATCTACCCTGGGCAGCCCCTCTTGGCCTGCCTCAAAACTCTCCCTTCCTGTGGTAATTTCAGTTTTTTTCCCTCCAGCCTTGGGAGGAATAACACCTTCTAGGCTGACTGAAGATAGCTGGGTGGGTGGATAGCTTCTCCCCTGGAGCAAAGATAGGAAAAAGAGAACAAAATCTTCCACAGATCCATGTGATTAATGCTGCCTTATCTATATAATAAATCACTTGTCTTTAGCTCTTTAAAAGTTTAATTCTTTAAAAAGGCACTTATAGCCTCCTTTTATTTAACCCTTTGTATTCAGACAGACAATTCAAAGCTGAACAGAGAAAAAACATGCCATCCTTAAAGTAATTCCTGTTCACATGTCAAGATTTTCATTGCTGATTGTAACAAACGCTGTGATATCATGTATAACAGCAGTTAGCTTGCCCATCTTCTTTTTTTTATTATCAGACTTTCTGGCATACTGGTGCTCCAAATACCTAATCAGCTCACATCTTGCCCCATTTTTCATGAGCCTGAAAAGTGAGACTCTTTCTCATCTCTTTCAAGTCAATGCTAGGGCTTGAAATTGGTATTAATGGCTTCCAAAGGAAAGTGCATGCAAGCTCTGTGAAACTGGAAAACATCCCAATGGGGAACTGGAGGGAGAAACAAATGAGAAAATAAGGAAGAAGATGAAACATTCTTTAATGATATCCTGCAAAAGAAAGGAAAAATTCTGTCTCCTCGGGGGCATAGTCCTTTGGGGAAAATGTAAGCACAACTACATACTCTTCCAGCAAACATCTTCTTCAGTAGTACATGCTCTGAGATTGCTTTCAAGTCAGCTGCTTCCCAGGAGCTAAGCACTAAGTGAGTCCCCTTGATGTGCATGGATATTTTGACAGGCGTGGGCGCTCCCAGGGGGAATCGTGCAGGACCCTCCAGGCAGCTGGGGCTACACTCTGCAACCATTGACTGCAGAGAGAGGTTGTGCCCCAGCCAGGCTGAAGCCATCCATGGGCCACGTGGTGGACACAGGCACCTCACCCACACCTCAATACCCCTGGTACACTGAAACTTGAGAGGGTGCTCAGGAGCCTTTCATTTATTGACTTTGCTTCTGGAGAGAGGTGACGGGCTGATTCAGTACATCAGATCGTGTGTTTTTCTGTTCAAAGGAGGTGTTAGATGAGATACAGGGAGGAGCTCAGACCCGTGAAACTTTGGTGGGTAAGTTAATATGCAATAACACTGCTCTAGTGAATTTTGGGCACCAAAGGAAGGAAAGAAAAAGAAATCTATGCAGCAGAGCATCTTTCAGAGGCTCCTTATGAAAACAGGCCATCTGGCTTCACTGCAGTGCATTTGTTAACTCTCCAGCCTACTGCTGTTCCCCTGCTGGGTGACACATGCTGAATCTGTCACACAACTAGGACAAAATTATAAATAAACAATGCTGCATTCAAATAAAACAGAACTTTCCCGCAGTAGGCTTACAGGAAGAAAAACGAAGTCAAGAGGCAAATCCTTGTTCTTTTGTGTGCAGGATAGTAGGTGCCTTGTTCAGTGCTGGAAAGGATATGTGGATCTCTCCCTGGAGGAAGGTGCCTTTTGTTGAGTGCTGCTTCTCATAAGTGTTGCAGATGCAGACCCAAAGGCATTATTGACAGCGACCACTTGGGCTTTTTGGGATCTCAACCACTGTCATGGGCCTGTTTTGCTCTTCACTGGCATGTGGTGAGAAACAGCCTGTAGTGCTCCAGGGTTTAAGAGAAATGAAGGCACTGGGGAAGCAGAGAGGTGAAATCTAATACCAAGTTAGTAGGAAGAATGGGAAGGAGAGCCGGAGATTCCAGTAAAGCAGCTGGAGTATGGGATTGCACTTGCATCATTGTTGGTGGGGATTTTGTATGCTTGTCTAAGATACTGAGCAGTCCTCTCCTTTTCTCTTAAATAATCAGAGATCTTTTCCAGCATTGAGAGACTTGTGGATATGAGAAACCCATCTGAACTGCAAAATCCATCTAAGCCAAGATGCGACACAAATATTTAGGACTTCTTGACTCTCGGTCATGGCCCCGATCAGAAAGAAAGCTGAAGAAAACTTACATGCCAGGTCCCTGACAGTCAATTCCATCCATAAGCCAGGCCTTATATGCGTGTGAACTGTATGGCAGTGTAGTGATAGTTCATAGTGACACCTCCTGGGAAAGACAGAGGAAGCTTTCCATAGGTCTGCGAGTCAAAAGGCCATATTAACATTGGCTGCAAGCCACCATTCTCTGTAAGCAAAAGCTTTCTCTGGGCCGAAAAGGTAACAGGCCATGCTAACTGGGATATTCTTCTATTTTTTTCATTCCTTAAGTCTATATCATTCAATGCCTGAACAAATAATATTGTGAAATGGTGCAAAATTGTTGCAAGCTAGATTTCCCAGTGGAGGTGGCACATTTGCACAGGCTGCAGTGTTCAAAGGCCAAAAGCTGGGTTCTTAAAAGATTAAAGACTTCTTCCATTTCAATCTTCAAAAAACAAACACCCAATTGGTCTGGTTTTGCCCAGTTCAGTGTTCTGCAGCTTATTTGAAGTCATAGTATACGAGTGGAATTGCTTTGGATTCACATTCATGGGAGTAAGAGATAAGCTGGGCTCACGGGGGTGAACGGATGTGACCTAAGGCATAATTAAGGTCGGGGCATGTGTGAGTGTGGATGTGCATACACAAAACACACAGCTAGGAATCCTCTCCTCCACACACACAACCCCACAGAGGTGGCACATACACAAAAGGCTGTATCAGTTGTTTAAAAATAGAAAATTAGGAAGAAAGCTGTAGGAGCTACTGAGACTGCTGTGCCAGCCCGTGGAAAATCCCAGCTGCTTTCAGAGCAGTGTGCCATCAAAAGGGATGGCCTGCTACTCTAGCCAGTACTGGCTTCAGGTTTCTGCCCACTAAAGCTGATCACAAGGTCACAGAGAAAATGGAAAGGTCATGATTGTACAAGCAGTCCGGGGAAAGTCAGGGGAGAGAGGCAGGATTGGCACTATTGGCAACAGAAGGGACTTTGATGCACACAAGGCTGTTGTAGGATTTCACCCCCATTTTGACCTCCTTTAGACCCATTTGTTTCAGGAGAAACGCCCACAGGGTCACTGGAGTGACACATTCATCCAAGCTTCCCAGAAAACCCTGGCAGGGTTAACCCATGCCCAAGCACCAACAGCACACCCATGTCCAAGTTTCAGATGAACATTTTTTAATACTAAATTTTAATACACTCTTCAAAATTTCTGTAAAATTCAGACTTGAAAATATCACAGGCTCCCTCCTATGCTGAAAATCTCCAAAGACCATAATAAAAAATCTGGTAAGTGTACATCTCCCCATTGTCTACATTAGGAGTTCTGCATCCAGCGCTGGGGTCTCCAGCATAGGAAGGACATAGATGTGTTGTGGCAAGCCCAAAGGAGGGCCATCCTTAGATGTTAGAAGGATGGAACACCTCTCCTATGAGGAAAAGCTAAGACAATTGTGTTTGTTCAGCCCGGAAAAGAGGTGGCTTTGTCATGACCTAATTATGACCTTCCAGTACCTGAAGCACATCTACAACAAGGCTGGCGAGGGGCGTTTTACAGGAACATGTAGTGACAGGAGAAGGGGAAATGGGTTCAAACTGAGAGTAGGTTTAGATTAGATATTAGGCAAAAAATTCTACAGTGTGAGTGTGGTGAGGCACTGAAACAGGTTGCCCAGAGAAGTTGGAGATGCCCCGTTCCTGGAAGTGTTCAAGGCCAGGTTGGATGGGGCTCTGAGCAACCTGGTCTAGTGAAAGGTGCCCCTGCCCATGGCAGGGGGTTGGAACGAGGTGATCTTTAAGGAAATGTTCAGACCTGCAAGTAATGAGGCACATTGATAGGGAACAAGTTGCTCATCTCCTGGAAACAAAGCAGAGTGGGCAAAGGGGAGCCTGGGCAGCAGCACAACTGGAGCATGAAGCCTACAGTATAGGACAATAAATATGTTTTAACTTTAACCACATACTGACCAAAAAAAAAAAAATACTCCTCTCCACTTTAAGCATGCAGAAGAGTCTTGCAAAAGCCAAGGATGACCATGCTCTTCCACAATGTGACAATCAAATGGCTCATTCTGCACTTGGGTACCTCCACAGCCACCATCAGGTCCTGGAGAAATGGCGTAGTTATTTTGGACTGGTGTGCTCACATCCCAAAAAGGGGTTTCAATACAGCCCTTTGAACCGTGATTTACTTGTCACCTGGGCCAACAAGAGGATTTACCCCACTGAGTCCTTGAGAGTCTCCCTGCTAATAGGAGCAACATTTGAGCACAGCACTGAGCAGAAACTCAGATCCAGCAGAGCGTGTTCAGGGATGTACATACACAATTAAACCCACGCTCTGGCTGGGGCTCCTTGTGTGCCTCCTGCTGCTGCCAGGGAGTGTCCCTGACAGGAATTCGTTTGGTTTTCCCACAAGGAGCCAGGACTCAAACTTCCCCTGAACTGTTGTGAGTGTGGCAGCACTCGCCCCCCTCTTGCATACCAGACAAGCCAGGCAGCAGCTCCTGTCAGTGCTGGCGTTTTATATCTTTACCACAGCAGAGGCTCCTTGCGTGCAGCCTGACTGCCGAGAGCCAAGGCTGCTTTCCATTATTCAGGTCAGAGTTCGCTCTCTGGTCTGTGGGGAATCAGACCCCAGGATCAACCACTTCTCTCTGTTTGGCGTTGCTCCAACAGACATGCAAGGGAGTTTTGTTTGTGTAGAGACAGATTTGTCCCTAGGTTCCCCCCGGGAAAGCTGCACAGCATGCTCTGGAAACCATGAGCAACGGGCGTTCTTGTTGGAGTGAATTACATTTGCCAGATTTAATTTATTCAAATAAGAAACATATTCATCCATTTCTCACTATACATTGTTTGTAAAATCAGTGGCGCAGCATCTCCAGAAAGTCATGAGCCAACTGCTGCACATGACCTGCTCTGGGATTCAGGCTGCAACAGGAAACTGGGCTTGGAGCAAGAATTCTCTCTTAAATGAACTTTTGTAACTGGATCTACATTGTGAAATATTTGGATATTGAGCAATGGAAGAATGTGGAACATAAACAATATCAACTTCTTCCTTTGAGCATTAGCAAGCTTCAGCAAGCAGGCTGGGTTCTGCTGTGGTACAGGGCACACAAGGAGGCTGGTGAGGAAGCAGGGCTTGTTGGGGTGCCTTTGTCACATGCTGCTTAGATTGCACTCCTTGCCTCCTGGTAGCCATTCCTCTAGTTACTATTGTGGGTGAAGAATTTGCAAGTGAAAATTGATAACAGTGCCTTTTGTTCCTCAAGTCTCCATGACAATACATTCTTTCCTGCCTATGATTTTGCTAGGAAGTAGGATTTGACTGCTCAGAGTGTGGGTTTGTGTCATCCACCACATCTGGACGTTCTACTCAGAGAAATCTAATTTAATCAGGGATTACTTGAATGTCCTACTGAGCCCCACCAGGATTTGACTTGCAGGCAAAGGAAAGAGGGCATGCTCTTTATTGGCTCTAATTCAGTAATGGCCCAAAGCTGCAGGGAGTCAGCTCAGACCTCAACAAAATATATTGCTGCTTCACCAAAGCAAGCAGAAGAACACCATGCCCTTCTGGAAGCAATTCTGAGCCAGCAGCTCAATACAATAAAGAAAGACCTTTTTGTTGTTTTTCCAAGTAGCATCCATAAACTTTTTTCTACAAATGATGCAGATTTTTGAATTATACAAATCGTACCTATCAATAGTAGCTTTGATCTGTTCAAGGGTGGCTTGACAAGAAAAGCCTCAAGCAAGAGTAGGACACTGCACTGCTACTAAGAAGAGACTGAGTTAAAAAAAATCTCTTCAGCCAGGTTCAGTGCCACAGCTTGAAACCAGTCGTGGGTTTTAGTGTCATCATAGAGCTGCAGTGACATCTTTAAATAGTGCACTGACCTTCAGGATGGTCTACCAAGGATAATTCCCCCTTATCCCCCATCCCTTGTAATGGTCTCTGTCGTCACTCTGGCCCACAAGTCTGCCCATTGCACCCTCACTATCCCTAAGGAGCAGTAAATCAACAATGATGAAGAGGATGTGGCTGTGTCGCTGTGCAGCTGTAATTCAGTGAGCTCTGAGGACACTGACATGTAAACTGGGCAGCACAGACCCCACTGGAGACATGCCACCCCACAGGTGCCCCAGATCCCACGAGGGTTATGGCTGTCCTGAAGCCCCTTCACAATTAATCCACTGGGTTTGCCATTATGAGCTAAGTGGAAGCTGGTGTGGGCATATGTAAGAATGCTGCTCGGACGGTCTGGGCGGTGAAGAGACGGATGGGGACAAGAGATCTCCAGAGTCATGGCTGGTCTTGGAGCATGTGGTTTATTGCTCAGGGCGTGGGTGAAAAACGGGGAGCTGCAGAGAGCTGCAAGTCGCAGCTCTTGGCAGCCCCGGGAGAGAGCAAGAGAACAAGAGAGCGAGCCTGCCAGGTCCCCGAACTCTTGAATCTTTCCCTCCTGAATATTCTAATTTACACTAACTAATCTTAGTACATGATGCAAATCTTACAGCATTTACATACAGCCCGTAAGAATCCTTACATTACCATACTAGGCGACCTTTGATCATAGATAAGGGGAGAGGGGCATTGTTTAATCAAGAGGAGAAGATCTTTGGCTGGCCATGCTATTGTTTCCTAGTTGCTCAGTAACTAGGTCTTAGAATCTTAGACATCGAATTGTGCTTTTAGTTCTACTTCACTTACAGGTTTCATATTCTCAAAATCCAGGAGAAGATCTTTGGCTGGCCATGCTATTGTTTCCTAGTTGCTCAGTAACTAGGTCTTAGCATCTTAGACATCGAATTGTGCTTTTAGTTCTACTTCACTTACAGGTTTCATATTCTCAAAATCCAAGCAGTCATATTTATAAGATTTTCCTGTTTCATCTTCCCCAACAGGCATACCAGTGAGCCAGAGCCCCAGGTTATATGTCCAAGATATGTGTAGGTAAGAAGTATGCTTAAATGTAAAACATCAGCTCAAACAAACCTGGGAGCAAACCGGTCGTGATTCTTCACTGATTCTCTTCATTCTGATTCACCTAGGCTCAAGATTAACAAAGCACTCAATCCATTGCTCTTCTTGCATCTGAGCCTCAAGGAGCTCTAATCCTGAAGAGCTTGTGTCCAAGTGTACCATAAGAGACAAAGGGGTGAGGACACATTAGCAGTGAACCCTAGAGATGGATCCAGTGAGCAGTGGCCTCAGCAGTTGCCCAGCCTGTCTCTGAGACACTGCGGTGCAGAGTCTGAAGGAGCAGTAAGTGCAAGTTTGCAGATGCATGGGGAGAAATCCTTCTCAGCCATGCGGCAACATGAAAACCCATGGCTGGGCTCTTTGTGGAGACATGCACAGGTGAGAATGTGCAGATGCTGACAGTCAAACCTGAAGTGGGTGCAACTCTCTCATGCCTGAAATTAGGCAGTGGCTGAAGAGCTCTGGCAAGGCAGTGGCCAACAGCTGTACAAACTGGAGGAAGAAGTCTCACTGAGATCTCACAACATTTTAGCTTTCAGCTTCCAAGCATACTTATTCTCATCTCTGTTTATATACAGAGCTGAGGGGTGGCACTGACTTAGGTTCTCCCATCTCCACTGACCACGGATTTGCCTCTGCCACACTTAAGCACTCTGCCCTGAGCCAGCAAACTACTTCTGCATGTTTATGTTTAAGCAGGTGAACAGTCCCCTTACCTTTATGACTCTTGTATGAGACATTCTTAAATGGATCTACTGCTACCACAGTTATCTCTATTACTTTTCATCTCATTTATCTTCCCGTCAGTTCCTGGCCTTTTCCCCTAACCCTCTCAGTTTTCTGATAACATATGTACTTTTAAGTGTTACATCTTTTTGCTTCTCCAAGCTTGTATGTGCACAGACCTTTAATTCACAGTGAAAGGGTATCCAATAATTAACCAGTGTTGCAGTATCGCTTCCTTCTTTCTTATTAAGGGAAGACAGATCTCTGTTTCATAAACCTACACCATCGTTATGGTACTCCAGAATGTACTCATTAAGAAGAATTATACAGACAATTAAAGATTGTCATTTAATTTCTCCTTTTTATTCATGGTTAGGAATGTGAATGAACTAAACATGTGAGTTAATGACACATTTTTGTATGGATGTTTTGTCTGGCACATTTTGCCAGACAGATTCCCTGTTGCAAGAAACACTGAAATTAATTATCTTATTTTCCTCATTAGTTATCACAGATGAATAATTTCTAGATATTTAACAGATCTGGTATGGATAGAGCAGCTAAATTTCATACCCAGCATGACAATACTCAACAGAGATATTGTTTGGTAGGAGGATGTTTTTGTTTGTGCATTCAGCCTTGCCTCCACTGATCTAAAATTAGATCTTCTCTGGACTTCAGTGTTGTATAAAACCTGGGCTGAAAATAGGAGCCAGTGTCCCTTTGGTGTCTGGCGACCACCCTTGAGCCAGGTTTTCTGATAACATGTTGAAGCTCCCTTCCTATCACAGACTATGATGTCCATATCTATCCCCCTCCGCCATTTTACCCCCAATCCTGATCTGTACCTCATGCTTCATAGGTCTCTGAATCCATAAAAAGCATTGACTTTGCAGGTCACTACCCCAGCATATTCTTCTTCCACGTAGTTGGAAGTTACTCAGTTGACTTGAAATCTTGCTGCTGTTTCCAATTGCAACCCTGAAGTTATAAACTCTTCCAGTGCACTGCAGCATGCAAAGGAATGTCCTTCCCCCCTCCCCAGATTTATCAGGTGCTCACACGTGTCCACTAGAAGAACTGAAAGAATAGGTTTGCTTACAACAACAAATAGTCAGACCTGCTCCACACGAGAGTAACAGCGGGATGGTTTTGTGACCAAGAGTCCAGGCACGGAGGACACTAGACTGGCTACCAACAGGAGGCAAGTGGCCAGAAAAGTGGCCAGAAAAGTGGTTGCTGGAGTCGAAATTGGTGGAAAGCTCTGTAGTTTGGCCATATATCAAGTATACACACTTTGTGGATCAGAAATAGAAGTGACAGTAATAAATTCCCTTAAAAACATTGTGCATCAAATCTGACAGCTGTTTTTTTGGGGGGTTTTAAAATCTAATTTAAAGTAAATCTTCATTTCCTTGCCAGAGCAATGCCCATTTTTTGTTCTATAAGATTTCAGTTTCTTTTAGGAGGTACTGCGAAGATGAATGATGGGATCCCTGGTGTGTGGATTCTTTGGCATTACATTTTACATCATTACCAGATCAGTTTCTACACTGATATCATTATTTACTATTACTATTACTATTTACTCCCTAGACATGCTATATGAAGCAGGCATCCAGGGTCAAGAAGTGCTAGTTGGGGAGGGTAGTGCCTTTCTCAGCCCACTCATCAAATCTACCCTTTTAAAATTGCTCATGGATAGTTTTTCAAGGAGCACCCAGTGAGAGGTCTGGGATAGATGGTTTTAAGCACTGTATTTACTCATTCAGTGCTTCCTGCCTGGACTCAACTGTGTTGAGAAGCAGCAGAGGTGACTCAGAGGTTTGGACATGGCTTGTAATTTCAGTTCACACAACCCACAGGCAAACTACTTCTTTTTCCACATTATTACTGAGTTATGCTACAGTGAATCTTAATGACCCACAATGAAATGCTTCCTTACACCAAGCAAGGAAAACCACTATCCACGAATTCCCCATTTTCCTTCTCTTGCCTCTATTAAAATAATTAATCACGTGGGGGAAAAGCACACACAGGCTTGCTGTGAGGTCACAGTGAAATGATACATCACAAAGGCCATAAAAACACTATAAACATGAAATTACCGGTAGAGTTAAAGAAAAAAAAACCTCTAGAAAATAAACCAGAGAAGAAGCAAGAACCTCCACTGATGCACAGTATTAGTATTTGCCAAATGACGGACTTCAGCAGGGAGCACAAGGGCTGTGCAGGAGGATTTTTGGTGGTCAGGAGGCAAGCAACAGGTGATGCTGGAGAGAGGGAAAGCCTTTGCCCCAGCTCATGTCGAGAGAAGGCATGCTGCAGCCTCACCAGGGCTTGCATGACTCCTGGCATCCTCCACCAAATGGTGGGTGTCAGTGCAAGTGATGGCTGTGTGTGTCTCGTGTCACCAAGGAGGGTCCCGAAGGACATAACCAAGAAAGCTGTTGCCTGATGCTCACATTATTTCTCAGTTTAACATCTCCACACACTAGTAAGCCAACTTTTCTGCTAGGCTAGCAGAGAATTGCAGCACCCAGGCTTAGTGAGCACAAGTGCCCATTGTTGTTGAAGTAGGTCAGGGAAGAGCAAGCTGCCAGGTTGGACACGCTGTGCCAGTGTGGGTGAAATCTGTTCCTCTCCCAGCTCCTGCTGTTCCCAGGAAAGGCACGGAGGACAGTCACAAGTGAGCTTCTGACAGTGCTGTGCTGCTGCCAAACAATCCTCCTCCACAAGCACAAGCAAGGTCAGAAAAGGGAGTGAAGGTGTTCGCCTGAAGCAGAGGTGGTCACCGCATCTGACCTGGGGCTTCTCAAAGAGGACCCTGAGACAGGGGATTGACCCTGCTCTGTGCGGTCCCGAAGGACATAACCACTCTGATTGCTCTGCAATCAGAGCCATGTTCACTGCCCAGTGATGGAGCAGTGGAACCCTGCTGTCCCTGTCTGCCTGCCGAGGTCTGCCACTCCACACAGCTCTGGTGTGGAGTCTGCCTGCATTAGCACTGCAGGGGAATTGGACTGGACAGTCTGCAAAACAAAAAAATACTTGGTACGCCACTGCAGTGACAATGCACTCAAATGCCACCCTCATATGAGAAAATATTTTGTTTGCTGATGGAAATACCATTTTCTTCTGTACGCTAGGCCTGTCTCACATAATTCAGAGGTAAAGATGGGAATAATCCAGGGGACTGGTATAACCTAATACTACCAGAGCCAGAGATAGAATTTCATGCATGGAAAAGAAAATTGATTCTATCAAACTATATTTCTTCTTATAAGCCTGGTTCTTCTCTCGTAGGCCTTGAGGAAAGCAGGAATAATACTAGAGCAAATCTCTCTATTGCAGGTGCTGACTCGAAGTGCTAGGTCAGAAATATTTAGTAAGATAGCCTTTAAAGCATGAAAGTGCACAGCAGCTTAAAAGCATATATAGTAAGTAACAGGACACAATATTTGCAATAATTTCTTTATTACATCATGTTTCATCATTTGCTCTAATCGAGTTTTGCAGTTTTGATCATGTCTGCTTCCTAATTTTCTCCCTCTAGTCCATCAAGAAAAAAGGATGATATGGTAACAAGAATAAAATTAAGATTCTGTGGCTATGTAAATGGCTGGAAATTAGCATGGACTAAGTTACAAATAAATACAAATATGCATGATTTACAGGAAGGAGAAAATGTGCTCAGAATGCAAACTGCAGCAAAATTTCTCATCATAGTATAAACCTGGAGTGTTAAACCCCTGGAGTGTGGAACTCTAACAGGAATAGGCAACAAAGTTCACTCTGTGAAAAGAGTTTTAATTGAAGAAATACAGAAGCAGGGGAGAAACTACTGATGAAATGATAGTGCATCCCCAAAGGAACTTCTACTGGGGATAAACTAAAAGGAGTTAACTGTTTGGATAGAATCCAAATAAACTTTATGTTTCATATTACTTGTTTCTTTTTGCACCAGGGGAAAAAAAAAAAAAGCCAACCAGAGTTTTTACCTTATTAATGGAAATCAATTAGAAACAGTCCAAAAAACAAATAGAAGCCAAGTGAAATGCAGAGCTGACTAGAAGCTCTGAAGGAAATATTATTTGTCTTAACTAGGCTATTAGAAAACAAAATATAGAAGCAGTAAGAGCTTCAAAGAAATGCAGTGGACCAGGTCCAAATCCCAGCAACACACTGGGCTGGAAAAGATTCACTGGACCGTCTAATTTATTTAACACTTTCACTTCCTAAAAGTGCACCAGTTTTAAAAAGTAGAGCATATATTAAAAACCACATTGCATTTCCTTGAAATTAATGAATGGCTGCTAAATTTGAGCTCCTATTTTCCATTTAAAAACCACTTAGTATAACCAGAAGCTAAATAGTTTGGGTTACTTAAAGCAGGGGAATGCAAACAAAAGAAATCTTGGGAGCTGAAAGATTAAGAATGGCTATTGAAAAAAAGAAAACTTACTCATACAATTTTATCTTTAATTCGGCTAGATATATCTTTGTTTCTTGTAAATGCAAGTTTTGTCCTAGTTTTAAGGGCAAGGTGCTGAAGTTAAGGTACAGTCCTTCTGCAAGACAGAGCTAGTGTCACTCTATGTCCCACACTATGTCAGAGCCAGCTTCATTAAGCCAACTACCAGGGTGAATCCTGAGATGGGGGTGTGAAAAGGAGGGAAGAAATGCTTCAGCTTTCCTGCCAAGGTGTCTAAAGTCAATGGAGGTGAAGTCTTCTCCTCTTCCATTCCTCAGTGACTTTTCCTGCCTCCCTCCTGTTGCATCCTCTGCACCTGCAGGAAGGGGGCTTCTAGTATCTCAAGGCTTGAAGCTGTATCCCCTTAAGAAGGAAATCAAGAGCTAATTCTCAATCAGTGTAAACTGGCTTTGGTGCACTGGCTTCGCTGGGGTTACACAAACTAAATCAACACAATGCAGAGGATACAGAGCATTTCAAATCCTTTTAAACCATTTTGAAAAGGTAACAAACTTATAGACACATGTGGTATGTGTGAAGAGGGTGAAGTCTGAGGATGAAGAAGATGAGTCCATGGGAAAACAGCCCACAGAGCAGTGGGGTCAGGAAACACACCTCATGCATACACACAGGGATGTACCCACACATCCACGTCTGTTTTCTGTGTTACTGACAGCATCACGTCTGCTTTGAGCTCAGGCTGGCATATGAGCTCAAGTGACCTTAATTACCCCCAAAGGGAGAAAACTTTGTACTATGATCCACAAATCAGCCAGAACCTGTGCACTGGGCTTTACCCAGCAACCTGGAAAACTGTGACTGGGTCTCAGGGCCCCATTGATTGCCAGCAGGACTGAGAAAAAGGGAAACTTGTGCTGTCTGCAGATGACAGGAGACTTTCCTCTCTGTTGCTGCCAAGCCAGCACTTTTCATCAACATCCAATCAGCGCCAGAAATTCCTTAAAAGAAAAAAGAAGCTCTTTGGAGCAGAGTCCTTTTGTGTATCATCCCAGAGCACAAAGGGGCCCCTAGCTCTCAGGAGGGCCTCTTAGGTACTGGCTCAGTATCACAAACTGTAATAATGAAAATAATTTATAGTACTATTTTTGTAAGTAGGGATTTTCCCTGTCTTTCTCTCCCTCTGGAACTTGCCAGTTTAGAGGTGAAGACAGTGGCTTCTTCATTACTGCTGGAAAAGTAGCAAAAGAGAAAGATTTTTATTGTTGTTGTTACTGGAGGAGATACCAAAGAAATGAAAAAGTGTTTATATTCCCATAGGCCTTTGTGTAGCTGTGAGCATCTCAAAGGCAAGACAGGAGCTTGGAGAATACACAGAGATGTAAAATCCAGGCTCAGCTTTAGCCTCTCTGCTGTGCAGAGACAAAGCACCAGTCAAAATATCTGTCAGCAAGTGTTTGCATGTACAGGTGAAAGCAAGAATGATAAGAAGATGCAGGGAAATATAAAAAGAGAGAGGGAGAAAATGGATGGCTACTAGGGAGGGACTAGAAAAGGGAAAAAGAGATATATTTAGTCACAATAAATTTTGTTATAACTGGTGCAAATATTTCACTTATAGCACTTTTGTTGAGAAATGATATTAAAACAAATGTTTAGAAAAGAGGAATTTCAGTATTTACCTTCTTTTTAATGCAGCCTAAACACCCAGTTCTATCTTGGAATTTGAGTTTTACTCCTGTCACAGATTAGAAAGCAGGAAAAAAAATCTAACAGATGATGAAATGAAGGAGAAAAGAAGCTTGATAACATAAATGAAGGGGGAATTGAAAATCTGAAGATTTTGTTAATTCTTGTTTCTGACAAAATGTATACATCATTGAACAAAAAAAGTGTTCCTGTTAAAAACTAACATTACTCTCAATTATTCTGCACAGTGCCAGGCTCATTTTTCAATGACATCTTGTTATTATTATATATTACTTTCATTACAGGAGAGCCCAGAGGTTCTCAAGCTTCTGTCATGCTGAGTAAGTACAATATTTAGGAAAGATTATCCTCATCTTAAAGAACTGACAAGTTAACTAGGGACAGGATGCAGCAAGCAGGCAAAGAACACAAGAGAAGGTGGAGAAGAAGAATAAGGAAAGGGACCATGGTGAGAACATGAGTAGCTCAGCTGGAGGGATTTTCCACGTATTTCACAAAGCACCTTCCCCTTTGACTTGTATACGAACAAGCCACGGGCTCTGGTGTGTCCCCCAGAAGTCACCTTCTCCACGATCAGTGAGTACAGCGGGACTGAAAAGGGAGGTGGGAGTGGCTGGCTCCCTGTTCATACAAGCAGTGTGGGGGAGCCCCACCAAATAACACACAAGTCACTGCCAGGTCAACTCTGAAGCAATCACACGCTGGAGAAAGGCAGGAGAATGGATTAACCAGGGATACAGCATAATTTCTCCTTACACATGAGTACCTTTCCAAAACATCCAATGAATTGGGAAATGCAGCAACTTGTAGGCACAAGAGCAACACACCTAAGGCCCCAGGAATTTTGGGATTGCCCTCCGTTAGCCACAGCCTCCTACCTCCCTGCTCACTCATGCCTGTCACTCACATTAGAAGCACAGTTGTCATGGACAGAAGGGCTTTCAAGTCAGTCAGCACGGTTGTGCCGAGATGTCAGTTGGTCTGTGGTAGGTGGTTTAGTGGCCCCAACACTGAGACTTTTGCTCTAATTCCCCTATATAACTTTGCATGGCGTGAGGAAGAGACTCAGTTTCCCCATCTACACCAGGCATTTTTTTCATCCTGAAGTTCACAAACTGAGACCCTCCTTTTGTGTCCATTTTTGTTGTATTGACCTCAGAAGTGTCATCTGTTGAGTACGAAGCCGCTACTCATTTCTCCCTGAGGATGGAGTCATGCTGTACTTGTTTATAGAAATCCATGCCTGCTCCTCACTCCAAGTGCCGTAAAAGGCTGAGGACTCTTCTTCCTTCAGCCTTAGAAAGCAGTGCACCTGTACCAGCAAGGCACCACCATGCGTGTCAGGGAGCATCTTCTCATGCAGTGAGACAAAAGAAGTGGGAGGTGCATTTACTAGCACTGAACATTTGCTATCTCCCCATGGGTAAAGGAAACCACTGCTGCCTACTTTGGAAGCAATACTTTGTCTGCTGACTAGAAAGAACTGCAGCTGCATACAGCGGCAGCACCGATATCCTCTGTTCAGAGACAGACATTTTACGGAAGGGAAATTCTATCATTTACTACTCTGGGCTATTTTCAAAAAAATACCTGCTAAGGAACTTTCCACCATGAATAAAAGGTCTAGAAAATGTCTCCCCAACCTCCGTTATTTGTATTAAATTATGCTGACACATGCTCTTGTGACTTTCTCAAGACTTGAGAAAGACAAAATTAAATTAGAAAAGCATAGCAATTTAACCTCTTTTTTTTAAACAATGACTCAGAGTATGTGTGAAAGAAAATGTTTTATGGCATTTGTCTGAGATTTCCCATGGCTGGTAAAACTCCCCCAGTAACAAGTGCTTAGAGTATCACTGCCCAGAAATTTTAGTATTAGCAGATTTATGTCTTTTCCATTACCTGCAGCGATAAACTGCCCTAAAAAAATCCTCTTGTTCCCTAACTACAAATTGAATTTCAATAAGTGTATGTAATATAGCCACAGGAAAGCACAAGGCAGAGTTGTGTGTAGTCTTAAAATTTTACATGCAGTTCTCATTGCCTCAGAAGTTTGATCAGATATTGTCCAATATTAATGTATCTGTACTCCCTGGGCTAGAAAAGCAAAATACACCTGAGTCAAAACCTTCTGCTGTAGTCAAATTAAAGGCATAAAAAAATGGAGTGACAAGTGGAAGAGCCATAATGGGCTTGTGGCCTTCAAATTCCCTGGCTGGCTAGTAGTAGGAGAACCTTGGCCTAAACTCAAACATCTTCAGGACTGTCATAAATTGGAAGAGGGATCTTTGGGATACACTGACATAGCTGGCATATTTCTAATTTCTTCAGCCTTGCTCATGAGATTATACAACCTTGTCGCATGACAGCCCCCGTCTCCTGTATTGAGATTGGGTGAATTTGCTGCTCCAAAGAGAAGATGATTCAGTGGCTTTCTGCTCCCTTTACACCTGCAGTCTAGTGTAAAGCAACCCAAGGGAACTGGGCTTTTAATGCCAGTGCCTGAGTGTTATTAAATTAGCTACATTTGCCCATTAAACTCCCAACCTCAGCTGTGGCAATTCCTCACCTTTAAAAGGTTACTATTATTCTCATCATTATCTGTATCCTGGCAGAGTCTGAATAACCACACAGCTTTAGCATTTTTTTAAATAGATGTCAATCTTTAGTGTGTAACAGAGAGCCCTGTCCAAATTGCTTCAAAGGTTCAATGAAGGCCCACGTGCAGGCACAGTCCTACTGATATCTGTGAGTCTGTGGTGGTAAAGCAAGAGACAGATATGTGTGTGCATCATCAGCACTCCAGAGGTGTGGGCTGTACACTGTCCCACTTCTTTCTCCCTTCCTCCTATACTGGCATGTCACAACAGAGCACATTCTCAGTAAGGCTTTGGCAAGAGGCTCCCAACCTGTGGTCCCTGCTGAGGGGTTATCAATTGGTCTGTGAAATTGATGTTCCACAGTAAAATGTTTTTAACTTATGAACTCCCTCTGGCTTCACGGGTGGTCTGGGAACAAGGAGGTTGAAACTGTTGAGCTGTTTGAGAATCAGTGGTTTAGGCAACAAACTCCCACCGGCATCAGAACAGGCTGTGGTGAGGAGCTAAAGCACAAGGACAGCCCTGCACAAAGGTCCTGCAAATGCACACAGTTTTTATTTTGTCAAGACTCATCATTATCCTGCCACCAAAATGGTGATCACAGTCCTGCCATGCATCATGCAAACAATATACAAGCAGTGTCAGCAGACAATTCCCTGTACTTCCAGTCACAGCTTTTCTGAGGATTTGGCTGTGCCAGAGGTGGCACTGAAGTCCACAGGACAAGCAAACGAACCACTTCTTATGCTGAATACAGTTGTCGCTGTTGTACCGGGGATGGCAAGAAATGACACGAGTCCAATCTAGGAAGAAAAGGAACTCTTTATTAATTTACAGACTCATTTATATATCTTAGTTCGCTTGAATGGCACAAGGCCATTGGACTTTGACCATCCACCTCCTAGAATGATTGGTTAAATCCTACAACACCCATTTCAAAATATTTCTCTGGTCAGTATCACAACAATACTGCATAACAATCTTGTACCTGCAAGATAAAGTGATTAGTTTACAAAAACTTCTGACTGTTTTCGGCCAGTGTCTGTGTGAAAACAAGGACTCTCATACAGACACCAGCAGAAAGCTGGAAAATCTCTCTGCGACCAAGCTTTCCGCATCTACATACAATGGTAAACCATAGTGTCTGTGATCACTCTTCTTCCAAAAGTGAACATGCAAACAGTCGTCTGTGTTTGTGGACAAGGCTCCTTCACTTCACCATCTGCAGCATCATATCCGTCTTGGCAATAATAAGCTGGCAATGACTGGCAGCAGAAGGTGCTTATGGCACCACTGGACAGCATTTCACCAGCTCCTGTGGAGCAGGATAGGAATGACACCACTGTCACCATTGGCTGAAAGAGAATCAATACTGAAGGTAGCATTTGGCACTTCAGGACTAGCTTTTTAATGGTGGACATGAGATAACCAATGTTGACCTCTAGTATGGAGATAGTCCTGCATTCCGCTTTCAGAAAATGTGGTGTTGTGTATCAGACTCCACAAGTACAGGTAAATCCTGACTTCTAATGGCTGCTATTACACATAGCACTCTCAAAATGATTTATTGACAATAACCCAGCAGGTTCCTCACTGGATTTTCAAAGGATTTCATGACAACTTTTCTCCTTGATTCACACGTATGTCTGGTATTTCTTTGGCCAAAGAAAGATAAATTTGGCTCAGTTTTGACCACTTACTTGAGTTTTGCAAGTAATAAGAGCTCACACATTAAACACCAAAGCTCACAGGTTTGGTCCCCACTGGCTGAGTCTTCATGACACATGGCCTTAAATTTCTTATAAGTACAAGGCAAGAATATGGAGTAGATGCCACTACTGAAGGTAGAGTCATAACTCAAGAGCTTCTAGGTGGCAGAATGCCTTAATGACACAACTGAGAACATAAGAGACTGACCTCGGAAAGTGAAATAAATGAGCTTGCCTGCCACATTTTCACTAAAAGAAGTCAGTAATGATTAGAAATAAACGGAGATTCACCTCGGAGCAACATATAATTTAATACAACAGACACATTTTGAGCAGAGAACATAAAGCTGAAAATTACTCAGGGTGGAGACAAAATGATAATAAATTATGCAAATCTACAGGCAGAGAGACTAATACTAAATATCATAGAAAATCACAGTACCATGTTTGAACACAGCTCCAATAACACACAGTGGTGTGTTGGGACAGCATGTAGACAAAAGAAGGTTCTGACACGCCAGGTTTGGTCAGAGAAGGGGGCCAAAGCCGATCATATGGGATGATCACACAAAATAAAACCCAACAGTGCTGCCATGGTGTAAGCACTGAAAAGGTCACATTCCCAAAATGAAGCACTGTGTGGTGGCTGCTGTGCTGCTCTGAAACCAGAATGCCACGAAAAGCCATCTCAAATAGGTACAAACTGCAGCTTACTGACCTTTCCTGCCTGCAGCTGGCCCCAGTGCCAGCACGGCAGACAGAAGAGCAAATAACACTATTTGAAAGTTTTCCAGCTAGATTTTAGTGCAATGCAATTTAAAACACAATAATCCAGGGCTGCAAGTGACAGTTTGGTCCGATTTTTAAGAGGAGCGATTTAAGATTTGCAAACCCTTGATTGTATCCAGGTAGTTTCTGCAAGCAGTTATGTGTTCAGGGAGGCAAATAATGTCCCAACCAAGTCAGGGCAAGCTGGTAGTAAACTAAACTACACTTAGATTATTGCTCATGATGAAAATGCAACTTGGTTCATCTTTAGTGAGGAGATGGAATCTTTAATACATTCTTACAGTCTTTTGCCATTACCGCTGCCTCTGCCAGAGCCAGGCAATTAAATCTGCAGCTCAGTCTTTGCTTCACTAAGCTCTGTCACATTTTCTAGAAGTTCTGGTGAAAGGAGCCTGCAAAGAGGAATTCCAGACTTCTGCCAGTCAATCCTGTATAGAATTACTCTGCTCTGCATCCTCCAGATTCTATAAAATTAAAAACATTTATGCCATCCTTGACTTGATGCCTGCAAACAGATGATACGCCTGGATCAAGCATGTTTCTGAGTTACAACCACGTATGATACAAAATGATGATATTAAAGAAGAGCTGATAGGTATGAGTCTTGTCACCTGCATTGTTTACCCTGTTCTCCTGAAGTAATTGTGGATTCACAGTGGAGATTTACATTTAGCTTCCCTTGTATTTTTTGTGGCAGCTTTCACTATCTGTCAACAGAAATTTCATGACCGTTGTGGGGAAAAAAAGGTGTAGCCCGGGATGGCAATGCATCAGACATCTAGTAGCAGCAATCAACAGCAGTTGTTGTGCAATAAGGAATGACTAATCAGCTTGGCTGTGCTGTGCATTCCTTAATACTTTGCCACAGCCCCCACTTTCTGAGATGGACTGTAAACCACCTCTTTAGGATCATACTCAAGAAGGTTGTGGTTTGCACCTTTTCTTGTTCTCGTTATTGCTCATGTCATTAGATGAGATTCATTTGATGCCATTACTTGTGCTCGTTAAAATCTTTGTGACTAGAATATGGTACAGTATCAGAATTTTAATGCCTCATATATTCTCTGAGAGATGATGGCAATAAATGCTACTGCTTTGACCTTCTCTGGGTTTTATAATTTGATTCACTGATCATCTCCATTCGTTCATCTCCATTTGTGCCCATATAGAGAATGAAGAGCCAGAGAAGAGCTATAGTTACCAACAGACAAAAATATTTACAAAATTTAATGTCCCCTATTTGTAAGCAAATCAACAGTTTACAGCCTTTCATCATCTGCATTAAGCATTAATATCCTGCCTTTTCCTTGAGACAGGGATTGCTGTGGGGAGGCAGAATGGCAATGTGTGGATTCTTTAGCATTACAGGAACACTACAAAGCAGCCTGGTAACTATACATACCTGTGAGAGTACTTGCAGTGAGGAATGGGAAAAAGGGCTTCTTGCTCGGTGCTCTTTACTAGAGTGACCTTAAAAGAATTTCTAGGATTTTATTTTGGGTGATCATGAAGGTGTAGCTGTGACCAATTAAGCCCACCACTGCCAAGATTTCCTCAAGCTTTCTTTATAGCTGCCCCCTATTACTGTATGTAGTCCATAGGATACAAAAGGTCCTCAGAACAGGGATGTCCAGGTGAAGATGTGTTAGGCATACTGCCAAACCTCAGCCACCAAACTCAGGAGCTTATTTTAGAAGCCTAGATTGGACTCATCTCCCCACAGCTCCCTGGGTAGAAAGACAGAACATTTTAGGACTCATTTGGCCCATTTTAGACATCAACCTAGGTTTTCTGTATGGGCAGTGAACTGAAGGAGCTCTTTCAGAAGACGATCTGTAACACTGGAATAAGACAAATACGCTGGATTGCTGGCTGGAAGAAGCTGTCTCTCTCTCCTTTGTCTGTTGAGGGAGAGCAACCCTTCCATACAAGCTCCTAAACTGGGGGCTTAAAACTAGGCAGCACGATTACCTCTCCTACTCAAAACACTTGATCTGGATGCTCCTGGCAGGTGAAAATGGAGTGTTGTCTGGTGCACTCTCCCTGCAACAGCAGCTTGTGATTTGAGGGGCTATTTCTTTCACAGGCTCACTAACTTGAGGGGGTTCACCTTATTTATAGCACAGATTTGGGTGTGGTGCTTGAAACGAAATTGCTTGAGCTTGTCCATAAAGAACAAGAAGACTTCAGTGTGAAGTGTGACAGAATAATTTATTTTTTTACCTATTTCCTTTTATAAACATCTGCTTTTCAGCAGGCAGATTATGAAATGAGGCCCCATTTGCTCCTGCATGCTGCTGTGCCTTGGTACAGCGGAAGGACTGTACATTGGGGTTCATTACTCTGTGAATCTCCTACGAATTCCAGCCCTAGATATATAAAGCTGCCATGAAAGACTAACTTTTTTTCACCTGTCACAAGGATTTACTCATGTAGCTTTGGGCAGGGATTTTTACAGGTCACCAGTACATCAAAAATACATCAGCAGTAAAACATGGCCCAATTTAGCCTCATACCCAAGCCAGAGCTCTTTTGGGAACAGACAAAGCAGGTACCAGCCCAAAGCAGCATCCTGCTGAAGGGAGGAAAAACACTTGTGATGGCTGCTGGCTTTGGGATTGACGGAGTGCGGGAGAGCTGGAATGGCTGCTGCTCTTCCTTCAGGGTCACTGTGGGAAGGTGTGGGCAGTGGCTACTGCTCTCAGGTGAAGCAATGGAGTGGTGGTCATCACCCCATCCTCCCAGTTTCCTGGCTGCAGGAGCAGAAATTCCAACTTCTCTACACACTCCCCTGCCCTACTCTCCTTCTTCTTGCCTTCCTCTTCAGGTGTGCCCCAACCAGCCTCCAGCTCCTGAACTGTGGGGTGAGAACACTCACTTCTGGGAAGCCTTTGTAAGCTCTGGTCACAACTTCAGAAAAAGCATTCAACTTTAGAAAAAGCATTTAGGGACGGTCTATTGATGGCATTTAGCAGCCCTCATGTTATACTCAGCAGGAGACTTGGTATATGGTGGGTTAGGCAACCAGGTGTCTCAAAAGCAGACTTTTGTTTGTCTGTTCTTCCCCTCTGCATCCAGGCAGTGCCAACTGTGGAGGCAGTTAGCTGATAACACCTGCAAGCACAGTGCACCACAAAATCACTGCTGTGGTCTTCAAACTCCCGAAATCTCCCAAGAGCCCAAGGGAGCTCACCTGCAATGGCAAGAGGCTGGCAAGGATGTGGGCTGGCTGGCACCAAAAGGGTTACACTACTGGCTCTGAAATAAACTGGGGAGAGGGCATAAGAATACATGTAGTCGAAAACCATTGCTAAAACAGGAAAATTAGGGAAATTCCTTCTTCTCTCTAGAAAAGCAGCAGTGAAATTGAGGATTCAGTGGCAAATTCCTTGTATCCACTCCAGACTGATCCGTGTGAGACAGACCCACAGACAGGTTAGAAAGGACCAGGCAGCAGGATGCTCATTGAGAGGAACTGAGAGCTTTAGCAGGAGAAGATTGGTCCCTAGGGCAGTTTCAGGGTGATATGACAGGTCAAAGCACCAATGCAGAGATAAACATGACTTCACACTCAAAGATATTTAGAAACTGTTGTCCAGTACAGTATCTAATTTGACATCATTGTGAAGCAGCAAGAGAACAGTCATGGTCTTACTTTCCACCACAACATACTTTTATCCCGATTGGGCCAAACCTAAGGTAAGTACCACTGACACAAAATTAAAACCTTGCAGGAACAGAAAAAAGAAGCAGGTCCCCTGTCCAGTCAGAGATGTAAAATTACCTGTATAAAAGCCAAATACATTGGGCTAGGCACTTTTTTACTGGATTTGTGCTTTCTTTGTTTGTGTTTTTTTTCCTTAATCCTGTATGTTTACCAGCAACTACAAGAACAGGTGTTGCCTTGTTTTACTGCAATGTCTGAAAATTACACTTTTTACATGTTCTCCTAAATATCTGCTTGTTTAGCAGGAAAAATGGGAGATTCTTTTCTCCCTCTTGTTAGAAAGGAGATAAGAGATGGAATTTCAGTAACTTCTCTGGTTGTGTTTTATAAGTGCAAATTTATTCATATGTCAATGGCAATACTTAATTTCCTATATTTTAGACTACATATATAGCATTTTCCAGACACAGTTCTGGAACTTCTGAGCCGTAGATAAGGAGCTGTGAAGTCAGGTGGTGTTTTGACTCACTAGTTGGAGGAAAACAAGGATATGAGAGGTCCCCAAGCAAATATTCTTGCTTCAACTTGAGACTGGAGGACCCGAGAAAAAGCAAAAATATCTCAGATTTAATTCTGGGCAATGGGTGAGGTGAAATAAAAGGCCAAAATTTCGACCTTTCTTGCTTGAGAGGGGCTGAGTTGACTTGTCTGGCAGTGAGTGATCATTCAGCATGGAAGAAATAAATTTGAGTAGCCTGCAGAAAGATTATTTGAGAACAACTATTTTCAGAAGCCTGAAAAGCAAGGTCAAATTCTCTTTAGACATACACTGGTGTGAATCCAGAGCAGCTCTAGTTGAAGCAACTGAGTTATGCACTGATGTGAATGAGATCAGACATAACTTGCTGTCAAGACAGTCAAATTTTAAGTTGATCAAAGAACAAAATCTTCCCTTGTGTATATTCAGAATTTATCTGATGACTGTAGACAGATTTAGATGGAAATATTTCCTCCAAAGAATCCAATGAGTCTACGTAACTTCTCAGTGTGAGAAGGAGTAAGTCAGGTTTTCTATAAAGGGAACATTAAATCAGAAAATATGTGGCTGTTTAAAAAATCATAGAACAACTTCTTTGCAGCCTGCTGCGTTGTGTATCGCTTCCAGTGATTACATTTTCAGTCACTGCTGATGTACTGATGTTTTAAAAGAGCTGGAGTGCTGGACAGGATGGAGGAGAATTTTATGCCAACGCTGGCTAGAACGGGAGCTGTCAAACCCCATCCTTTTATTTTCCCTTCATCTTGTTCAACCACATCAACTCCGTTTATTTCAGATTAAAGGCTGCAATATTGTCATTAAACATTGGCATTAACACTGGAAACCCAGCCTGCTGCCATGGTTGGCAGTGCCAACACAAGCTAATCATTCAGTGCCTCTGAGGTCTTTTACTTCCATCTTTTTCTTTTGAATTCTAGCAAGCTGCTTTCAGATCCTGGCATTCCAGACATCTTGTTCAAACCCAGGTGAAAACACAGCACAGGGGCCTCCTGCCTGCCACAAGAGTGCTGAAATGCTATAATATGTTCGTGGTACTACCCCACATGGGCTTGCCATCATGTCCCAGTTCTGCTGAGGGGGCTTGTCCATGGAAGTGAGAAGACTACTGGGTTTGGCAACCTTCAAATCCATCAGCTGGATTTGCTAAGCAGGAGTGTGGATGATTATCAAAACTCCCAGCTGCCTGCACAACTAACACTGCTGGTGATGATTGTTTCAAGCTGGCCCAGTTTTCCCATTGGAAGACACCAGTCTAAAATTGGGGAACACAGTTGTTGCTTAGGCAGGATCTAGATGAAACAGTGCTATTGTAGACCGTAAACATTGTGTCTGGCATCCAAATAACTTTGCCAAAGGCCAGTCCCAGAACATCTCACTCTCCATATCCCAACCATCTCATAAAAGGTGCCTCAACACTACAAAATCTCTGTAACTTTGTGCTTTTTATCAGAATTTCACCTCACCACAGCACTTTGATTTCTTGATTAGTTCTCCTGAGGGGCGTCATGCCAATAAGCCATGAACACAAGCAGAATAGGAATAAAGAATCTCTTTACTAGACATATACCTGTCCTCAAGACAGCAGTAGATGTGTGTACAGTTTTCCAGCACAACACAGTCTTTGAGCATGTTCTTTATGTTTGGTCTGTTCTCATCTATTTGTGAGTCAGAGGTCTAGGAGTACCTCAGGTTATCCTGTCTCTTCCTTTGGCAGCTTTCTTTTCTGCAATATGGTCCACAGAAGCCCTAACTTAGATACGCAAATTTATTTTATGTTAGACAGGTTCTAGAATAAAGTCAAGGAACAGCAGTAAGAACATAAAGCAGAAATCAGAACCCTCCTTTTCATCCAAGCTCCTAAACTACAGGGTGATTCTTGCACCCCTTCTCTCTTAACCTGGCTTAGTGATTCACAAATATCTCTTGTCACAGTTACTCAGTCCTGAGGAGATATTTAGGGGATGCTGGCACTTAGCTAAGTTAGAAACCTGGTAAAATAAATCATACTGGTGCTAGGACAGAAGTTGTGGATTTGAATCTGCTCAAACAAAAACTGAACCTAGGTCTACCATCTCCTGAAAAGCACTCTAGCTCCTACCTAAACCACCCATTTTGCATAAAAATGTGCAAAACCACTTATCTTTAAAAATGTGAGACCTACATTTGAATCTTTGGAAGATGAGACCTGCATTTGGGACATTACAGATGTGCAGGGCTATTTTCAGGACACCATCTTTAAATGCTTATTTTGGTGGCTTCTGAAAGTAACTGTGCCAAGAGCAATGAGCAGCTTGGAGAGCATGTTGTCAGGCCATGATGCCCCTTTCAGTCAATTTGAAAAGAAGTTATTTATTGCCTAAATTATGTGTCTGTAACCAGTGACCTACTTATCAGCTGCGTAGAGGCTACCTAGTGAATATGTCATGTCATACCCCAGGGTCTTGCTGCTCCTTGCACCTCTTTGTACCCTGGTTTCCTTTGCATGGAAAGCAGGTTTGGGGAGACAGCATATTCCCAGTTCTTGCTCCAAAATTGTATTGGGATGTGATTGGGATAAGTAAAACCAGGGAGTTAGGAAATTCTTCCACTGTTCTAGAAATGAAGCCTTCAACTATCATGTCTATTTATATTCATAGCTCATGTAGCAAGGGAGGCTGCTCTTGGAAGCTCATCTGAATTAATTACAGACACAGGTAAGCAGTTAGGTCACTGCAGCTGCTAGTTTTGATATGGCCCCCAGGTCTGAGGCTGAGGGGCAGTATAAAACCTGTGCAGAAAACATAGATTTCTACAGGAGATATTGTATTTGCGTTTTTCTATTCTTTATCCTTTGCCTTCTTTGCTGCCTGAAATGCTGCGATACCAAAATCATGCATATAGGATGGATTTGGGTTATCAGGGAGTGCGTTGGGAAGAAGACTGAGTGCCCATCACAGCAGGTCTAGTGGATTCAGTAGTAACTGGGATGTTTTTTGCCACAGAAGCTGGAAGCACCCTGTGGCTGCTGTGGGCTGTGCCTACAAGGCACGATTATGTGTGTGCTCTGGCATGTGGGTGTGATGGTAATTGTTCACAGCTGCATGCATGAAGAAAACCAGCCCTGGGCAGGCGTCACTTCCTGCTCATTCCTTTCTGCCAAATATTTTTTTACTTCTGTCAAATTTTCCTGCTCTTGAGAACCAGAAAGGGGACTCAGGGTACTTCTCAGCTGCTCTCAGGAGCAGGAGGTGGAAGCTCTGCGCCTTAGGGAGGGGCACTGAGGGAGGGGCTGTTCTATTGAACAGCTCCTTGACAGCAGGAGATTGGATAGGATTTGAGTGAGGTCCATGACTCCTGTCCTGGGCCAGCAGAAAAACACAGCTATGGCTATTCTGGAATTCAGGAAGACTATGCCCCTGTGGCTTATCAGACACCTACTGTCTTCAAGTGACCTCTGGGATGTGCACCATCCTTCGACTGGAAAACATAAAGGCTAGAGCTGAGTTTTTCCCAGCCACCTAGGCTTCAGCCTCTCTGAGAAGATAATGTAGCATATTGCCAGCTTACACTAACCCCTATCAGCATTAGTACCTGATCTGGAAACCTTTTCTTTTACGATTGACCTGGCAGGCACACCTGCAGCGCACCATGTGGTCCCCACCCCATAACAATTACTAGCATTCTCTACCCATTTTCCAAGAAATGGGCCATTCCAAATCCCATTATAAAACTGAACAACACTCTGTTCCCTACAGCCTGCCCAGCCCCTGTCTCACATCCCTACCCACCTCCATGTGCCTCATCTCACCTGCTCCTCTATGGGCTGCCCTTCTTGGTGAGAAGGATTCCCGCACTAAGGCTATTAGGAGAGGTCTTTGAAAAGATGTGCAATGTAGTAGTATTTTTCAATGCAGAAAAATCAGACATTGGCAGCATGGCTTCACCTGACACTGCAAGAATTCAAAATCTCTCAGAAATGTTGATTAAAAGGGACATCTGGAAACCACTTAGTTCAAAGCCCTGTTTACAGTAGGACTGCTGCTAACGCTAGATCAAGCCAGCTGTGACTATTGATCTGCTTCTCCATTTCCCTATAGTCTGCATTAAGGTCAAGTTAAAGCTTATCCTCTCCTCTATTCCTTCAGATTTTTTAATACACCCACCACCATTGCCACTCTGTATTCTCCAGGCTTCTGCTGCTTCTGTGCTCCTTCTGCAGTTTCCTTTCATGTTGTCCAGCCATTATCAGCTTTTTTTTACAGTCAGGATGGCATTTGAACTGATGCACATCTTTTTTCCTTGAAAAACAAAGCATGGTGTTTCCTGCCCTCCTATAGACCACAGGACACTTTAAGCATCTGCCTTGAGTGTATTCTCTGAAACTTTCGTGAAAGTTTTTTGGACAGACATACATGACTTAATGAAGGTTTCTCCTCTTGTTCTTCTTTTGCTAATGAACAGGGTTAAGCAAAGAAAAAACAGTCAGTTGTAACTTGCCCAGAACCTTAGAGGCCATGTACAAAAGATTTCTTCCCCATATCTCTTAAATAGTTTATACAGAACGTAAAGACATGAATAACATAATAACTGCTGCTCAGACTGATACTGCTTCAGGGAAATCATTGGGAATACAAACAGCAGAAGACACGCTTATATAATCTCTGGAACTAAATTTAGACAGAGCTGTATCTCTGCCTAATTGTTCAACCCATTTCCTCCTCTCACAGTGGAACAAGGATTCCTTCTGGAGCAGATGGATCACGTTCAGTGTCTTCTGTTTAGCTTTTCTCCTAGGAACCCCATCTTTTACAATTGCTCACCTTCTGCCTATTCTTTCTGAATACACCTCCAGACAGGCCTGTCAGAACTGGCTCCCTTTGGAGCAGAGAGTTTTGCTGTGTTACACTGCAATCCATGACATCCAGTCAGTTGTTCAGTTTGTACTGGAAGGATCCCAAGAATGACCAGTCCCTCTGTACTATCTCAAACCAGCTTGGCTTTTTAACATGGCTTCAAAAGGCACATGAAAGATTCTCTGTTAAATGAAATAGGAGACAAAATAGAGGAAGACTTCAGGTGCAACATCCTAATTGTACAGCCTGAGAGTTCTTTTGGGATGGTTTCTGTCATAAACTGTCGCAGTATCCAACATGCCTGACCAAAATGCTTGGTCCCACCATCAAGCATATGGATAGGAGAAGTGAAAATAAACTTCTGGTTGATGAGTAGTAGGCTCTTGAACATGAAAATCACTCCACTTAAAGAACCAAAAGTTTGCAATTGGGTTTGAAGTAGAGTTGTTGATTAGGTAGCTTATTAACTCCATTAATAAATAATGGAGTTAGGCTGATTATACAGCTGACCTGAGTTGAGTTGACCAGGTGGCTGCTTGACCCTGAAAGGAAGAGTCCAGTTCATTCATCTCCCCTCTCCTTTCTTCCTTTTTGCCCTCACCATGACGGCTTAACCTGCTCCCTTCCTTATATTGGCCCTAGTGCTCCTTTAACTGCATGCTGAGCGAGCTCAGCTCACTGATATAGTAAAAAACTAATTTGAGGGACAAAACCACCAAACATCACCCAAAGAGTTTTCTGACCACTTTCAAGTTGAAAGAACTTAATACAGGGTCAGAAGACAGTGACAGCCACTCTAACAGAAAAAGAAGTATAGCAAAGCTGGAAGGACACAAATAGGGAGAGATGTGGGGGAAAGGGAAAAAGTGGAGCTTCTCCATAGCTCCATTAGGAAGAAGACATTACTAACTCTGGAGATCCCTGTGATGACCCAATAGATCTATTTGAGGAGACTCTGGATCCCATCAGGCTGTTGCTAGTTCCAGTATCAAAGCAGCTCACTGCTCCGCCAAGGAAGGCAGAACTGCAGATCCAAACAAGTGGAAGATTGTTTTAACTTTGTACTTTAATCAGCAAATTAAATCTAGAAACATTTTCCACCAACTTTCCTCAAGAACTGCCAACCTTTTTGGGATCCTCTTCTTGTGATTATTCTCCCCGCTGCCACAACAGATATCATTAGGCTGTTGCCCCCAAACACGGGACAAAAGCTGTGGGCTGGTGCCATGTGCCACAGTGATATCAGCTATCCAAGCTAACTCCGAACGAGGACAGCTACTTGTCTGAAGTAGGAAAAAGCTATACTGCTTCCAGTACTCTGGTGATTTCATTTAACTATACACAGCATTGCAGATGTCTTATTCTGAGTAACAAATACTTCTATCTCATTTTGATAAATAAGTGCTTATTCTGATAAATAAAAATGACAAGAAACACTTTTTTCTCTTGGGACTAGAAGCATTTTCATTGCATTTTTTCCTGCATTCCGACTAGAAAGCTAGTATTATCTGCTGGCAAAGATTTCTGAGAAAAAATTATGTACAAAATTCTCACCTAAAAAACGTGCAAGCCGCGTGGAGGAAAAAAAAAAAGAAAGAAAGAAAAATAGCGTGGGAGGGTGGGAGATGATTACTTAGACAGAATGTCCAGAAATTCTTCAGTGCCTCCCATGCATGTTGAAGTAATACAAGGACTTGAAACGTCATTAAATTATACTCTGTAAAAGTGTGCAAATAATTTCTTCTTATCTTTTGTCTGATCCCAAAATATGCATCTGCATAAATACTTTTAGGTAAAAGGCAGTGGCAAAAGCAAAAACATTTTTCATTTTCTTTTGATTTGAATTTTTATTTTGTCTGCCGCACAATAGTCTGAATTTGGATACAAACAACTATATACCACTTGCCACACACAGCTGTGCTTATGCTAGCAGACAATCCATTCATTCTCTGTTCTCTTACTGAGTTTCTTGAACACAACATATCTATGACTTTGGCTCCCAGGGTAACAGCCATGAATCTCAGAAACTGAAAGCTGCAAGAGAGATGCAAGCAGAAAGGCCACCTCATGGGACAGAGAGGGCTAATCCTCTTTAATTGAGTTTGGATTTTCTTTCACAGTGTGTACTAGTAAATGGCTTTAGAAGCCAGAATATTCACTGAGGTGACTGCTCATGTAAGAAAATACTGGAAGAAAGTGTATTTTCTAAACACATGATACTTGCTGAGGTGTTTTTCTAAGTCAGGGAACAGAAACAGTACTGATGGATCTGGGTGAACCTCTGTGATGAAGCTACATGCCTCAAGTTTAGGTCCCTTCAGCAAACTCATTTTAAAGGATCCCAAGGCTAACAAATAGGAAGATTTGCACCAGCCTAATTTTAACTTTAAATAGCAAAAATTAAGCCAGACAGAGAAAACTCTTTTTATAGGTATCTCCTAAAGTAGAAAATGCATGTACATGTTTCAATGTTTACTTAAATTATAGCTGTGTGTATATAGATGAGGTAAAGATGTAGGTTGGATACCCATAAAAGAAAATTGGAATAAACAGACATGGCTGTGACTGATAACATGTTCAGAAATTATTTGTTCAGAATGTCCCAGGAGAGAGCTGTGATTATCAGACAATGGATGCATAATTTTCTATGAGCAAAACATCAGCATTGAATTATTTTTTGAGTGAAGGAGATCCAGAAGTGTTTCCTACACAAACAGTGAGAAAAAATGTTCACTGTTTCCCAATTCCCTCCATAGCGAAAGGCTCTGAAAAGCTCTTAACACTGGGGTTTTGACTCAGGCAGCTAAAAGAGATAAGGTAGGATGAATTTCCTTCTTGAGGTACCTTTCTGTCTCCATTAACTACAAGAGAAGTTTCCACAACCAGCTCAGTCTAAATGTCTTAGTAAACCAATGCCAGGCAAAGTCTCTGAGATTTTTAAGAATCAATAGAAACTAAATCCTCGCATTTTCATGTCACTAAGAAATATGCTTGACCTGGTCTACAAATATTTCTCATTGCTATGACTCTCAAAAGAGACCCTAAATCTTTGTTTAGTGTTTGCCATGTCCTTGTTTTGGAGAGTTCCTTCTAAAATATATTCAACAATATATTTGGAAATTGTTTGAAATTTGTCTAACACTGTAAAGAAAAACAAAACCCAAAACCCAAACCAAAAACAAAACCAAAAAACCAACCAAGCAAAACACAAACAAACAAAAACCAATGAAGGAGACATGGATTTTGTTCATGCGTAGCTTTCAGGTTTTCCAGGGCAAGCTAAAATAATTCTGTCAAAACTCAAAATTAGACTCATTTTTGTAATTTCCTGAAAGAAATTACAGGCTTTCCCACACATAGTATATTTTTTCTTAGGTAAAGTGAGACCCTAAGAATGAAAGCTTGGAATGAAGAGTTGGCCAAGTACCCAGTGCTTCAGGGTATGTATAAAAGTGTGCCTCAGTTACGCTGCAGAACAGATGCCCCATGTCCTTACAGTTTTCCATTTCCAGTTGACCTAGGTACATTTTACATTTCCTGAAATGTGCCTATGGCCAAACAATTCTTCACAAGTTTCTTGAGCCATTTTCCTCCCCAAAATGAGACACTATGAGAAATACGACACAGTGCAAAGAATAAAAAAAAATGGAGTGTATATGGCCACTGAACCACAGCTCACATAAATCATCACTGTAACATTTACCAACAGTTTTTTCTCTTGGTTGAAATATTTGAAACATTCTTTTCTTTAAAAGTTCAAGATTTTTCTTGTGACAGAGAAAGCTATGTTCCCACCACTGGCAACTTTCATCCTCTTCCCCATATTGCAGTTTTATTCCAACTTACTTGATCATTTCTAGGTGTCAACTTTGGTATTTTACTAATGCTACAGACGATTTTTCAGGGACCTGACTCCTGGAACCACAGGAATTCCTCAGCATTTTAGCTCTTCTGTATGAAAAATTAAGTTTCTGAATCACATGTTATTGGACAAAAGTATGATCTGATTGTGTCCCAACAGCCTGAAAGACAGAAGAGGAATTTCATAAAACTCTGGAAAGTGATATAAGAATGCTGGCTTGCTGTGTATTTCTGCAGTTTCTTCTCAAGGGCAAATTTCACTATTAGCTGAAGGTAACTTAGAATTAATTTTATCAGTGGAAAACAAGAATTTACATACACAAGTAATGACCCATTGCTGGAGCTATTGGACAAGAGAAGTCAAATCCTGTGGTGAGTACTTTACTAATGAATATTACATTTCCTTTTTGAAAGATACAGTTCTCAGATTGTTGGCTAATTAATGACATCTGTAAAATGTGTTTTTCTAATCAGTAACTAAATTTAGACTATGGTTCCTCGGAGCATGTCTGCTGCATAATAATATCCCTTTAAATGATGGCTTTCTCCCATGCCTAGTTGCGCTGTGATTATCAAGTAAGAATAAAACTCTTCTGGCAGGTGTTTTTGTTTCATGACAAAGACTTGATAGCTTTGTGAATTGAAGTACTTTTTTATGGTCCCATAACTCATTCAAACCTACACTGCAGGATGACTTTGTGGTTGTGCACACACAGAAAAATGGAGATAAATTCTTGCAATACCCTTGCTTCACCAATTCTGCAATTAAACCACATGCTGTTGAGAAACAGGAACACACTGAAATTAATAGACCCACCTGCAAGGCTCTCGTGTGGTGCTGCTCAGTCAGCAGCTCAGACAGTATCAGGGATCTGAAGGAATGAACACACATTAAATATGACATTTCAAAGTAATACAATCCATTACAGAAGAGAGTGCTGGCTTTGGAGAGAACTTGACAGACAATGAAATGATCAAAGGTGCTTTGATATGTCTAATTTTGGCTTACACAGCTGAGTTCTTCTATGGCCGATGGTGGTGATGAGAACAGTGTTCTCCTTTGTGTCTTCCTGAGGGACAGATCAACAAATAGAACAGCTTATGCAGGTGACACAGTGGTAGAGCATTTTTTTCTGTATTCCTAACTCAAATTAAATGAAAGAACAAATAGTTGCAGACTGGGAAGTAAATGTAACTGAATGCTCTTTTCTTTGGTTCTAAGCACTGAAATTTTCTAAGATTTATAAGAGAATTAGTTGTACCTTGCAAATTTTGACCCTTAAGCAGACTAATTGCCAGTATGTCGTTCAGTAGACTATGCAGTTTTACTATTTGCTCCCAGGAAAATATGTGCCATTCTGTATTCTCACAGCACAGGTGTGCTTAACTGGGAAGGGACTTTTACATCAATAAGAAGTAATTTATGTATGTGTTATATTTGCAGTGTTTCTGTGAAGCATCGCAACAGACTTATATTGTCTCTGCCAACAATTAAGGCTAGTAATAAATTAAGTCTATTATATGGATGCTTCTTACAAAATATGCAATAGAATTATGAGTTAAATTGGACTAAGACACAGATGCTTGAAAGTATCAGTTGAAGTTTAAAATCTCAATGAAAAAACAAGCCATTTTGTACTACACAGAGACTTAATGCCTAATGTTCTAGCAACGTTTAATAACTTAAATGTCTACAGCAGCTTCCATGACTTGGCATGAGACATTTGCAAATTAAGCAGCAGATACCCACCATAGGAATGATCAGTTTAAGGTAATGGGGTATGGCAACAGCATTGGCCAAGATTCCCTGTGAGTGCTTTCAAATACCTTTGAAATAAATTGAGATATTCCAAATGCTTACCAGATTTTTTTAGTGTGTTCTTCACAATGATAGAGGAGATAAAGGAGGATGCTATTAATAACTTGCTGTTCAGACAAACAGTGTCATGAGTGTGCAAACTAGCTGGACCCATAAATCTATCAACAGCACCCTGAGGCCATCTCAGGGGCAGGGACAGAGAGAGAAATAAAACAAGGCAAGGCTCAGGAAGCCACATGGAGGGACTCTTGGCTGCAGCCCACACAGTTCATATCCCAGGCTCTGTGAGCATCCCCTCTGCCAAAATACTTCCCTGAGGAAATCAGGGTTGTGAGAGAGTCCTGGAAGGGCAGAAAGCCAGAAATAAAAATTTTACAGCCATTTCTTGGCTGTACTCCTGTGTTCTAGCTACTTCCCTGAGCTAACTTAAGACAGGACTGCTTTTAAGAGATGAATAACTGTTTTACTGGGACCTGGGCTAGCAGAGACATAGACCTGTGACTGTTAAGTGGAATTGCTCATCTTGTCAAAATATATTCACTCAGACAGCTATTTTCAACAATATCTTTCCTTTTTTTCATGAAGAGCCAAAAGGAAAAATTATTTGGCTCATGTGGATTTTGCCCCTTCCTAGACTCTGTATCTTTTATGTGTGGAAAGACCGAGGATGGAAGAGGATCAGATACTGCCTTTTGGGTACCTTTTAGTCTTTTTCCTTAAGATATGACTGAATCAAGGAGTCAGTTTCCAGCTGAATATCTTCTGGAAGAGGTTTTAGAGTCAGAAGTAGTCTTCTGAATGACTGCACCGACATCTAACACATTGCTCTTCCCCACCTTACTTCAGAGCATCAATGTGCTCTCACTGTTTAACTCTTCTACCTTCTCGCTCAAACCTCTCCCATGCCTGCAAGTTTGCTAGCACAATTTGGGTGAAAGATTGCTTTCATTTAGCCCAAGTAGTGCTCTGCCCTTGTTCTGCATCTCCAGAAAATCCTTACCTTCTGCTTTGTCATTGTCTTCTCTCTCAGGATCATCAATGTTGCAGTTTCTCCCTGGGATTATTGCTAGTTATCAGCCCTTCAGATCCTAGAAACCACTACTGTTCACAGGCTGCACCTCAGTCCCCTCCACCCATGAGCAATAAGGAGCTTTTGAGGCTGTAGCTTCTCCGTCAGGAAAGCAAAATGCACGGAAATCACTGAGACTGACTTTGGGGGTCTCTGGCCAGAGAAGGTCAGGCATTGTGGACTGCTGAGGTGCAGTTCAGTTTTTAATGGTGCATCTCATTTGCCTTCAGCACTTATTGTGAAAGGCCATGCACAGAAAACTGCCAGCAATCTATTACCTTGGGCAATACCTATTTTATATTCAGAATGAAAGATTAGTTGTAAAAATCTATGAAGATATGGCCAAATACACCCAGGCCTCACACACCTCTTTTCTTGTTAGACACACCCTTTCCTGTCTCCATGTATTTGTAGGGACTTCATTTAGGTTTCTTCTCTGCTACAGTTTGAGAGGGAGGGAAACAAATTAGTCTCCTCTGCCTGCTTAAGACCCATTTGTGACAGGAGAGTGTTGTTATCAATTATTACTCTTCAGTCAGTTGAGGACTCTGTGATTGTCGGTGCAAACTGCAGCATCCCAGGAGGGCACTGCTTCTCATTGGAAAAGGCCAAAAACCAGCCTGACAGCCAGGACAGGTGTGGTGGGTTGTCCTTGGCAGGATATCAGGCACTCACCAAGCCGCTCTATCACTTCACCTGCTCAACTGGACACGGAGAGGAAAACACAAAAAATGAAAAGCTCATGAGGTGAGATAGAAAAAGGGAGATCACTTACTGTTTACAGTTATGGGCAAAAGAGACTCAATTTGGGGAAATTAATTTAATTTATTGCAAACAAAATAAAGCAGGGCACTGCAAAATAAGAACAAACCTAAAAACACCTTTCCTCCTGTCCCTCCCTTCTTCCTAGGCTCCCAACTCATCTACCTCCTCCTCATGAGCAGTGCAGGGGTGTGGGGGAATGGGGGTTGTGCTCAGTTCATGACATTTTTTCTCTGATGTTCCTTCCTGCTCACACTCTTGCCCAGCTCCAGCATGGAGTCTCACCCACAGAAGACAGTCCTTCATGAACTTCTCCAACGTGGGTCTTTTCCCTGGGCTGCAGTCTTTCATGAACTGCTCCCATGCAGGTCGCTTTCAAGTGGTGTATCCTTCAGGAACAGGGAAATCTCTGGACTGGTGCCTGGAGCACCTCCCTCTCATTCACTGAGTGTTGTCACTTTTGAGTCTGTGCATAGATGTTTCTCTCACATTTTCTCACTCCTCTCTTCCATCATTTTTTACCCTTTATTAAATATGTTCTCTTGTACAAGGTGCTACCAATATCGCTGATGAGCTGAGCCTTGGCAAGTGGTGTGTCCAACTTGGAGCCAGCAGGAAGTGGCTCTGTCCAACATGGCAGAAGCTTCTGGCATCTTCTCACAGAAGCCACCCCTGCGGCACTCCCCCCCACACACTACCAAACCCTTGCCACATAAACCCAGTACAACTGCACAGCTGTGCTGGGATACTCTCTCATAATACTAATGTGAAAGAATTCCTTCATATTGCTCCTTATACACTACAAGAAGTGGCTGTTCAAAAATGGACGCAAAGGCAGCTGAGAAAGAACTGTGACTACCAGCTTTGTAATCTCCATCAAGACAGGAGATGGAGTTATCCCCATCTTTAGTGAAACAAAATAGCTGGTACCCGAAGTAGTGACAGAGACCATAATCAGGGGAGAACAGATCCTAACATTGTAAGTGCAGACTTCAGGGATGAATGTTAATTCATGAAATCACCTACTAAAAAAGTGGAATTGTGTGGAATTGTTTTGCACCAGGAGCTGCTGATCCATTAGGACCACAGTAAGAAGGACACAGAGACTCTGCAAAGTAACAATTAAATACTGTTTATTAGAGCTAGAAGTATAAAGATGTAATTGCCAGTACCGAGTGGGAGCTGCTCATGGGCTCTTTTGTTATTACCACCCAGATGAGTCTGTCCTGCACAGTTCACTGCTATGTGGATCACTGACTCCTCGAAGTACAATGGTCTTCCGGTCAGCACCTCTACATACCCCCCCCTTGATCCACATGCAGTTGAATCTTTTTACAGGTATTAAGAGTTACCAATTATATGAGGAAGCTTTTTGGCTGCTACAGAGATTCTTATATACAAAGCAATTCTGTGAAGAAGTATAATACAGCATAATGACAAGAAAAACAAATAGTAGTTAAAAGAAGAAGTGCACAACAGCAATAATATCAGGACTAGGACCACCAAAGTTGTCCTGCCACTGCACTCTACCCCTCCTCCCATCTCCTCTAAAGCAATGGTGGTGCAAATTTCACTACATGGTCCAATTGCTTGTGTGATGTAGTCAACAAGGAGTTTTGGTGCAGCTGGAGAGTAGGGGTATCCAGCACTTTGTTGTAGCCATGATGACATGGACTCTCTTGTTTCCAGGGAAGAGGATCCTTTATTACACTCATGCAAGGCCTTTTATACTGTACAGCTATGCAAGGCTTTTACACTGTGCTAAAAATATACTATCTAAAAATATTCCTGTTAGCATTCTTGTTAACTAAACAAACACACATTGGCCATATGCCATATCTCCTGTGTTGCTGTTGACATGCTCCTTTGACCAATTAGCACTTTGAACAGGAATTGTCCACATGAAGCTTACATAACTTGTTCTTGTCTTTGTGTCAGCTGTACATTTCCCAAAGTGCTTTCTGTGAATTATCAGTGAACAGAAGTGAAAAAAGGCCTTTTGTTGCTGTTGAGACAGACACGGCACATACATACACACCAACAGCTCCAAGCAAAAAGGAACTTTCTGTAATACTACACAGTTGCTTTTATACAGTTTCTTAGCATTTGTGTTACATGTTCATTGGATATTAGCTTGCTACAATAAAATATTATTAGTTGCCTATAACTAGCACACATTCTTGCTACACATCAGCCAGTATCCTCCCTTCTGCAGGTGCTCGTCCTCTTTCTGTTGTTAAGCTTCTTGCTTCTACTGATGTTGCAATTCTCAAGGGTACAAACTGACTTCTCAAGGTTGAAATCTGTGAGACTTTCAGACCAGCTGTCGGTTCCCACAGTTCCCCCATTTTTGTTTTCCAACTATAAATGCAGTGTTTATGGTCCTCTGCAGTGCCCTTTGCAGAAAGAACAAACAGAGCATGAGGAGTAAAATAAGGAAGATAACAATTACACCTAAGCATCCCATTTTCATGAGGTCTTTGACCCATTTAGCAAGTTGCCAATTACCAAACAAAGCATTAACCCAATCAGACTCATTCTCTTCTCTTAATTTTGAAACACCTATTTGTAATTCTTTGATATTCGCAAACACTGATCTGGAGTGGTCAGAAAAATTCATACAGCACATGCCATCAAAGTTTTCACAACCACGTCCATGTGCTAATAGCAAAAGGTCAATGGCTGTCTGATTTTGCAAAGTAGGGTGTCTAATAGAATCAACATCAGTTAATAATCCTGATAAAGCAAGCAAAGTGGCATCAGTCTGTTTAGCAAGCCAGCAGCCTAACTTATTTAACAATCCTAAAGCTTTTCCAGCTGCTACTCCTGGGGCAAAAGGGAAACAAAAACACATTTTTCTAAATTCCAAAAATCTTGAGAGTGTCATCACAGCCTCTTGCAAAAAGATGCAAGGACCATTTGTCACGGGTTACATGTGTGTGATTTAAAAGCATCATTAAATTTGGGGCGAGCATAGTAAGGCGGCCAATAGTACATGGTCCACCAATAGCATATGAAGGTAATAACTATTAAAAAAGTTTCAACAGGTACTCCAACTAAACATGTGTGAAAAGGTGATTGTGGTGTTGCAAGAGACATACATAAAGATGATTGGTTCAGGACGTTTGCAAGGGCTACCCACACATTTCCTCTTGGCATCAGGGATAACATGGAAAATCCTTGCTCTATCTTAATCCAAAGCAGAACTACACAGCAAATGGTCCACACGGTCGTCATCATCTTCTGAAGTTTGCTTGTTGGTTTCATGATGATTTTGATGTCGCTGACGTCGCAAATCAGGGTGAGCACGCCTCGCAGGTATCCACCGCACACCGGTATCTGTGGAAACACAAGCATACCCATGCCCCCCAAGTGATAAGGTCCCATGGGCCTTCCCATTTGTTAGTGATTAAATCTTGTACCCATACTTTCACTCAGGGTAGGTGTGTCTCACTCAGAGACTGCAACGAGAAAAAATCATTCAAAAGAACAGAGTTATTAGAATTTGGTGGCACTGTTAAATGACTAATTGTGTATAAAGCTTTTGTCAGTCAGCTCTGTGGGTTTCTCCACACATTCCCCCTTTTTGTTTTCCTAAAACACATTTTAAAGAACCATGAGCATGTTCAATAATAGCTTGACCAGTGGGAGAATGGGGAATACCAAATTTGTGTGTCATACCCCACAGTTGTAAAAACCACCGCCTCTTCTGAGAGATGTAGGCAGGGCCATAATCAGTTTTCACAGAGGAAGGCATGCCTAAAACAGCAAAAGCCAGCCACCAATGGGCAATAGCATCATGACTCGTTTTTCCTGTATATATAGATGCCCACATGGCAGAGGAGAAGGTATCAACAGATGTCAGGTTGAGGTGTCATCCATGCGGGACTGGCTAATTTGTCAGCTCTGGCATTACCTTCCGCTATAAATCCTGGCAAATCAGTGTGGCTCCCTATGTGTAAAATATAATAAGGATGGGTTTGGTTCTGAATTGCACACCACAAAGTTTTCAATAGCAAAAAAAGAGCAGCGTTATTAACTTCCTTTAAAAGTGAGCAATCAAGGCGCTGTGTAATGTCTGCAACATAAGTATCAAGAATCAGTAAGAAGGTTCAATGGTACATGGGCAAAATGCTGGAACACCATGGCTACAGCTCTTTAGTCAACAAGCTGGGCAGAGCCTGACTTGTGGCCTTCCAGCATCTGCCATCCAGACTCGTCCTTCCAGGTAACAATGGCCTTTCCCATTTTGCCTGATCGATCAGTAAAAAAAGTGGTGAGTCCTTGCAATGGCACACAACTGTTCTTTGGCCTTAAGAACAAACTAGTTGATTTCACCAGTTGCAGCAATTTGTGACTGGGCAGATGATAAGCAATCTGCCCTGAAAAGTTTTGCAATGCACTCTGTAAAGGAGCACTGTTCGCAAAACACCATTCAAAATATTCTTGTTGAATGGGAAGTACGATCTTTGCAGGGTCTTTGGCCATCAATTGCAGGCATCTTTGCCGAAATTTGATGATCAACTGAGCAATCAGTTCAAACAACATAAGTGCTGTTTTCTTTGGCTGGTGGGGCAAAAACGCCCATTCTAACATGTCCAAGGGATCAGACCATTGATCACTCCACTGGCCAATAACACCTGTAGGGTGAAAATCTGGGGTAACAATAAACACAACAATATCAACAGCAAGGTCCACTCGGTAAACCTGACAGTTTGCAATAGCCCATTCCAGCTGCTTAAGCACTTGTTCCACCTCAGGGGTCAGTTCCCTTAGCGAAGCCAAGTCTGGGTCACCTTTAAGGATATTAAACAATGGGGATAATTGCACAGTGGTCAAACCTAAATAGGGTCGTAACCAATTTATGGTACCCAAAAGTTTCTGTCCATCATTCAAGGTCTGAATCGAGTTCTGAAATGGCACACTTTGTGGCTGTATCGTTTGTTCAAGTATTTTCAAGTATGATTTTTGCAGGGTCTTTGGCCATCATTTGCAGGCATCTTTGTCGGCATTTGATGATCAATTGAGGAATTAGTTCGAACAGTGTAGGTGCTGTTTTCTTAGGCTGGTGAGGTAAAAAGACCCATTCTAAAATGTGCAAGAGATCAGACCATTGATCATTCCTTTGTCCAGTGATGCCGGTAGGATGGAAATCTGGGATGACAAGAAACATAACAATATCAGTGGTGAGGTCGACCTGAGAAACCTGATGGTTTGAAATAGCTTGTTGCACTTCCTCAGCACTTGCTCTGCTTCAGGGGTCAGCTTCCTCTGAGAAGTTAACTCCGGGTCCCCTTTAAGGATATTAAACAATGGGGACAATTGCACTGTGGTCAGCCCTAAATAGGGTCGCAGCCAATTTATAGTACCCAAAAGTTTTTGCACATCATTCAGAGTCCAAATTGATTTTTCAAATTGAACATTTTGTGGTTGTATTGTTTGCTCAAGTATTTTCACTCCCAGATATCTCCAAGGTGGTTGCTGTTGCACCTTCTCTGGAACTATCTGCAAACCATAATTTTGCAGTGTTTTAAGCAAATGTGTGTGGATGCTGAAGGCTTGGCCACAGGGAGATTTTCTGGCTTTCTGCCAGTGTCTGTGTGAGAGGCCTAATTGTGGCTATTTGCCCCTCCTCATTTTTGATCAGCACAGGTTGCTTACTTAAATTACTTTGAGCTGTTCCCCTCAACCTGGCAATGGCCGAACCCACAGATGTCAAAGGCCACATAGGAGGCCAGACAGAGAAGGAAATGATAGACATGTCAGCACCAGTATCAATCAAGCCTTGGAGCCGGATGTGCGACGGACTGGCTTCAGGCAGAGTCAGGGTACAGGTCATGTGTGGCCTTTGTCTGGAAATATCTTTGGCCCAAAAGACCTGTGGCACCCCAGTGGATCCAAAACCTCTATCTCCACAAATCTGTTGATCTGTTCTGGGAACACATGACTTAAAAGGTACAAGTTGAGCAATGCGAGTCTTTTCCGGAGTAGTAACAGGGGGTGTGGGAGTGGAAACCATAGCACAAATTTGGTCCGTATAGTCGGCATCAATATTTCCAGGGTGCACAAATATTCCCTGTAATGTGGCACTAGATCTCCCCACAAGCAGCACACTCAGTCCCTGGCCCAAAGGCCCATATGCATCCAAGGGAACTTTGTACACCCGATAAGAGTCCAAAGTTATTATTGTTGCAGTGGAAACATCCACGCTGGCTGCTCCCTTGGTCCTCCCACTAAGTTGGTTGAATAGGCCTGTGTCAGTAACATTCCCTGGGGAAATGCTTGCGTCTGCCCGCCCTTCCCCTTTGTGTGCCTTTTCCCGTTTCCCGACTCTTTCAGAGGCTGACCATTAGCATGATACTTAGATCTGCACTGTTTTGCATAATGACCAAGCTTTCTGCATTGTTTACATGAAAAAACCGCCATATTTCCAACCCCTTTTTGCTTTTGTCCTGCCTGTCTCTGTTTGCAATCAGCCCTTAAGTGTCCCTACTGACCACATGTAAAACAGTTCTGGGATGGCCGCAAAATGGCAGCCAAAACGGACATTTTGTGTTCCACTGATCTGACTTTAAAACATGCTGTTACCATATCAGCTAGGGCGGGATCCCTTGGTAGTGCTTCAATAATTTTCCTACAATCTTCATTTGCATTGTCTT
>VWZW01001326.1:0-37946 GCA_013397115.1 Edolisoma coerulescens | reverse complement strand
AAATGCCAGAAAGCCTTATGTCTGGTTGCTTTTTGTTCCTTCTGAGTAAGAAGTCACTACTGTATTCTAAGAAGTTACTGCACAGTTTTTGCCTGACTTCTTTTGTTTTCCACACACTGTCTGGGGAGTTCAAAACTGTATATGAAAATCTTATGAGTTCTTTTAAGTATCTTGCCGGCTGTTCACAAAAAATCTTGCTTACCTGCTCCTGCCAGGCTAATTCTCTATAAAATACCTCCAATACTTCAATTTTAGCATGTCTTTCACTCTGTATTATTATAGCTTGAATTCATCTTATTTGGAAACACCATTTTTCTATTCAGCCCATGGGCATCTTCTCCATCCTGGAAGAGGAGTGCATGTTCCCCAAGGCAACTGACACCTCTTTCAAGAACAAGCTCTATGACCAGCACCTGGGCAAGTCCAGCAGCTTCCAGAAGCCCAAGCCTGCCAAAGGCAAGGCTGAAGCCCACTTCTCCCTGGTGCACTATGCTGGAACAGTGGACTACAACATCTCTGGCTGGCTGGAGAAGAACAAGGACCCTCTGAATGAAACTGTTGTGGGGCTGTATCAGAAATCATCTATGAAAGTTTTATGCCATCTTTATGCCAGTTTTGCTTCCGTAGATGAAGGTAAGCTCAGAGGATTATGTTTCCAGTTTGGGGTTTCCTACTGTACCTCTCACCTGACATGGGTCAGTGTTGAGTCAGTGCTTGTGTGCTGTGTGTTAGATGCACAATTGTAACACTGCCAAAGGGATCTGCAGCACTTCTTCAGCTGGACTGTCATCTCATTTTCCAGCTGAAGGTGGTGGAAAGAAGAAAGGAACCAAGAAAAAGGGCTCTTCCTTCCAAACTGTCTCTGTACTCTTTCGGGTAAGTGTGTTCTCTGGCAGAGACTGCTGAGAGGGCAGTCCTGTCACCCCTGGCTCCACAGCCACATTTTCATTTTTAGACAGGAGGGAAGTTCTTCAGTAGCCTACACAGGATTGTAGAATATTCATTAGAGAAGTAAGGAGAAAGTTCTGAATGTTTACTTTTCAGCAGAGCCAAATCACTTTGAGAACTGAGATGACACAGAGATTAGAAATTATCTCTGTTTTACAGGAAAATCTAAATAAGCTGATGTCTAACTTACGAACAACTCATCCTCACTTCGTGCGTTGCATCATTCCCAACGAAACAAAGACCCCAGGTAATTCATAAAACATAGAATAGAAAGGTGCAGAAAGAGCAATCAACCGATGCTGGAACAGTCAGTATGTCCCCATGCTGCTCTGTCATAGGCCTGATGGATCACAAGCTCGTTCTGCACCAGCTGCGATGTAACGGTGTTCTGGAAGGCATTCGGATCTGCAGGAAAGGATTTCCTAACAAGATATCATATGGGGATTTCAAACAAAGGTCAGTAATAACATTCTTGTGTCTGCATTGAGGCCAATTCATTTGAAAGAAGAGTCTTGCTAAACCAGTCCATGATATAGTTGTTAGGAAAAGACTATTTTAATATTTAACACTCATGGAAAGCAGAAGACATAACTAATAGCATGGTCTGTGTGGGCAGTGCCCACCCAGCTGCCTTCCTCAAGAGTGTATGCCAAAACCTATTTTTAATTCATTCCTGTTAATCTGAATGTTTGGATATTCTTTGCTTTACTTCTCAAACTGGACACAAGCATGTTTCAGCAAAAATACAGAGGGTAGTCTATGCACATCCTATATTTAACTGCTATCTAGTAGAGGTTTGAAGAGTGTGGTTTAAATAATTCTAACTAGAATGGTTTCACAGAGAGGAAATTGTGTTAAACCCAATACTACTTCTTGATGAAATGCCAAGTTTGACTGGCAAATAAAGCTGCAGTAACAAAAGAGACTTCAACAGGAAACCCAAGTTAGTTCCACACAGTCCTCTCATTTTCTGCTGGGCTAACATTTCTGCATGCTAACATTTCTACAGCATTAGCCCATTCCTTTACAGATAAAACCCCACAAACAAAAAAATCTTGTCTTGGGAACGGCTGTGCAAATAAGACATTTATAAATGCTAAATTCATGGCAACCCAGCTGGGGTCATCTGCTCATTGTGCTAGAACAAAGGCAAATGTAGGGTCGCTCTCCCCTTACAACTCTGTACAGGTTGTTCTGGAGAGCAGGACACCAAGAAGGGCTGAAATGGTATTTTGGGCACTAACTGAAGGCAACAGCCCAGGCATTGATGTGGGAGGGCAGATTTGTGTATGGATGCCGAAAAGAATAGGTGTGGAATAATCTCTCAGTGTAGGATTAGGAAGTCCATTGCTGGATACTGTGTCTAATTCTGGGTTATGTGGTTCAGGAGGAATGTGAGAAGTTGGATATGGTTCAGAAAAGAGCTACAGGATAAATGTGAACTCATGTACAGGGAGAGATTTAAATCAAACTATAGTGGGGAGGCCCTGGCACAGGGTGCCCAGAGAAGCTGTGGCTGCCCCTGGATCCCTGGAAATGTCCAAGGCCTGGATGGACGGGGCTTGGAGCAACCTGGGATGGTGGAAGGTGTCCCTGCCCACGGCAGGGGTGGGAGTGGATGATCCTTAAGGTCCCTTCCAATCCAAACCATTCTGTGTATCTATGATTCTATTTAACTCATGAAATTGAGTGTTAACAGATGATTTGCTTGTGGTGTGGAGAACCTACAGACATAAAGATATCTGAATATGCAGGAAGTTGTCTTCTAAAAGACAAACTTAAAGCAAGACTCCAAGGGCAGGCCCTGAAAAAGAAAGTTGTCAAGGTAGAAATGAAGTATATCTTTCCCACCGTGAGGATGAATAGTTTACCAGGCACACTCTTGAGGTTTGAAGGTTTCAAATAAGACTGAATTTTTTTTGTTTGTTGTTTTTAATATGTACTAGGTTCATCACAAGAGGGCTGGATGAACAAGGCTCTGGTAGGATGCTGTGTATGGGTTGTACAGGGAGTCAGATTAATTGCAGCAGTTCCCCTACTCTTAAAATCCATCCATTTTTGGAATTTACAGTGAATCCAATGAGCTGGCCCCCTAGACTAGTGATAATGACTGTGACACAAATGAGCAGAGTCTCTCAGGTCCAGAGAACAGACTGTCCATGCCTTCACTCTCAGTGAGGGCTGTAGTGCATCCTTGGAACTGACTGAACTGACCTGCTGCTCTTTGCTGCTTTTCTGACTGCTTTGCTATTTGAGGCTGGAGGTGTGAGTCAGACTCAGCCTTCCTCTGTATCTTCAAACTGACAGCTGTTCTTGTGGCATCCTGTGCACTGAAATGGTACTGATGGGTAAGCTTTTTTCTTTATTTTATCAGATACCGCCTTCTGAATGCCAGTGTCATTCCAGAAGGAACGTTTATTGATAGCAAGAAGGCGTGTGAAAAGTTGCTGTCTTCCATTGAGATAGATCATACTCAGTACAAATTTGGACACACTAAGGTAAATGTTTAATTTTACCATCATTCATTGCATTGAAAGGTAAGCCCAACAGCGGGTGATGTCTGTTCTTTGGCTGCAGGTGTTCTTCAAGTCAGGTTTGCTGGGTGTCCTGGAAGAGATGCGAGATGATTGCTTAGGACAGCTGATCACACAGACCCAGGCTTTGTGCAGGGGGTACCTCCGGAGACTTGAGTTGAAAAGAATGTTTGACCGAAGGTGTGTGTCTTCTTCCAGGTCTGGTTGCTCAAAGATGGGCTTTATTCACAGTACTGATGGATCACTTTGGTTTCAGGGAGTCCCTCCTCTGCATCCAGTACAACATCCGTGCATTCATGAAAGTCAAGCAGTGGCCCTGGATGAAGCTGTACTTCAAGTTAAAACCCCTCTTAAAAAGTGTGGAAACTGAGAAAGAAATGGCCATGATGAAGGAAGAGTTTGAGAGAACAAAAGAAGAACTGGCTAAATCAGAAACCACGAGGAACGAACTGGAAGAAAAAATGGTGACTCTGGTGCAAGAGAAAAGGGACCTACAGCTGCAAGTACAAACTGTATGTAATTTAAATCATTTTTGGCTCTTCAGATCACATCAGTTTTGTCTGAGTGTTCAGAAAAGGGCTGAAAGGAAATTCTGTTATTTCATGTTCCAGCCACTTAAAAAGCAGGTGATTTCTGCAAGTGTCAATGCCAGTGTGTGACAATGAAACACATTTCTGTTCTCTCTAAAAAGGAAAATGAAAATTTGGCTGATGCTGAAGAAAGATGTGACCAGTTGATCAAACAAAAGTTCCAGCTGGAAGCAAGAATAAAGGAGGTAATGGAAAAGCTGGAGGATGAAGAGGAGATGAATGCTGATCTGGCAGCCAGAAAGAGGAAACTGGAGGATGAATTCTCTGAGCTGAAGAAAGATATTGATGATCTTGAGTTAACATTGGTCAAGGCTGAAAAGGAAAAGCATGCCACTGAAAACAAGGTGCTTTCTATTTCTGCAATATTTAATAACAGTTGCTCTGTCTATGTACGGGCTGTAAATGTTCAGTAAACTTGAATGCTTACACGCTGCTGTGTAAGGAGATCTATGGGCCTGGTATTGAATCTGGGCACCTCTGTTGTGCAAGAAAAGCAACCCATAAGCATACAAAAATGCATTAAAATTAAAGTTCAGCATTGCTTTGTGACTTCCAAAGGGTTGATAGATAAGCAGAGAGATTGTAGAGTTTGACCATACAATGCAAGTAATTAAGCCTCTTTGGGAGTCTAACAAGAAGTTCATCATCTGTGTTCATTGCTTATGTGAGGGCCAAAATTATTAGTGACCTTTAAGCATTTTGCCTTACAATAGGTGAAAAATCTGACTGAAGTAGTGACAGGTTTGGATGAGACTGTTGCAAAGTTAGTCAAGGAGAAGAAGGCCCTGCAAGAAGCCCAGCAACAGGCACTGGATGACCTGCAAATAGAGGAGGACAAAGTTAATACCCTCACCAAAGCTAGGATCAAGCTGGAGCAGCAAGTGAACCATGTGAGCATGTGAAACACAAGGAGAAGGAGCAGATTCTTTAGTTGTTCCATCAGTCATGTTTATATATGTTTATATTGCAGGTTGAAGGCTCTTTAGAACTCGAAAGAAAAGCATGTGTGGACCTTGAACGAACAAAGAGAAAGATGGAGGGAGACTTGAAACTTGCACAGGAAACCATAGTAGATCTGGAGAATGATAAACAACATTTAGATGAAAAATTAAGGAAGTATGAGAAAAATATTAGTGAAAAATCTATTATTTGACTTTACTGGACATATTTTCTTTTTATTAAAAGAACATCTCCTTCACAGGAAAGACTTTGATTTTAACCAGATGCAAAATAAAATTGGAGAACAGCGAAATTCAGGTACTCATTTACAGAAGAAGATCAGAGAATTGCAGGCAAGAGACTTTATGTACCTATTTCATCATTACTGTTTGTTTGTTTTAAACTGTAGTACCATGAATAATGCTTGTCCACAGTTTGGCTTTGGCTCTGTCAGACATGGGGAAAGCTTCCAGCAGCTTGTATCCCCTCACTACCAAAACCTGGCCATGCAAACCCAATACAACAACAGAAAGCTGTGATCTAAAGTTAGAATGAGTTGATCCATAGGTCCTTTCCTGTCAGTAAGTTTTCACCTACAATGCCAAAACAGTGAAATTCGAAGAAAGTTTGTTTTGCTCATAGTCTCCAAAACAAGGTGCTTGGTGTTCTGCTGTGACAAATATGCACTAACCTGAGCACTTAATTACTTGTTCCCTATTTAATTCCTATTGTGCTATTCCCTCATTATTTAGGCCCGTGCTGCAGAGCTGGAAGAGGAGGCTGGGAGTGAGAAAGCGACGCGGGCAAAAGCAGAGAAGCGTTGTGCTGAGCTGGCTCGTGAGCTTGAGGGAATCCGCGGAAGCCTTGAGGAGGCTGGAGGAGCCACCACTGCTCAAACAGAACTCAACAAGAAGCGCGAGGCAGAATTCCAGAAGATGCGCCGTGACCTGGAAGAGGCCACGCTGCAGCACGAAGCCACGGCTGCCGCCCTGCGCAAGAAGCACGCGGACAGCACAGCTGAGCTGGGGGAGCAGATCGACAACCTGCAACGCGTGAAGCAGAAGCTGGAGAAGGAGAAGAGTGAGCTGAAGATGGAGATTGATGACTTGGCCGGTCGTACAGAGACCATTACCAAGTCCAAGGTGTTTCTTTATAAGTTAAATACTTGAGTTGCCAAGATTTCTGTCTGATGGGAACTTTGCAAACACCTACACAGATTCCATGTTCTTACTCTCTTTCAGGCTAATCTGGAAAAAAGGTACCGCACCCTGGAAGATGAGATGAGTGAGATGAAAGCCAAACTTGAGGAGCACCAGAGGAATGTGAAAGAGATGGTGATGCAAAAAGCTCAGCTCCAGACAGAGTCAGGTAAGGAGGGCACAAAGATGTGCTGAGAGGATATTTTTTCCCTTCAGTAGCAAACAGATATACTATTCTCCGACCAGTTTGTTGTAAGGTCATTGAGCACAGTGCTCAAGGGGAATCTTAGAACGAAACTGAAAAATTGAGAAAAAATGTAAAATGGCTCAGGAAAAATCTGAACAAGACAATATTGGAGGGCTACAAGAAGTACTGAGAATTCTTGAGATGATGGCATAAGCTATAGGCACCTCTCCAAGAAAGGAGCTGTACTTCAGCCCACAGGACAGAGGGTGATATAGAATAAATGTTTTCCAGTTACTGTAAATCTTATGAAATGAAACTTTGGGGTTTATCTCTTGCATCACAAGGCCAATTATGGGAAACTGCTATAGCATTTTGTGTCAGTTCAGCCAGTGTGACATCATAAAATCCCACTGCTTCAAAATGAAAGCTGGGCTTTAAAAAAAACAATTAAGCAAATTTTCTAAAGCATTTGTCTTCAGGAAAAAAATAGCATCTAGTGGATCAGAACTGTAATAAGGGATAAAATTAGAATTATGGAATCAGGTGAATTTAGATAAAGAAAGACCAACAATAAAAGCATTTTGAAGGATTAAAATATATTGTACAATGGTAGATGTATGTACATAACGGGAGCAACTGATAAGGTAAACAGCACTGTGTGATTCCACTTACCTATTATTATTATTATAATATATGAGTGTTTTCAGGATGCTTAATCTGGGCAGTATTGAGAACTTGTCCTCTCTTGTCATAGGTGAACTAAGCCGTCAACTCAAAGAGAAAGAAACTGTAAGGTTGCAGCTGTCCAGAAGCAAGCAGGCACTTACACAGCAGATGGAAGAACTCAAGAGGCAGCTGGAGGAAGAGATCAAGGTACTGTGAACCACCGAGCACCTGCTAAGGCTTCAAAATATATCAGGGTCTCAGTTCATTTGAAGAACACTTTTGTGAGTCTGTAAATATTGCCTCTAGTCTAACACAGTAAAATTACTCCTGGGAAGGATGTGTACAGTAAGCACTGTGTGCAGTAAGTTCTTTGCTAAGGATGACTCTGGCATGCTAAAACTTTTGGTGAATTTTTTCATGTTTTTAAATTTTAAAGCCATGGTCTGTGTGATTTCTTTAGCTTCTGTAGCCACAGGGAAGAAAAGTTACAGCATATGCCAAGGTGAAAACATCGCTTTTGGTCTTTTCTAGTGGTAGAGTTGAGAAAAGTTGGTGACAGGTAAAGGCAGCTGCCTGAACACTCACAAAGCCCCAGCCCTTTGTCTTCTGCCCAAGCTGCAGTGGTCATATTTCAGATGTGCAAGGTCATGAGGTCGCCTGCTGGTCACAGCTAACAGAAATACATGATATTGTGGATAATTTTTAGGCCAAGAATGCCCTGGCCCACGCCCTGCAGTCCGCTCGCCACGACTGTGACTTGCTCCGGGAACAATATGAGGAGGAGCAGGAGGCCAAGGGGGAGCTGCAGCGCGCCCTGTCCAAGGCCAACAGCGAAGTGGCCCAGTGGAGAACCAAATATGAGACGGACGCGATTCAGCGCACGGAGGAGCTCGAGGAGGCCAAGTATAGAACAGAGGAGATGAGCTGTCCAGATGTCTATTGGGCAGAACACAGACCCACTTGTAGTAGCCTGACCTAAATTATTTTCTTGTGGTTTGCATATAGTCTTAATTAAAATGAGATGCATAATGCAATAATCTTTTTAATCATATGCTTGTTTTATTTATGTGCCTTAAGGAAAAAGCTCTGTCAGCATCTCCAGGAAGCAGGGCAGCAGGAGGAGACACTGAATTCCAAGTGTGCCTCCTTGGAGAAGATGAAGTTGAAGTTGCAGGGGGAGGTGGAGGATCTGACACTGGACATGGGGAGAGCAAAGACATCAGCAACTGCCCTTGACAGGAAACAGCAGAGCTTTGATAAGGTGATAAGTGAGCACAGTATCTTTCCAGTGAAGCCTTCCTAGAAAGCCAAACTAACACTCTGTACATCAGTCAGTGCTGAGCTCAAGGTGAATCTAACTAGAGGAACTAGGGCATGGCAGTAAAAATTTGTCCTAGTTTGAGAGACAGTATTTATCCTGCAGTATTTATCTAGTACTAAATATAGTCACAGATAAAATAACATTTTCAGTACCAGCAGGAAATGAAACATAATAGCCTCTCCTATGAAGAAAGGCTGAGAGAATTTGCATTGTTGAGCCTGGAGAAGAGAAGCTTCAGGGTGACTTAACTGTGGCCTTCCAGTGCCTGAAGGAAGCTACAAGAAAGACAGAGAGAGACTGTTTACAAGGGCCTGGAGTGACAGGACAAAGGCAAATGGCTTCACATTGACAGAGAGTAGGTTTGGATTGGATATTAGGATGAAATTCTTCCCTGTGAGGGTGCGGAGGACCTGGCACAGGTGGCCCAGAGAAGCTGGGGCTGCCCCTTCCCTGGAAGTGTCCCAAGGCCAGGGCTTGGAGCAACCTGGGGTAGTGGGAGGTGTCCCTGCCCATGGCAGGGGATTTGGAACTAGATGATCTTTGACGTCCCTTCCAACCCAAAGTGTTCTATGATTCTGTGATGTCTTCCAGGTCATGGCAGAATGGAAGGGGAAGTATGAGGAGAGCCAGCTGGAGCGGGAAGCTCTCTCTAAGGAATCAGGCTCGCTGAACACAGAGCTTTTCAAAGTGAAAAATGCCTATGAGGAAACTTTAGATCAGCTTGAAACAATCAAACGGGAGAACACCGCTCTCCAGCGTACGTGTTTGGCTCTGGTTTCCTGTTAGCTTTCACAGACCAACCATGAGCACACTCATGCCTGCAGGAGGGCACCTACTGACAGCACTCTGTCCTCCCTGTGCTCTCCATCTTAATGCAGAATACCAGTGTCTTACCAAAAGCTGTCAAGCATGTTTGTAAAGTAATGAAGTTAATAAAGCAAATGTCCTGGCTCTCCATTATCTGCTGCAGACATTGAGGTGCCATTCCCAGGTAAAGGTAGTGACCTCAGGAGACTGAACAGCTCATGAAAGTGAGTTTTACAGATGCACTGAACACAATGCTAGGACCTGCGGTTTTAGACCCTGATGGTTAAATCCATAGATTTAACACATGCAGGGCTCTCCCAGGCTCTCTGTGAGGAGGGCTGTGAGACCACACAGATGCCCCACTTAGCCTGCATGAGTTGGTTGTGTCTGGTTTTATCTGTATGTATTTACAGACACGCATACCATTGTGTACACATGTACATATGTGTATACATATTTATGTGTGCAAAAGAGGTGCTGAATGCAGCAACAAAGCATAGAGTTCAGCTCCTCTGGTTGATGCCATTCTTCTCTCACAGAGGAAGTAGCTGATCTGACAGAGCAAATTACTGCAAATGGCAAAATGATCAGAGACCTCGAGAAAGCCAAAAAGCAAGCTGAAATAGAAAAAAATGGTCTGCGATTAGCTCTGGAGGAGGCAGAGGTGAGTTAGTTTAAATATTACTGTAAATAGTCAAGAGCATGCTGAACAGCTTTCTGTTCCCTTTTCTGGCAGCAGCTGTGTGCAAGGTTGATTGCCTGGAACTTCAGGAGTTTCTGTGAGTAGGAGTTCACTGAGTACCACAATAATCATGTTCCCTGAAATGTTACCTTCATCCTTGTTTTTCGCCTTTTTCTTTTAAAGGCAGCTCTTGAGCATGAAGAAGTCAAAATCCTTGCTGTCAACCAAGAACTGACTCAGATAAAGTCAGAAATCAGCAGAAAGATTGCTGACAAAGATGAGGAGATCAACCAGCTAAAAAAGAACCATGAAAAGATCGTGGAGACAGTGCAGGGTGTTTTGGACGCTGAGATCAGGAGCAGAAGCGAATCTTTAAGGCTGAAGAAGAAGATGGAGGGAGACCTGAATGAAATGGAGATCCAGCTGAGCCACGCCAACCACCAGGCTGCAGAGGCACAGAAACACCTGCACGGCATCCAGGGAGCTCTCAAGGTCTTGCTTTACCTTCTGGTTGATTTATTTTTAAGCACAGTATTCAAGAAATTCATTAGGACAAAACTGGCTCTTCAAATATAGGACATGCAGCTGCACTTGGATGATGCTGTCAGAGCACAGGAGGACCTGAAGGAGCAGGTGGCCATGGTGGAGCGCAGAGCAAACCTGCTGCAGGCTGAAATTGAGGAGCTCCAGGCAGCCCTGGAGCAGACGGAGCGGTCGAGGAAATTGGCTGAGCAGGAGCTTCTGGATGCCACTGAACGAGCACAGCTCCTCCACACCCAGGTAGTTTGCTTTGCTAAGACTGATGTAATTTGGGGTCCAGATAATGATGGAGTAAGAATGAGTAGTAATTGATGGTCTCTGTGTGTAAGAGACCAAAGACAGACACTCAAAGCCTCTCTCTTTCTCCTTCACAGAACACCAGCCTTTTTAATGCAAAGAAGCAGCTTGAAACTGATACCGCGCAAATCCAAAGAGAGATAGAGGACGTCACTAATGAAGCAAAAAGTGCTGAAGAAAGAGCAAAGAAGGCAATGACAGATGTGAGAATGTTACTGTGGTTTTCGCTTTGAATTTTCAGGGCTTCCAGTGGCATTGCTGCTGGGAATTAATGTAAATACTCTTGTCACATGTTGGACAGTCTGTGAGCCTGGTTAAAAAGGCCACAGAGGAGGATTAGAGCAACAGGGAACATGTCCTGCTGACAGATGGGGCTGTTGCCGTCATAAAGAACTAAACCTATATTTAGTCTGTCGAAAACAAAATAACTTTCTTCAGTGCTGCGTGAAAACATAATCCACAAAGAAATCCTGCAGTATTGAAACCAGTAAAGCAGCTAAGGTATTCGAATAGTTATCTTTGCAAAATCCTATTTATCAACTTTCTAAATGAGAATTGTAAATTTCCATTCAAAATTGGTGCTAAATCCTCCCATGCAAGACCTGTGAAGCTCAGCCAGGCAATAGGACTGGTGAGTCATGGGACTCAATCTGCTAATGATTTTTCATGCAGAGGATCAAACAAAAATCTCAACACTTGGATACAGTATGTGGAATTAAAATAGAAAGAAGCCTTTTCAACTTGCTCATGAAAAGGAAAAAAAGACTAAGTTGAATCTCAGAATCATTAGGATTGGCAGGGACCTCTAGAGATCATCTACTCCAACCCCCCTGTCCGGGAAGGGTCACCTGCAGCAGGTGACACAAGAATGTCTCCAGAGGGAGACTCCATGACCTCCCCGGGGAGCTGTTCCATGCTCTCCCACCCTCCATGGAAAGAAGCTCCTCCTCACATTGAGGTGTTCTTGTGTTTTAATAATTTCTATTCTGTTTGAACAAAAGAGAAAGAAAACATTACATTGAATTATACACACATATACATATATATTTATATAAAACTTCTGGTGATCACATTTTTCAAGTTAGACCTTTTCAGATATTTTGCTGCCAAAGCAATTTGTTGAATTTTACCTTAATTACAAGTAATGTCACTCAATATTTCACCAAAGTGCTTAATTTTATTGTGTAGGAATCCAACGTTTGAGAGCAAAATAAATCTTAGTTTGTCTTAAATAACACAGATTAGCCTGCAGTAAGGCAGGCTTCTCCTGTCCTTTTCCCTACTATTTCCTGTCATGTTCTTGCCATTATCATGTCATGGAAAAAAACAAAACAGGGAGTGGGGCGGCAGGAATGGTCAGCAGGACACTGGAGTTAATCCTCTGCTGGTGCCCAGTATGTGCTGTTCTTTTCACATTCTTCCAGTTTCTTGTGTCATCTCCCTTCCAAGGCAGCCAGGATGGCAGAAGAGCTGAAGAAGGAGCAGGACACCAGTGCCCACCTGGAGAGGATGAAGAAGAACCTGGACCAGACCGTGAAGGACCTGCAGCTCCGTCTGGAAGAGGCCGAGCAGCTGGCACTGAAGGGAGGGAAGAAGCAGATCCAAAAGCTGGAGGCCAGGGTGGGTACCAGCACTGAACATGGGTGTCACAAACATCTTTCTTCTCCAAGTCCTGCATGAGGGCTTAAGCCAATTGTTGATTAATTCACCAGATCCGAGAATTAGAAGCTGAGCTGGAAGAAGAACATAAACAATCTTCAGAGGCTATGAAAAACATCTGCAAATATGAACGGCGTGTCAAAGAGCTCACTTTTCAGGTGGGCAAAAATAGAAAGCAATTCTGATGTTTTGTCTCCCAAGGACATATAATTGCATATCCTCTTTCCACAGTGTGAAGAACACAGGAAGAACATGATTGGGTTACAAGATCTGGTAGAAAAACTGCAGATGAAAATCAAATCCTACAAAAGACAAGCTGAGGAAGCTGTGAGTTACTAAAGTGGAGCAAATATTTATTTTCCAGTTCATAAGACAGTCAGTTGGCTCTGTGCCCCAGCCTATTGCCAGATGGTTTTAAAGTTCCCTTTGTTTTTTTTTCAATTTCAGGATGAACAAGCCAATATTAATCTCTCCAAACTGAGAAATGCACAGCACAAGATACATGAGGCTGAGGAAAGGGCAGATATTGCTGAGAGCCAAATAAATAAGCTCAGAGCTAAGGCCCGAGAAGGCCCTGGTACAAAGGTAAGGCTTTACTGCAGGTGTGCTGTTTGCTCAAGCGAGTCTAGCAGCAAATTTGTGCCTTGCCAGTAGTACAGGCATCATTTGGAAAGGACAGCTCTGGAAGGAAGGGCATATCAGGCTCTGGTGCTGAGCATGAGTCTTCTGGGCAGTTTCATCACATTAGTTTCAGATTTAAGGAGTTGCCCCATAAAGTGCAAGTAATGAGAGTCAATCTAACTGTGAACATTTCTAGAACAGGCCTTCTTTGAGCCTCAGGCAGAACTAGAATTCTGACTGAGAAAAGAACAGAAGCTCTGTATCCTTAGTTGAACTTTCTGGGCAGTTGTCTATCTCCAACCCAAGAGTGGTACAAGATCTAGAGCTGCCTTTCCCAGTGTGATCTGAGCAGGTGCAATGCCTGTTGACTGCACTAGTCTAGCTTAGTTTGTGGTTGGAGGTAAAATACTCTCAGTCCATGTTTTGGAAGAATAACTAGTGCCTAGAGCATGTATCCAGGAAAGGGAGAACTTTGGCTTCAGGCTGCAGCATCCTCATACAGCATTTTCACACTTGAAGAGACACTATGGAGAACCTGCTTTCTCCTGAAGGATCTGGCCTGAGACTCAACGGAGTGTTAGTTCTGTCAGAGGCTGCTTTCAGTGAGTCACAGAATCAGACAGAATCACAGAATTAACCAGGCTGGAAAAGACCTTTGAGATCATCGAGTCCAACTACGACCTAACACCACCTTGTCNAGCTCCCTCAGCCGCTCCTCACAGCACTTGTGTTCCAGACCCTTCCCCAGCCTTGCTGCCCTTCTCTGGGCACGCTCCAGCATCTCCACATCCCTCCTAAACTGAGCAGCCCAGAACCGGACACAGCACTCGAGGTGCAGCCTCACCAGTGCCGAGTCCATGGGAAGAATCCCTGCCCTGGTCCTGCCACACTATTCCTGATCCAGGCCAGGTGCCATTGGCCTTCTTGGCCACATGGGCACACTGCTGGCTCATGTTCAGTCAGTTGTCCATCGGCATCTGCAGGTCCCATTCTGCCTGGCTGCTGTCCAGCCACTCTGTCCCCAGCCTGTAGCCCCCCCCTGCAGGTGGCTGTTGTGACCAAAGTGTGGGACCTGGTACTTGCTCTTGTTGAACCTCGTATCGTTTGATTTGGCCCATCAATCCAGCCTGCCCAGGTCCCTCTGCAGAGCCCTCCTACCCTCACCTGATGCCACGCACCACTAAAAGGCTTTGGCTCTTCAGTGCTTGCCAGGCTATCTTGCCAACGCCCCAGGGGATGCTCCAGGATGGCTGAGTCCAGGTTCCTGAGCAAAGTCTCTAGACATGAGATTACCTTATAGAGCAAATGCTCAATCTCTAATAGAATTGGAACCCCAGACAGAGGCAAGATTTCAGGTATCTTCTATTGGATATCCCCAGGTAAAGGCTGGTTGAACAGACTGACTGAGGGCCACTCTCTGCAATATCCTGTAGGTTTAGATCCTGCTTTGAAGTGCCTGATACTCCCTTGCACCTGGGAGATGTTAGAAAATAATCTGTATGAGAGAATTCATGTATCTGTGCTTGCTTTGGGTTGTTTTCTGTGCGCTGAAGAAGAAATGGAATTTTCTGAGAGCAGGTAACAGAATGTTGTTAAAGACTTGAAAGCATTCTTCCCATAGGATTGGGGCCTCTGCACAAGGGGGAAGGGAGATAAGAAGTTCAGAGATTGTAAAACACAGCCTGGTGTCAGACTGTGCCTGCTCCCAGGCCTGTAATGCAAGGCTTAGGCTTCACTGCTTTTTGCCCCTGCAAAGAAGGAATAAGCTTAGCAGTGCCTGTGTCCCCGTTTTGCCAGTGAAATAATGGAATTAATCTTTTTTTCATGCTTCAGCTGTGGATGGTGGCCATCTTGGTGTCACCTGCATATATTCAACTCACACAGTTGAGTTCACAACTTTAAGGGTTCCAGGCATTGGCTTGAGCTCCACTTGCACATCCTAGCTGGATGGTGCACTGAGATGGACGATTTTAGGGATCAAAACACTCATCTTGGCATGTGTGGACTAAACAAAGCCTCTCCTTTCCAGGTGGTGGTAGGAACTGAAAAGTGAGCTTCTGGGATAACCAGAACTTCCACAAAGTATCTCTCCAGCTGTGGTAGAAAGTGATTTTCCCATTGTTTATGAACACAAACATTTTCTGTCGCTGCTGCTGTACCAGTGTCAATAAAATAGATATCAGCAACTTCAGAAGCTCCAAATGTGAATGTTTAAATGAGAGTCATTATGCTGTGGCATTGCACTTAGTGGCAGCACTTTATAAGCTACCCAATATACACTCAGGCCCCTGACCACTTGTTCCTGCCTGCTTACATTGCTGCTGTGTATCAGTCCAGCTGAATATGGAGTCACAAGGGAGACCAGCTTGGCTGGTTGATCCAGCTGGAAAACTCTTCTGGGAAAGTGGTGATTTTTCCTCTGACAGCTTAATGTGCAACTTTTCACAAAGCAATATAAATTAAACAGAAAAAAATGAGACACAAAAAAGTGGAATGAAAGAAATCCACACCAGAAAGAGGATGTTAAAAGAAGGGGAATAAGTTGGGGAGGGAATTTGTGATGGCTGGGAAGAGGAAAAGGGGCCTCTCAAACATTGCTGATGCTGAAGATCCACTCAGAAATAGAGAGCTTCAGGTGGAAAGAAGTGAACACCCTCCTGGATGCAAAGGATTTGTGTTTCAATGCACACTTTCAGCAAGTTGTTTGGAGCCTTACAATACTCCGTGGTATCTCTCTCACTCTCATGGGAGTGGCTGAGAATAAAGCAATGAGCTCAGGGACAGGTGCACACCCTCAGGCAGGACCTGCCCTAAGCACGGCTGGGCACTGCTGATGGCACTGAGGGCTGGCCCTGCACCCTGTGAGCAAACTCACAGCTCCCTCTGCCCTCACCTCCCGTGCTCCAAGGCCACACCAAATTGCCCCTCAGCCTTCACAAGAGCCATTGCTAGAGGAGGGGACAAGGCTGCAGGGAGCTTTGGAGGAGGCCCCTACCAGGAGGATCAGCCCATCACATATCTCCTTTCATCCTCAATGTCCAAAGCCCAGAATAGCCCTGCTCTCCTAAGACTCCTGTGCGGGGTCGTGCCTGTTTGTGGGGATGATTTGCTTCCACTAATAGCGCCTGAAGACATTCCTGGGCGGGTAGGCTGCCTTCTATGTCGCAGTGCAACGTGCTGCCGTGGAGGAGCTGGACACGGGTGCTGTGTCCCAAGACAGCAGCTGCTATTCTTACCCCAGAGAGACTTGCTGCAGCAGAGCTCCATTGCCAGCTGAAAGGTTAAACATCAGAACGGGGCCCAGCACCACGGCCGGGGCCATTCCCTCCTGGGATGTGCTGTCCCATGGGCAACACAGCAGCTGCCCAGGTACTTCCAGCAGTCAGTCAGGGCTCCTTGGGGTGGTTGGGGCATCCCCTGTCTTGTAAACCAACAAATTAATGCAATGCCTGTGGACCCAGAAGACCATCTTTTGCTTTGCAGATCAGCAAGACGCCCCACTCCATGAATCCCTTCCCTGGTGAGGAAAGCAGAGGCAGAGCTTGCTCCAGTAACAGCAGCATTGCACAAAGTGTTGTCCCCTCTCTCAGCCAAGTGGAGCAGGAGCAGCCTGTTGAGCAGGTTCAGATCAAATAGAGCTGGGCCCCAATGCATTAAGCGTGGGCAGCTGAACTTGATATATTGTGACCCTTGTTGCAGAAAAAAATTGGTAAGAGAGAGTGTGGAAGGGTAACCACAGAATCGAGGTGGGGTGTAAGGGCGCTGGGGAGTTCAGAAAGTGTCTGGGAGCAGGAAAGCAAGATAGATGTGTGCAAGGAAAAGAAATAAGTGATAAGATGGTAGAGGATGTGGGGCTGGAAGAAATGACAACTCAGAACAGGTCTGGGGACAAAAGGTCAGGAGAAATCTGAGGGGAAACTTCTGGGAAATGCTATAATGGTAATCTGCAAATGTCTAACTCACACCCCACCTCTGAAATTCTCTGTAAAGCTTAATTTTAGTTTTGAATAAATCATTTGCTGTATTTATTCTGTTGTTTCATTACTGCTGAGGAGGCACAAGGCTCGTCACTCATGCCCAGGCACGGTGCTGAGCAGAGCTGTCTGCACTGCAGAGGACAAATCCTCAGGCAGCATTTCCCAGACCTGGGAACACAAGCTGTACTGGGAGGACAGAGTGAAAATCCAGACCTTCCCAGAGGGCTGAAGAATCCAGGGGAAGCCTGGAAGCCCCCAGTATGGTGAGACCTCAGGTCCCCAGGCAGGGCAGGTAGCTCGGGTTGGGGTCCAGCAGCCTCAGGAGCTGCTTTTCTCTCTGGCAGAGGGTAAGTGGATGGAGGTGGTGCAGAGTAGTCCAAGTTTTGAGCTGATGCTGTGGCCCACCCCACAGGGACCTGGCTTGTCACTCTTTATGAGCCCATGCTGTGTGGCCTATGTTTTATGAAGAATCATCCAAGAAAAAAACCTGGAGCTGTTCTGCTTTGCACAACTGATTTGCCCTTCAGGGGCAGCACAGACTCGTATTCTTCCCTTGGCACATCAGATGAATGCAGAGAGCAATCAAAGAAATGTTTAGCCTGACCCACAAGGGAATCTGTCTGCCAATATAAAATAATGAAACTGTTGATAAACTTCGTAAGGATGCAAAAGGAGCTTTTCTGCAAGAACAAGTTAGTTCAGAAATGTATCTAGAAAATTCTGCTATGTATCATGTTGGCAACTTCACTGCAGTGAGCGTCACTCAGAAAATTCTGTGGTAATCCACTGGGTTGCCTTAGCCTTGAAAAGTCTAATTTTCAAAGTGAGCAGATTAATAGAAATTCCATACCAGTATATTTCCATTTACAGCACTGAAATCTGCCCAGAAGTAGGATTTGTGCATCTGTCCCAAAGGAGTGCCAACCAAGGAAGATACCACCTCATTGCTGTCTTTTTTAGGATACAGTTGCTGCTTGTGCTAATATTATGCACCTAATCCTAGCTCTCCTTCCCTCCCCCTTTTGCCACTTGCCATCTTTTGACTTTGTCTTACCCGGAGGCGTCTTAGCCTGCCCACCCCATTCCCCTGCTCTGTAACAGGAGCTCCTCAGCTGCTGTGGTGGGTGACAGAAAGGACATCCTGAATGTCACCTCCTAGGCCAGCTCTTCCGCTGGTGTTTGCTGGGAACATAAGGAGTCTGGTTAACAGCACAACTCTGATACTCAGTGAAGAGTTCTCATCCCCAAATGAAAGTTTGCTGCTTTACCTGTCTCCCCTCTGCCCTGTGAGCTGGGCTGTGCCACTCTTGGGTCTCACCCACCGTTATTGAGAGGAACCCAACTTCAGAAGCACGCCCAAGCACAGCTGCTTGTCACCAAGTCTGTTCCCTGTGTGACATCGAGGTAAGAGAGTTGATAACACATCAAATGTGTATGTAAACAATGAACAGATGGATGTAGATCCTACGTTATGGAATATCTACCACAGTTCATCAGGGTCTGGACACCAGTCACTCAGCAAGTTGATTTGGTTGAAGTAGGGCAGAGTAATCACCAGTAATGCCCTACCACATACAGGACTGACTTCCTTTCACCTCAGCTGTGATGTGTAAGAGGAGCAGCACATCTCTGCAGATCCTGCTCATTCCTGGTGCCCCCCATGGCCCTGAGCACATCTCAGTTCTTGGTCAGGGCCATGGGGACCCCGATCACCAGAGGAGGAGCTGCAGTGACCTGTCCCCACGCACAAGGAGACACCTCTGTCTATGTAAGGCACCTGAGCCTGCTCTCCAGGCCCTTGACCCACAGCAGGAGGTTTCCTACCACAGCAGAAGCTGAGCAGCTCTGAGCTCTCTCCAGCCTCTCAGGGCTCACTAACAGGGTGTGCAAGGGGATCCCTGTTGAGGAGGATATCTGCTCTATCCCGTGACCATTACAGGCTCCACGTGGGGATACAAATAGGTCACTGAGACCTGAGAAGGCCAAAGGCTTCTTGGGCTTCATATAGAGATACCAGGAATGTGCTTGTGATTCTGTCTCCTGTTACGAGCAGGGACACACAGAACACATTGCCATTTTCAGTGCAGTTTCCCACGTGTAAGTTACTTGGTTTTTGCTCCATTCACATGATATTTTCCACCATCTTGAGGTGGTTTTTTCACTAGAAAGCTTCACCACCTGGGTGGAATGTCTTGCAGAGGGTAGGTGTCTGGGGAGATTGGGATGATGACAAATTTTGGGTGTGAGAGTCTGCCTGTTCCTTTGAACTCACCCAGTACAGCCATTCAGAGTCACACAGATCACAGAAGGGTTTGGGTTGAAGGGACCTTTAAAGACCACCTAATCCAATCTCCCTGACATGGGCAGGGACGTCATGCAATCTTATTTCCTTCAATGTTATGTTATGGTCAGAAATAACCCACAGAGATGATGTTAGTGCTGTTCACTGTATCATACACCTATTTTCTGAGAAATAGTGCCTGGCAACCCAGAATGAAAAAGACTGTACCACACCCCTGAATTCCTGTGGGGGTGGGAAATGCTGATGGGCCTGGGGAAATGCTTACTAGCATGTAATTACCACTGAGAATATGTCCAGACTGTGGTAATAAGAGGAATCTCCTGTATTCTGCCTGCCCTGCTTCTCCTCACCTGGCAGAGCTCCTTCCTGATGTGATGTGATGCATTTTGCTACCCCAGTGAGCTCCACAGATCTCTGACTCTTCCTGCAGGTCACACTGCTCTTCAAGGACTGAAAGCAACCAAAGCCTGCTGCTGCTGAGGACATTTCAGCTGATGTTCATAAGAAGCAGTATTATGGATTTGGTGTTCTGGAGGGATATGCTTTGGCAAGTGGCACGGAATTAAGTGTGTGTTAATTGAATGAAGTGAAATCAAAGATTTCACTGACAGCCACGGCTTCAGCTGCATGGGAGTGGCCACCTGGACACGTCCCCAGCCAGAGGGACCACCTGGAAACTTCCTGTTGGAGGGCCATCTGTCTTAGTTAGGGACTCACAGAGCAGATAGCCTGAGAGTAGCTTCCAAGGGTAAAGACTGCAAAGAAACCTCCATTTTTCTACTGCAAAACCTCCAGCCATAGAGGCCATTCTTGTGTTTCCCGTTCATGAGCTCGATGAGTCAGAACAGGCAGGAGGGGGAGGTTCCCAGTGGCCAACACACGGCACCTGCAGGAGCTTCCCCTTCTCCTCCCCAGCCTGGCTGGTGCTAAAAAGTGTCTTCTCACCGCTTATCTCTCAGTTAACTGCTGGGATGGGGAGAAGAAAATGCACATCTTAGAGGCTGGCAGAAAGGGAGCAGCTGTCTGATAGCTGTCTCAAGAAGGATCTATTTTCAGCACGACTGAATCCTTTCTCCTCCATGGGGAATGTGCACCTTGACAACACCACATTGCTGTGCAGAACAGTCTGTATCCAGAGATGGCTTCCAGCCTGCCTCTTCCCATTTATCTGTGCTGTGGTTTGCTTCTGGTCCCAGTGAAGTTCACCCTGAAGAGATGGAAACAGAATTGACAGAATAATAATGGCTCCCAGGAAACATTGCATTCTTTTTTTTTGGTTTGAGGTGCTTGCACTTCTTTCAACAGATTCCTTCCTGGACAGATTTCTCTCTGCTGTGCCTGGATATAGGAAACATGGCAAAGTTTTCCCTGAAGTAATTTTTTGGGATCTAGGGAGTAAAACTACAGTGAAATCTGAATCACCCATTTCAGATTAGAGACTGCTTCTTTGTAAGAAACCACTACAGCAGTGTCAGATAAATGACACCCTGGTGAGAGAGATGAGCTTTGGTTTATAAATTAAACCAAATCCAGAGCAGATGCTCAGTAGGTTAGACTGCTTTCCAGGGATGCTTATGACAGCTGACCAAACACTTCACTTTTCTTTTGATGAGCTTTATGTCACACACTACAACACTGAATGCTGGGTTATTTGCCCAACCTTTTTTTTTGTACTTGCTCCTGTCTTCTCTTCCAGCCTCCACAAACAGTGGCTTTCCCCTGTAGACATTCACTAAGAGTTCATACACTACCTGTATTCACAACATATGCTCTTACAGGTGCCATTGCTTTAGCCCTAATTTCCATCAAAAAGATATCTTAAAACAACTCAGAACACTGAAGGAGAAGTTCTTGTTTTCTGTGTCTTATTTCATTAAGGCAAAAGAGGAAAAAGAAATGGGTATGAATTTAGAGCTTTCAAGTGAAAGTAGTTGATGTTTCAATGTTTTATCTCTTTTCATAACTTAATTAGCTATACAGATGAAATGGCAGTAAGATTTGAGTCTCTGTGATTCTACAATTGCTGAGGCCCATTTAACATTAAGTGTTTTCTCTGCTGAGGACAGTGTGCAGCTGAGTACTGGTGAGGCAAAACCCTGAGGTCAACCTGGGACCCAATAACGCAAAGCAGGCACTGAGCCCTGAACCTGGAGAGGAACAAGCCCAGGCACCAGTACACGCTGGGTGCTGACCAGCTGAAAAGCAGCTTGGCAAAAAAGAACCTGGGGGTACTGGGGGACACCAAGTTGAACATGAGCCAGCAATGTGTCCTTTCTGTGAACAAGGTGAATGATGTCTGCATTAGGAGTGTTGCAGCAGATAGAGGGAGGTGATCCTTGCCCTTAATTAAGCACTGAGGCCACACATGGAGTGGTGTCCAGTGCTGAGCTCGCCAGTATGAGAGAGATATAGAGCTACTGGAGAGGGTCCAGAAAAGGGCCAGTAAGATGAATGAGAGACTGGAGCATCTCTCTCATAAGGGATGGCTGAAAAGAGCAGAGACTGTTCAGCCTGGAGACGAGGATGATCAGGTGAATTGTATCCATGGATACAAATACCTGAAGGTGCACAGAGGATGGAACCAGGCCCTTTTCAGTGGTGCCCAGTGACAAGACAAAAGGCAATGGGCTCAATCTCACACACAGAAGGTTCCCTGTGAAAATCTGGGAAGACTTATTTCCTGTAAGGGTGACTGAGCACTGGCACAAGTTTCCCAGAGCTATTGGGAAATCTCCATCCTTGGAGATATTCAAAAGCCATCTCGATTAAAGCATCTCTTTCATTGCTACGACCTGTTTCACAACCCTCTTCTGAGATTTGGACTATTTTCAAAAAAGATTTTACCTTCTACCACTGGTCTATGGGGACCTACTGACACTAAATTCAATCCCCAAATCACTCGTGAGTGTCAATACCTGGAGACACCTCAACCCCCTGACTGCTTCCCCTTCAAACCAGACCTTCCCTCGCCTGCCTGCCCAGAGCTGCCTGCCCGTGTGCCTCACTCCCGTCTCTTGCACAGCTGGGTCCACATCCTTCACAGCACAACAGCAAAAACCCAGAAGAGCTCTCTGAGTAGAATGGCTTTGTTGTTGGCCACTGGAAAGGCAACATCCCCAAAGTCAGGTGATCTAGCCCAGCGCTCTCAGCTATAGAATCAGGGAATCATGGCTCTAGGTGGGGTAGGGTGTGGGGAAGTGCAATGCCTCACCAATGCAAGGCTTGACCATCCCTTCCCCCACACACATGCATCCCAAAACGTCTCAGGACATCAATCTTTCCAGTCTCTCACACCTGGTTAGCCAAGACTGATAATAAACGATGGAGAGTGGCTGGGCAGGTTCTTCCAACAGTTCCCTCAGTGGCCTCAGGTGAATCTTGTCTGGCCTCAGAGACTTGTGAGAGTCTAAGCTCAGCAGGTCGCTAATTCCTCCTGGATTGCAGGGAGTCCATTCTGCTCCCCGTCCCTGACTAACAGTTTAAGGGGCTGGTTGCCCTGAGGATAACCACTCTTTCTGTTGATGACTGAGGCAAAGAAGGCGTTAAGTACCTCAGTCTAAATCTGACAGGATTTAAATCAGCTCACATGACTGTGCTGCTCTATTCCTAAAACAAGACCAGTCTCTCTCCAGCGCTACCAGCAAATCCCCTTCCCCCCTCCACCACCATTGTACAGGCATGTCTGCCACCCCCAGTGCTCTGGTATACCCGTGGTGTTTTGGACTGTCTAAGTGTGCAAGATCTTTGTGATGAAATGGAATTTCTGGACTGAGGATGTATCAGGTAGAGAGCATCTGAGACCGCATGCTGACATGATGCAGTTGTGCAAATGTCCAATTATTTGTAAAGGTATCACTGAACAGAGGGTTTTTCTATCATTTGTAAGTAGGTGTGCTGGTTTTAGTTGGAAGGCGTTTCAAATCAGAGTTATCCTTCCTAGGGCTAGCGGCACTGGTTAAGGATAAGTTAAGTTGCCAGCAAAAGCAGGGAGCATCTTGCTTGCTGTCACTAACCTGCAGATCAGGAGTCTCAGCAGGTATAACCCATCACAAGGTTCACAAGAAGAGTTTTTACAGAATCTCCAACTTATTTGCAATCTAAAGTGTGTACAAAGAGGCACGCAGGCACATGCCTCTGTGTGTGTGTGTGCACACTTCCTGATACCTCTAAAGCTGCCTCACATCTGTCAGAGGCATCAGCTTGAAAGCCCAGGTAGAACCCAGCCTCTCCCTGCTGCAGTGTTTGGCTGACCACCCTGCTTTGCCTGTCACCTTCCTCACCTCTTATACATCTGCACTTCTGCTTTCAGGGTTAAACCAACACAACCGCCAAACGGTTTTAATAATGCTAATTTATCTTTTTAACATCCTGTTTTATCTATTGTACAGCTGGGATAGCTGCAGCACAGACATACCAAGCAATCCATCCCAGGTTGTGCAGTGAGTCGGTGGGAAAGCCAGCAATAAAATCCATAAGTCCCGAATCCAAGTTCTTTAAGTGCTTTGACTAGTCCAGATTCTCTCCTTAACACCCTTGGGAGATTGTTTATAGGAGATGTATTCATATAGCCACTAAGACATCAAAATTTTCTAATTATATCTAGTCATGTCAAATGACAATTATGCCCTTAGTTCAGTTTGCCAAACAATGCTTTACCAAAGAGGGTTTGCCAAAATATTTTTGACCGAAGAAAGAGTAGGCATCTGTAGCATCTGCAGACGAGATCGTATAAAACGTCCCTGCAACACGTCTGCCCTGGCTCCACAGAAAGCTCCAAGGTAAGAGCATGGGGTCTGCAGGCTGGCAGGAAGGGGATGGCAGCCCAATGTGCCACAGCATTCCTGCTGCCTCCGGTGCTCCTGTCCAGGAGGGGACTCCATTATAAATCTGTTTTCAAGGCACCTGCATGTTTTCACTCTTGATTTCTGTGCAGCAGCAATTTGGGAACTGTTATTTCTGTTTCACAGTACTGACCAGCTGCCAGCCCACAAGCCACACATCTGGTGTCACGAGAGGTAAGAGCCTGATTTACTGATTCTTAGGGGCAGAGTCAGATCCTTTTGGGTGGGGTGTCAGGGAGTTTCACTGGTTCACCCTATATGCAAACCTGCTGGGACTGTAGTAGAAAGTAGTGAGAGTGCCCAAAGGCTGCATTTGAAGCCTCTGACCACTGATGATAGAACCGAAAATCCCCATGGGGAAAATCTTCACTTCTGCTTAACCAACCTTACATAAATCAAGGTGTGCTGCCTTCCCATCTTTGCTATGGCAGGAGGAGAATGGGACCAGATAACCACAGCAGGAAAAAAAAAGCAAAATCCTGTATTCTGCCTAAGAATACATTAATTCTTAAATCATCTGAACATACAGACCTTCTAACCACCTTTGTAAAGTGACAGAATTCTCAGCTTTCTTAGATACCCATTTTCTTACTCCAAACAAAATATATATATATTTCCTAAAGAATAAAGAGGGAATAAATTTTACTAAAGTACCTAGAGAATTTTCAAGTGCAGTTGGCTAAATTCGGGTACCCTACATGTTTAATAAATCATTTGAAGAAATACTTTTTTAAAAAAAACTTTTTAAACTTTTGAGAACTCATGTGTTCCTAGATTTTTTCAGTAAGTATTTCTTTGGGATCATAATATAGCCTTGGAAATTCCAATTCCAATGCTTGAATTTTATTTCACCTAAGTCAGAACTTTGGGGCTGAAATTATTTAGGTATTTTAGTGAAGGGTGACAAATGTATAGAACAAATTAAATTGTGGCAGAATATTAAGAGGCCACAAAGCCTGCACTTCTTTTTTTTTTTTTTCCAGTGGACAACTTCATTAGCAAAATTTATTAATTACCCACTACCTTTCCATTACCATTTAATAGGTAAATGCCCCACAGATTCATTTTTTTCCAAGACTGTAGGTCACCTACACTACAGTTCTTCAGTAGTTTTATTTCACTATTCATCCTTTTAAAAAATTCTTCTATTTCCATTCCTAATAGTGATGTCTTAGTGAAACTTTTTCAACAAATTCACTCTTGTCTTATAGGCACGGTATCCTTAAAGCACCAAATCCACAGTTCTGAAAAGGTCATTAATGAACATTTGAAGACCTAGACTACATCCAGGAAAGCCTCTCATTTTCTAAGTTGACATGGAATTAAGCTTCGAGTTATCTCATGTTAAAATACCCAGAGTATGAAGAGACACCAAGGCACGGGATAAAATTTTCCTAAATCTTACAGAATAAATAATCAGTACCATATTTTTTCTCCTCAGAGCTGTCTGCTGACATATCCTCAGTAAACTGCCAACATGGCCTCTGGAGATGCTGAGATGGCTGTTTTTGGAGAGGCGGCTCCTTACCTCCGAAAATCGGAAAAGGAGAGAATTGCCGCCCAGAACAAACCTTTTGATGCCAAGTCATCCGTCTTTGTGGCTCATCCCAAAGAATCCTTTGTGAAAGGGACAATCACAAGCAGGGAATCGGGAAAAGTCACTGTCAAGACTGAAGCAGGCGAGGTGAGTCAAAAACAAGGCTGAAGGACAACATTTGATCCCCACTCTGAGCTTTTAGGTGATACATGTGGATCTGTTGTTTCCTTGGCAGACCCTGACCGTGAAGGAAGATCAAATCTTCTCCATGAACCCCCCCAAGTACGACAAAATCGAGGACATGGCCATGATGACCCACCTCCACGAACCCGCTGTGCTGTACAACCTCAAAGAGCGTTACGCAGCCTGGATGATCTACGTAAGTGGCAGCAGCAGCTTCCTTTGGGCAGCGGCAGGAACTGCTGGGCCAGGCTGAGGGGAAGCCAACGTGCTGTGTCCCTTCCTTGCAGACCTACTCGGGTCTCTTCTGCGTCACCGTCAACCCCTACAAGTGGCTGCCGGTGTACAACCCGGAGGTGGTGTTGGCCTACCGAGGCAAGAAGCGCCAGGAGGCCCCTCCACACATCTTCTCCATCTCTGACAACGCCTATCAGTTCATGCTGACTGGTGAGTGGCTCTCTCACAGCAATCTAATCAAAAAAGCCCAGCTGATCTCACTGGAGCATGTGACAAGCCAGCTGGAACCACCAGAAAGCCGCATGACTGTGAACTTGGTCAATTTATGTAGCGAATAATTTCAAGTGAAACTGACGTAGGGACATTCATGGACTTACCATAGTCAATTATTTGTACTTTATTGTACAAAATTCTACACTCTCTTACTGCAGCAATAGTACTTGACTCAGTTTTCTACATTTTTTCACTGATAAGAAAGAAAAAGTCATTATTTCCTGTATTTTGAAATTGGGTAGGTACTTTGGTTTCATTTCTTGAGAATTATATGAAGGGCAAGTGATACATGGCTTGTCTCAAGTCCAGATACCTCTGACTGTTCAATATATCCATTTGGGCTTATGCTTAATACCGTTAGAACATAGAAGGGAATTGGGTAGTCTTGGACTTTCTGAAGTATCCCCAACTTCAGTTTGCAGTTTTACTTCTCATTCAGCTTAGCATTACCCAGGTCAGCTGCTAACACATCTTTCCTTGTTCTTCTTTCACAGATCGGGAGAACCAGTCCATCCTGATCACGTACGTACACCCCCTGCACAGGTCCCTGTGGGGCTGCCCGGTGCCAGGGGACCTCCTGCCTGACCACGCACCCTCTGCTTCTCTCTTGGCTTTGACAGCGGAGAATCCGGTGCCGGGAAGACTGTGAACACAAAGCGTGTCATCCAGTACTTTGCAACAATTGCAGCCAGTGGGGAGAAGAAGAAGGAGGAGAAGACATCAGGCAAAATGCAGGTGAGTCGGGAAGAACAGATGGAATGCTTGGCCTGTCATTGCTCTGTCAACTAAACACAGTCACTGGATAATTATGTCCCTGTAGGGAACGCTTGAGGATCAAATCATCAGCGCCAACCCACTGCTGGAGGCCTTTGGAAACGCCAAGACCGTGAGGAACGACAACTCCTCACGCTTTGTAAGTGGTTGCTTTGCGTAAAATCTCTTCCCCTCGTGGCAAGACAAACGATGCCTGAGCAGTTCTTCGTGGAAAGGAGACACCAGCAGAACACATCCAGGCTGACCTGCTGCTGCTTCTGCTTAACAGGGCAAATTCATCAGAATCCACTTTGGCGCCACAGGCAAACTGGCTTCTGCCGACATTGAAACTTGTAAGAGATTCTCCTGGACTTCTCCCATCCCTTCCCAAATTCCCACCTCCAGGTACATTGCCACAAGTGCCTAACTGTTTCTACCTCCCTGGGCAGATCTGCTGGAGAAGTCCAGAGTCACTTTCCAGCTCAAGGCGGAAAGAAGCTACCACATCTTTTATCAGATCATGTCCAACAAGAAGCCGGAGCTAATTGGTAGGAAACATCACTGAGCTTTTGAGAGGAAGATCTCTGAGCAACATTCAACTGTATTACAAGATGAATTAAATTTGACCCATGAACACGTTTGTTTTCAGAAATGCTCCTCATCACCACCAACCCATTTGACTACCCTTTTGTGAGCCAAGGTGAGATCACTGTCCCCAGCATTGATGACAAGGAGGAGTTGATGGCAACAGATGTAAGTACAGAACAGGTCAACAAGCACAGGTCATACATCAGATAACATGCAAATATTTCACTTTGCTCATTGTATTACCAGAGTGCCATTGACATCCTGGGCTTCACTCCTGATGAAAAGACAGCCATCTACAAGCTGACAGGGGCTGTCATGCACTACGGGAACCTGAAGTTCAAGCAGAAACCAAGAGAGGAGCAAGCAGAGCCTGAAGGCACAGAAGGTATTATCAAACTCAATAATTAACCCTCTGTAAGCCTCTATGTATGTGGAAGACAGCAAAAGTTGCTCACTCTTGGACTTCAGATTCTAAGGAAAACAATCATCCAGGAAAAAACAACTATCCCTTTTCCTCAGTACATCGAGTTCCCTGATCTCAGGATTTATGTAACTTATGCTATGAACAATTAATACTTGAAACTGGTCTTTATAGTCTTCCAAGAAGTCAGGAGTTACGGATGTTCCTTTAGCCACACCTTTGTTGGAATACGGCTTGCGATTGTGAAACAGCCCAGTGATTCAGTTCCAACATGATAGGGAACCATGTTCCCATGAGCCTTCACCTATCAGATGCTCAGGGAAGTCAGCTGTGAGAGGTGTTATTTCATTCCTTTTCTTTGTTGGCACAGGACCTACAACCCTTGTCTTCAGTTCTGTGAGCAATGCCTCCTCTTGTTAAAGGACAAGGCAGGTGGGGAGCACCACTAGTAACAGGATGAAGCCCAACGAGTTTTATGGAACATCAGAAACAAAAGCTCAGAAAAGGTTGTAGGCTGTGGATCTAAAGGAGAACAGAGATATTGTCTCTGTGTTCCACTTTAACTATTGTGTGGTTTTGATCATCTGAACGTAGATCAGTACCTGATTGTTGTCACTGCAGCTCCTGAGCTGCGTGTGTACTACGCACATCCAGACTAGCAAGCTTCAGTTTTCAGTTTTGTGGCAGGAGATTTTTGAAAACTTCATTACTTCCTGCATGCTGCAGTGAAGAATTTCAAACAGAAATTCTTTTAGAAAAGCTCAATATTCATAATGGCAAGTGTGATGTTACAAAGATTCCCTCTACAAGAGTCTATCAAAAGTTTTCAAAGAACAGAAATCTGAACCCTTCAGCCTTTAGGGAATGCTCCAGGATTCAAAGCCTTTTGGACATAAAATTCTGCCTTTTTCCTCTGGCTTTTCAGTGGCTGACAAGGCTGCCTACCTGATGGGTCTGAACTCAGCTGACATGCTCAAGGCCCTCTGCTACCCCCGAGTCAAGGTGGGGAATGAATATGTGACCAAGGGCCAAACAGCACAGCAGGTAAGAAACATGTAACCTGTAACCACGTATGGAATGAATATCCCTTTGATTCTCCCCTGCCCTGTATGGTAACTCCAGGTGTTCTCTTTTCCTGTAGGTGCACAATGCTGTAGGAGCCCTGGCAAAGGCACTCTATGAGAGAATGTTCCTGTGGATGGTTGTTCGCATCAATGAACAGCTGGATACGAAGCAGCCCAGGCAGTACTTCATTGGTGTCCTGGACATTGCTGGCTTTGAGATCTTTGATGTAAGTAAGATTTGGTAAGAGCTATTTGGAAGTGACAACTGAATGTTATGATCAATTTAAAACACATTTTTGAAGAAAACATAATATCATCACATGATTATTGCTATTTTTTTAAGTAAAAAAATGACCATTCAAAGGATTTGTCCTCTTTCAAGATGTGCAAACTCAAAGGTACAGAATGGTCCAATAAAAAAAATTCATTGTTTATATGATCAGGGACAAGACAGTATAAAAGTACATATATCCTGATAGTCCTAAGCTTGGGTTTTTTCTCTCTGTAACTTGGTCTCATTTTAAATGGGAAATATAATTTATCTTTAAAATTTTGTCAATGAAAAAAATTTCCTACTGGACAGTTAATTTGATGCCTTTCTCTTTTTTATAACGTCATAAAACAGACTGAAGAAATGCATGGGAAGTCAAGTTAACTGCATTCCTTAGTTTTAAGAGATGAGGTATTGTAATTATTGCTGCATCTTCAAACATGCATCTTTCTTATTTTATTTCCAGTTTAACAGCTTTGAGCAGCTGTGCATCAACTTCACCAATGAGAAACTGCAACAGTTCTTCAACCACCACATGTTTGTGCTGGAGCAGGAGGAGTACAAGAAGGAGGGAATTGAATGGACATTCATTGATTTTGGGATGGACCTGGCTGCCTGCATTGAGCTCATTGAGAAGGTATCCTTCCTGTTCAAATTACTTACATGCATGGAATCTCTGTCATTGGTCTCATTTTCCAAAGTGATCTTCTATGTTCATGTTTCCCTTGTACTGGGTAGCCAAGAGCTGGAACAGCACTCCAGATGTTTCTTCTCAGAGATGAGTAGAGGGGAAGGACCAACTCCTCTGAGCTGTGAGCAGCACAGTGTAGCTGAGGATGAGTTGGTGGCTTTGCTGCAATAGTGTACTGTTGGCTCATGTTCAACTTGACCAACACATCTGTATGTGCTCTGAGTTCCACTGAATAAGAAAGTAGTGCTCTGATTTTACAAAGCACATTCTCAACACAAAACCCCCAATTTCTATTTCTTTTATAAGTAATTTTGTTTTAAAAAATGTGTCCATGTAATCAATCCCACTTTTTAGAAGAAAATGTAATTACATAATAATGTTTTCTGATGTGTATCTCAGTCTATGTTCCATTACTGTGCCTAGGTGAAGGCAATTAGTGCCCTGAAAACTAAATTACAATCCATCTGTCTCCCTTGTGATTTCTCCCAGCCCATGGGCATCTTCTCCATCCTGGAAGAGGAGTGCATGTTCCCCAAGGCAACTGACACCTCTTTCAAGAACAAGCTCTGTGACCAGCACCTGGGCAAGTCCAGCAACTTCCAGAAGCCCAAACCTACCAAAGGGAAGGTTGAGGCCCACTTCTCCCTGGTGCACTACGCTGGAACAGTGGACTACAACATCACTGGCTGGCTGGAGAAGAACAAGGACCCTCTGAATGAAACTGTCATTGGGCTGTACCAGAAATCATCTGTGAAGACCCTGGCTTTACTCTTTGCCAACTATGGTGGAGCAGATGCAGGTTGGTTCTTTGAATCCCATGCTTTCACTGACGTACAGCTTACAAAAAGGAATCAAAGAAAGCAGAAGAAAAAAATCTAAAATCTGTTTTATTTATTTGCAATTTAGCTGAGGCAAGTGGTGGTGGCAAGAAAGGTGCCAAGAAGAAGGGGTCTTCATTCCAGACTGTCTCAGCTCTTTTTCGGGTACAGTAGAGAATTCACTATTTCTTCCTAAGATGAGGAGTAAACCCACCAATTACTATGGGTAGTCTTGTTTTGGCTTGGTTCTGTTAAAAGATTGTGAAGTTCTTGGGCCACATTCTGCTAGGAATAAATCCAGTTAATCTACTCATAGTTCATTTCACTGAATGCACAGCTTTTCCATTTGTTCACCTGTCTCAGGACGATGTTTCCAGATGGAAAAATGTCATATAGAAAACTTCTAAAATACATTTCAAATATAGCTCCAGGTGCACACCTCTTTCTTCAGAACCTGTTAAAACCCTCTTACAACATCCTGCCCACTGTTAACCTGTTTGCTTGATTTGTATCTCTAGTTTTTCTCCCTAACTCAAGGATTAATTTCTTACACTTTAAATGCCATCATTCCTTGGGTTATACATTTTTAAGATGTCAGATATTTGACAGTCCTTTGTCATAACCAAGTCTTCATGCCTGACTGCTCCATACACTTCTGCCAGGTGAAATATCTACTGTCTCCTGAGGTATTACCCTTTTTGTCCTTCATTTCGGACTCCCTTCTTTGTATAGATTCATTTCTTCTACAGATTTGCTTCATCACCTGACAGCCAGTGCTTTGAAAAAGGATATGGGCGTGTGTGTGTATATGCCCCAAGAAAAATAATCATAGAATCATAGAATATGCTGAGTTGAAAGGGACCCATCAGGATCATCCAGTCCAACTCCTGAACCTGCACAGACACCCCAACAATCCCACTCTGTGCATCCCTGAGAGCGTTGTCCAAACCCTCCTTGAGCTCTGGCAGCCTTGGGGCCAGGAGCATTCCCTGGGGAGCCTGTTCAGTGCCCCACCACTCTCTGGGTGAATAATCATAGCTGTAGGGCCTATATAATTCAAAAATAATGCAAAAAGCCTATGTTTCAAGGGCATAAGATTTTAGGAAGTAATATTGTAGGAGAAATATTTTTGGGTGCATTTGGGTTGCATTTCTGTTATATTTTCAAGATACCGCTATCTCTCTTGTTTAGACATGATAGTTTTTAGACATCTAAAAGTTTTGTGTGCTTCATTTACATGCTTTGAGATGTCCTCTAGAGACATCTGCCTCCCTCCCCTAATTTTCGGCAGTATTTTTTAATAAATAAGTATACAAATATCAATTATAAAACAAGGCTGGGATTCACCTCACCTTACTCCTACAAGATAAATGTGTAATCTAGACATTTAAAACTCAGCTTGTTGGTTTTGTCCCTTTTGCTTTCAGTAGGGAAAACACAAAGGTTCTGTGTAGTGTGCTCCATAAGACTCAGCCTAAATGCCTACTGCACAATACTTCCCACTGTCTCATAGAGGTACTACTTTATCTCTCTGAGTACATCCAATGGAAGATGGATATCCTTTCTAATGAGGGTATTCCACTAGAGTCAGTGAAATGTAAATTAAAACTGCGTGTTTAAGAGTACGATGTTTCCTACAGATTACTCAGAAGAACTTTATACACTAAGTAAATAACAACAAAGATCTGTGGAAAGTCAGAAAAACTGGTGCAGAGAGCTTCAGTTCACGGTTCTGCTAATTTTTGTATTGTATTGCTCTGAAATGCTCTCATTTCAGAGCACTTGATGCTTACAGCAGAAATTACATTTGCTAACATGAACTTTTCTTAATGACTCTCCCAGGAGAATTTAAACAAGCTGATGACCAACCTGAGAAGCACCCACCCCCACTTTGTACGGTGCATCATTCCAAATGAAACTAAAACACCTGGTAAGAGACTTACATATATATTGAAGGTTTTCAGTATTGTGCAGCTCTTCCCCACTGTATTACAGAACATGGCATGTATTTGTGCTCTGCATTGCCAGGTGCCATGGAGCATGAGCTCGTGCTTCACCAGCTGCGCTGTAACGGCGTGCTGGAAGGGATCAGGATTTGCAGGAAAGGATTTCCCAACAGAGTCCTGTATGCAGATTTTAAACAGAGGTCAGACTTCATCCTCTTACTGGATCACTTTGTCTATCTTAAATAGCTTTTAAAATCTAACCTTCCCCTCCTGTGCCTAAAACGCCCTCTAAAGTTTCAGTTTAAAAAGTGCTCTTTGTTCTCAACTGTTCTTAAGACTCTTTCTTTCCATGTACCTGCCAGTTGGTCTCAACAACAGACCTCTTCGTATTCACAGAATCACTTAGGTTGGAAAAGACCCTTAACATCATGGAGTTCAAAGCAAGTCCTTCCATTTTCTTCCTCAGATACAAAGTATTAAATGCCAGTGCTATCCCAGAGGGACAGTTCATTGACAGCAAGAAGGCTTGTGAGAAACTTCTTGGATCAATTGATATAGACCATACTCAATACAAATTTGGTCACACTAAGGTACAAGATCTGTTTGCTTCAAGTACTATGTGGTTTTGGTTTGCATGGCTTGATACTGACACTCAGATACTCCAGCTGGTATGTGAAATGATCCAATAGGGTATAAGAAATAGTGTAAAATAAATCAACTAAATTCTTGCTTACTCAATAATTTAATAAACTGAAATAGGATGATTTAATTAAGGGTTAATTGAGTTCCTAATTTAAGACAAAGTTGTAGAATAAGAGAATCAAGGGTGAATAAAAATAAAAGAAAAATGTCTGGCTATTATAGTTCCTCAGCTGCAAGTAACCAGAAGCTTGGAGTTATAAAAGAGTGTCTGCCACTACATATATTCTTTGTGGTTTTGCTCTTAACTTCCGTGGTGTTTGTCATGGGGGGCAGGGTACCAGGTTACATTGAACAAGTACAGACACTACACCTGTTTTCATGTTCTTACCTAAGGTGTTCTTCAAAGCTGGGCTGGTGGGCCTCTTGGAAGAAATGAGGGATGAGAAGCTGGCACAGCTCATCACCCGCACCCAGGCCAGGTGTAGGGGCTTCCTGATGAGAGTGGAGTACCAGAGAATGGTGGAGCGGAGGTAGACTTCTCTTCAAATTAGGTTCACTGTACTTTGCTTATTGTGTCATCATGGTATAAATACTGAATATTAATTTGACTTATCTTTCAGGGAGTCCATCTTCTGCATCCAGTACAACATTCGTGCATTCATGAATGTCAAACACTGGCCATGGATGAAGCTGTTCTTCAAGATCAAGCCCTTGCTGAAGAGTGCAGAATCTGAGAAGGAGATGGCCAACATGAAACAAGAGTTTGAGAAAACCAAGGAAGAGCTTGCAAAGTCTGAGGCAAAGCGGAAGGAGCTGGAGGAGAAAATGGTGAAACTGGTGCAGGAGAAAAATGACCTGCAGCTCCAAGTGCAGGCTGTGAGTACCACTGGTGGGCTTTACCCTAATTCTACCATGACTATCAGGTTGATATTTACAAGTACATTTTCAAACCACATAGAAACTTCAATTTAGTTAAGTTCATTCGTAATTCTTTAAGTGGTACTCTTAAGGGTATAAGTAGCTTCTGTAAGGACTGTGAGGTATCTGTAGTCAAAGTATTACTTGGGTGAGAATTTTCTATGGTGTATGCTGATGTATTCTTATGATTAAACCTGAATTTATGCACTTTGTTCCAATGTTTGATGTTATGAGATATTGGATTCTATACCCTGCACAAATATATGGATACTCATGTCTTCAGATAGATTGAAAAGGATTTTACATGGTTTTAGCTTTTAAACCTGGCTGTTTCAAAACTACCAATATGAAATCAATTCTATATTATATATTGTTCTGTTAGAACATGAATCAAATTTTAAACTACAAAACTGCTATCCAGGACTCTGAACTATGAAGGTAAGTATCTTAATATTTCCTCAAAAAGCATATCCCTAAAAATGGCATCTCCCCACCAGGAAGCTGATGCTTTGGCTGATGCTGAGGAAAGGTGTGACCAGCTCATCAAAACCAAAATCCAGCTGGAAGCCAAAGTTAAAGAAGTGACTGAAAGGGCTGAGGATGAAGAGGAAATTAATGCTGAGCTGACAGCCAAGAAGAGGAAACTGGAGGATGAATGTTCAGAGCTGAAGAAGGATATTGATGACCTTGAGCTAACACTGGCCAAGGTGGAGAAGGAAAAACACGCCACCGAAAACAAGGTATGAGGCAGATCATGTCACTCACACTTTGGAAAAGACCTGTCTTGTTATGAAGTTTTAAGCACCATTTTCTATCTGTGCTTGCTCCTTTCTTCTCAAAGGTGAAAAACCTGACTGAGGAGATGGCAGCCCTGGATGAGACCATTGTGAAGCTGACAAAAGAGAAGAAAGCCCTCCAAGAGGCCCATCAGCAGACCCTGGATGACCTGCAGGCAGAAGAAGACAAAGTCAATACACTCACCAAAGCCAAGACCAAGCTGGAGCAGCAAGTGGACGATGTAAGCACACAGACACAGAGCAGGAACAGGACAGGTATGGAGCCTGACCTGGCTGGTAGAGCACTGATGGTCTTGTTGTGTTTAGCTGGAAGGGTCCCTGGAGCAAGAGAAGAAACTGCGCATGGACCTGGAGAGAGCCAAGAGGAAACTGGAAGGAGACCTGAAGCTGGCCCAAGACAGCATCATGGATTTGGAGAATGACAAGCAGCAGCTGGATGAGAAACTGAAGAAGTAAGTGTGGCTCTGGGGCACCTGAGCGCTGCGCTGTAGAGCTTCTCTTTTTACTTTGAGCTCTAACACAGTTCACTTTGCCCAAAGGAAAGACTTTGAAATCAGCCAGATCCAGAGCAAGATCGAGGATGAACAAGCCCTGGGCATGCAATTTCAGAAGAAGATCAAGGAGCTGCAGGCAAGTCTCTGTTCCTTCCCCTCCCTTGCTCAGGCTCAGCTCAGCCATGAGGAAGGCACAGGTGTGAAGGGTCCCTCCTGTTCTCCAGGCCCGTATTGAGGAGCTGGAGGAGGAGATTGAGGCAGAGCGAACCTCTCGCGCTAAAGCAGAGAAGCATCGGGCTGACCTGTCGAGGGAGCTGGAGGAGATCAGCGAGCGCCTGGAAGAAGCAGGAGGGGCGACGGCAGCTCAGGTAGAGATGAACAAGAAGCGTGAGGCAGAATTCCAGAAGATGCGCCGTGACCTGGAAGAGGCCACGCTGCAGCACGAAGCCACGGCTGCCGCCCTGCGCAAGAAGCACGCGGACAGCACAGCTGAGCTGGGGGAGCAGATCGACAACCTGCAACGCGTGAAGCAGAAGCTGGAGAAGGAGAAGAGTGAGATGAAGATGGAGATTGATGACTTGGCCAGTAACATAGAGTCTGTCTCTAAAGCCAAGGTACACAAATGTTTTTATTAGGATTTTGATAGCAATGTGGCATTTTTGTTTAATCTTATATTATTTAATAATTATCAGGTTATATTATAATTGATTCCTCCAAATCTTATGTGTAGAACTGTGGCCATATGTACATAGTCCCCAGATATGTCAACTGCATCTTCTGGACATGTTTTCCTGCTCTAAAGAAGGCAGGATCAAAGTATTTACTCATTTTCTTATGTGCGATTCATACCTAGGCAAATCTGGAGAAGATGTGCCGCACTCTGGAAGACCAGCTGAGTGAATATAAATCAAAGGAGGAGCAGAATCAGCGCATGATTAGCGATCTTAGTGCTCAAAGAGCTCGTCTGCAGACAGAATCTGGTACGGCCCTTCCATCTCTAATTTGGAAATGGGAGAACCCCATATATTACTCTCTTGGCTATTAAAATGTTTTCTCAACTGCAAACCTTTTCAGGTGAATATGGACGCCAGGTAGAGGAAAAAGATACCTTAATTTCTCAGCTCTCTAGAGGGAAACAGGCTTTCACCCAGCAGATTGAAGAACTGAAGCGGCAACTAGAAGAAGAGATAAAGGTGAAGATACTCATGTTTCATATGAAATAAATATTTGACATAATATTGGTTTTTGTGAAGTGTTCAAGACTTCAAAAGGTGATCCAATTAGAAGTTCAAACCATCCCCTTAGGTCATGCAATCTAGATTCTTGCAGTGCAGGACTCCCATGGTTTTATCAGGCAGTCAATTACTATTTCTCTGGAATGTATATCAGCATATAAGTTCCAGTAAGAGAAATTACCCATGAAACACCTACTCATTATTGCAATATTTTTACCACCAGGCCAAGAATGCCCTGGCCCACGCCCTGCAGTCCGCTCGCCACGACTGTGACTTGCTCCGGGAACAATATGAGGAGGAGCAGGAGGCCAAGGGGGAGCTGCAGCGCGCCCTGTCCAAGGCCAACAGCGAAGTGGCCCAGTGGAGAACCAAATACGAGACAGATGCGATTCAGCGCACGGAGGAGCTCGAAGAGGCCAAGTATGTGATCATTGTGTGGAAAGTTGGCATACACCAATAACAGAAATGTAAAGACACCACTGAGATTTTCAAAGGCAAAAGCCTAATAGAAGGTTGAGGAGATACATGAAACAGAAAAACTCAAGGAAAACAGGCTATGTGACGAAGAAAGCAGTAGAAAGGACATGTATGGGATTGTGCAAAGTGCAGAGGGATAGCAAGACTGCAGAGAAGCTGTGGCTGCCCTATCCCTAGGAGTGTTCAAGGCCAGGTTGGACAGGGCTTGGAGCAACCTATTCTAGTGGAAGGTATCACTGCCCATGGCACGGAACTAGTGGATTTTTGATGTCCCCTCCAACAAAAAACTTTCTGTGACTCTCTGATTCTATGAAGACCTTGGGGAAATGAAATAGGAAAAAAAGGACTGGTGGGGAGAGGCTCTGCAACATGTGCGTTAGGACCAAATACTAAAAAGTGTCTCAGTGCTGTGGTGAATACAATAATCAACATCCAGTTTCACCTCCAGTTCAGAACTGTGCTTACCACTTTCCAGGAAGAAGCTGGCACAGCGC
>VWZW01001325.1:284294-507058 GCA_013397115.1 Edolisoma coerulescens | reverse complement strand
GGCGGCGGGGCCGCTCTCCCGCAGCAGCCCCTGGCCCTGGGGCAGAGGCGCTGCAGGGGGAATATCCTCCCGGCCGGGCGAGGCGGTGCTCGTGCTTCCTGGGAACTTCCCACCGCCCTTCGGCGGTGGTCGGGAACCCACGACCGGTTTTCGGAACCTTCGGCTAAGCAGGATCCGGCCCTGGTCCCGCACCGACACACGCCCCAGGTCCTGCCGCTGACACTGGCTTGGAGTTAGTTAAGCCTGAGTGCGGTTCTGGGGAACAGTGTATTTGTATTCCTGAGATTTGCCACGGCTGCTCGGAGAGTGAAGCTCAACCAGCTGGTTCCCTCTCCCGGCCGCTCCGGCAGCGCGGGGGTCCTTTGCCTGGCCTCGCCTGGTTTGGCTTTGCCGTGGCACCGGTGCCCGCTGGGGTTTTGACAGCAGATCTTCACTTACTTTTCAGAGCAAATTTTCTTTCGGAGAAGCCGTTCAGCCGCGTTTACAGGCTACCTTAAGTTGATTCGAAGTGATGCCAACTCGCAGCCCCGTCACGGTGACATCGGAAGTCATACTGGCATCTGAGACTATTCTTTTGACTTCAGTCAACAGAAAAATCAGGCTCATGGATGAAAAGGAAAAAGTTTATACATAAATCCTGAAAGCAGTGGTTCTTATGGCAGATGCCAGGGTAAATAAAACCATTATTTCATAATTAGAGTAGCTAAGAATTTTAAGTTGTTCCTGCATCTTTTAGGGACTAATAACAATTCAGTGCTCAGAGCTGGCAATACAGGGACATAGAAGGGCACAGAATCTATTAATAAAAATCTCGTCATCCTACTGTGGTCCTTGGCCCCTGTTGACTTTGGTGATCTCTGAGTCAGCTTCATAATGCTTCCTTTTGCTCAATCCAGGAGGTGCAGGAGAGTCTTGGGATTTCTTGGGGTTTCCCTCAAGTGATATGGGCACAAGATCATGTGACCATAATTTCATGATAAATTATGACTTCTTTTACAAAAAAGGCTTGCTGCTACAAGCATGTTCAATAGTAAGAGGGCTGAACGAAGTTTTTTGCTCCTTGTTAGGTCCATGAGCATGTCTGTCTTTGTTTTCCTGAGTTTGGTGTAAGTGATAATGTCATTCCTGACATCGAGTATTGTTTGACTGGAATTATTCTGTCTGAGCAAACATATTGACTTTGGGCTTGTGATCTCTATTTGATGTCATGTCAGAATAAGCCAATGGGAGATGGGAGTCCTTAGGATTTGTTTCAAATTGAGGTTTTCCCATCCTGCTGTTTTTCTACAACAGCAGCATTTATCTCTGCCCCCAAATGATGGCTGCCAGTATCTTCCCCTCCAGGAGGCTGCAAACTCCTGACCAGCACCTTTGACTTCTTTGTGAATGCTCAGCATTGTCATCCTGTCTCCTCCCTCTCGCAAGACTTCAGAAGTTCATTTTTACTGTCACAGAGACCAGCCCACAGAAAGTACTGCAACAAGGTTCAGTGTTCAAAATAGGAGGTTTTTTACATTCATTCGCAAAGCAAAATAAAAAAATGTTTATCCATAATGCCTTTCAAAATAGGGGTCTTTTTCCAATTATGATGGTTGTCTCAAGAAGCTATACCGTGTGTGCTTTCCCGCATTCTCTTAGTATTGCAACGTCTGAGCCACAGCCATTTCCTTCACTGTGGCTCTACAAGGTATGTGCTGGAGCTACAACTCTTTGGAGCTTTGATGTTCCCAGGGAAGAGAGCGAAGCTACACCTGTGCTCAGAGACCCTGACTGTTGTACAAAATTTGTTTGGCTCAAGCCCCAGAGCAGGTTTTGACAAGCTGCACAACTTGCAGCTGCAAGGGTCCTTAACTTGGAGGAGACCTCCCCAGCCAAAGAGGCAAGGAGGTCTTCACATGGTTCCTTCAGCCCTCTCCCCTTTGTGCACAGTTGTAGGGGAGTGGGTGTAACTGAGTACAGACTGACCTTCATCCGCAGCCGATGCCCCTTTCCCCTCCCGCAGGGAGCAGGAGGCAGGAGCACTGTCCCACAGAGGGACTGCAGCTTGGACGCTGGGGTAGTTTTCCTCCCAAACTCCTGCCAGTGACTCCACAGAGAGGCAGCAGACATCTGAATCACTTTCTCTCGCCTACTCGTGGCAACAACATAACTTAATAATGATGTCCTTCTATCATACCATCCTGCCATTTCCCTCTAGAATTTTTTTTTTAACGTTTACACCCAGCATTTAATAAGACTCGCTCTAACAAACTAAGACAAGAACTAAGGGAGCTCTCAGATGTAAGATTGACAGCTGTTATTTAAATACAGATTTTGCAGATTCATCAAAAAAGAAGTCATTCTTGCTTCTTGGAAAGCACCTTGGCCATCACAGCTGCAGCTCACAGCAAACACAACACAGAATGATAATATTCAGCAATGATGTTCACAGATTATTAAACACTATAAATTATTCTGAAAATTGGGTTTGATCTCAGAACACACAGAATCTATCAGTTTTGTAAATTCTGCGGCTCTCAAAGTAGGTAAGAGAAAGCATTACATAATTTTTCTATAATAGTACAGTTGAATTGAAATGTTAAACAACCATTCCTAAAATAGCTAATGATTTTAAAGCAATTCATCCTTTCTTAAGAAAAAATTACTTGGTCCCCAAACCTGTACCCACAAGCTCATTACTATTCTTCACAAAGTTGTTACAGACAGAACTGCAGCAAAAGAGACAATTCCTTTATATAAGGCATTGATAGGTATCTATTGATTTCACTGTGAGCAGTGTAAAGCAAAATGGACCAAATGTATCCAATTTTCTGAAAGTCTCAGAGGGTAGGAGTGCAAAACAAAATTAGTGGTGTTATTTTGCTGTTTAGATCCTCTTTCTTAAGGTTTGATTAAGTGAGAAAATCTATGGGAAGCTGCCTGTGAATGGCTTTCCTCATAAATAAATACTAGTAGTTTCCTATCAATGATGTTTAAAACACATTGTCCTTATTTATACAGGAGCTTCCTCCCGTCTTCCTTCTCTCATGTTTCTGGCTCCCTGGTTCCCCTTCTGGCCCCACCACTGCCCTCATCACATTCAGCGCTCTTTGTGCTTACTAGAAAAATATGCAATATTCTCAGGGCTGGCTTTCCAGTGCTGGATAAGGTGGGTACACTCCCTCTTCTGTTCTCCTCTTTGGAAGACCTGCTCTCTCTCCCCTTATCAGAGAGAGAAGGGCCCTGAGCTGGGCGACGAACGGCCTGCAAGGGTGAGGGTCCCGGCCACCAGTCCCTCTCAGGGACGCATGGAGAGCCTGAGAGGTCACACCCAGTGGTTCTGGGGCCGGCAAGGAGGGTGAGAAGGGAGACCGAGGTGGATCAAAAGAGTTGGCCAGAGTACTGAAAGGGCTGCATTTGCCTCCGGTTTTACTTTGGATGTCAAATGCATCACAAAATCCATTTGAAGAGCAGTACTAATTCAGGTAAAATTTTTTATCTTGAGAGATACCTACCCTCTACTGACCATCTCAAGCTCTTCTCAGAGATAACCAGCAGCTATGAGTTTCACATATCCTTTAATCATTTAATACCATAAAATGTATTTCCAGCCACAGCATTCCATTTTCCCATTTGTACATATTGCTTTCATTTTGCTCAAGTGCCATCTTATTGCATGAGAAAAGAGAAAAAGACATTGCCAGACACCCTCTCAACACCTCTTCCTATGTGTTCCTTGAATCCAGGCTGCTGTATCTTGTTTGTCTACTCTCCTACATAAACAAGGGTAATCTTTCCTCATAGGGGAGTGTGCCCATGACTCCTCCACAGAACACAAAGGAGTCACAGTGAAGCACTTCTTTATCCACAACAGCTCCAATCTCATACAGTATCAAATGGTGTGAAGGAGCACGAAGCCAAGGTGGTTAGCTTGAACGAGCCTGTGTGTAAATAACTCTGGCAGAGGGCCCAAAGGAAGGGGAGTCCTATTTGCCTGGTAATGAACAAATGGCTGTATTTCCTGAAAGAAAAATATTTTTCTGCTATCTTGAGATTTCCTTAAAAAAAAAAAAGAAAAAGTCATTTTCTCCACATAAAGTATTTCCAGATGCAGAACTAACATGCTGTGTGCATCAACAGCTTGATAATAACATGTCATCACTTGACCTTGGAAGAGGGTGAAAAAATGAAAGAGGCAGAATTTTCTGAAATTATGCCCTTTCATGGGAACATTTTTTTACAGCCCATGAATCCTGGGAAAATGTTTTAAAATAAAATTTGATTACTTTCACTCATTTTCATTTTTTTCATAGCTAATTGACTAGCTGAATAGGAAAATCTACAGTGCTGACTAGAAACTCAGGCAAGGGATTATTCAAGGCACTTCTCATGTGAGATAAATAAAGCTTGTAAGTTCTATAGCCAGGTTCTCTTTGATCATCCCTTTTAACATCACAACCCAATAAAGTTTTTGAAAGACTTTTAGGCGTTTGGAAAAAAAAGTTGCCTTGCTGACAAGTGGAACATGTTACCAAGCACTGGTTATTTCTCTTTAAATATAAAGTATTAGCTCCTACAGATTTTGTATACTGTACTCAGTTCTCCCCCTCACCCTGCCCCATTTTTTCTAGGAACAACTGAAGGAAGAGCCTGCCAAAGGCATGGCATGATTTAGCAACTTCTGAGTTATATATAACCTGAACTATTAAGTGACTTAATTTTCTAAAAGCTTACCTATTTATATTCCCATTAGCCCTGATAGCCTTTCATTTAGCGTTCTTCTCAAATAGGCAACTCCTTTGCATCATCTTCCAATTCAAAGAAACCTCCAGTGCTTCATGCATAGAGAATTGCATGGAGAACAGAGGGGCAGACCACTCATAACAGTGAGTAGTGACAACTTGAAAACAGAGTAAAGAAGACATCTCAAAGCGGCAGGGGGCACTTTGGATAAGAAAAATGGCATTAACTAAGTTGCAGCTACCTAGAATTTGACCATATTATCCTATTTCCTTTACTCCTCTGGCACATGTCATGGGAACCTTCCTAACCACATTGGTTGCCTTCCTGGTTTTGCATCTCTGGAATCTTCCCACAGGCAAGCGCCCCAAGCATCCTGCAAATACTTTCCTTCACAACTGATTGAGAGGGAAGTGTGCCACCTACTGAAGGACCTCAGCCACTTTCTATATGTCTTGGACTTTCTCAAGTTCTTTCCCATTTCTGAACTTTCTAGGCCTTCACACTACTGATTTGAATTAGAAATTAGTGTTTGGTTTATGAAAGTTTGTAAACTCAGCAACTGGAAGGTCATGAATATGGACATGAGCAAATGTAATCCAGGCCGGTTCCATCTAATTCACGTGTAAGTGGCATAATCTGATAAATCTTCTGTCTGAAAGCAGGTGTATTACTCCTACATCACCACTTTTTGCCAGAAGTGGGATAAATACCAAGAATTATCTCTAAAAATGTAAGAAAATATTAGATTTGTAGATAATCAGTAAAACACGTGGATGAGTTGGCAGTACTGACATACATGGTATTTGCAGTTTAGGTGTTAGTTAAGCATTTTTAACAAATGACTGAACAGCTTCACTGCCAGGCAGAAGTTGCCTCTGATGGTGTGCTTTGTTCAGTTAATCATTTGGTTGAACAAGCTCAAAGGAAACTTTACACAGCTGTTGTCATAACTTGTTGTTTGACACACCTAGAGAGTGTCCTTTGGTTCCTGTGTCTCACACCACTGAGTTATTCATGCACAGTAATGCATAATTTTGGCTACCAATAAGGTTGAAACTGATGTCAGTGTTGTTTCAAGTGTTGCAGTAGTGGATCATAAATAAATAAAGAAGACTAATTTCATTTATTAATATCTGTGAAACTGCTTAACTGAAAAATTTTCAGCTTTGAGGTTCATCAGAGCCTTTCACTTTTGAGTCAGCAATTTAAATTCTGTTATGTACATTACAGTAGATGATCAAAACTTTAAAATTGTGATTTGCTGAAATTAAGAGATAATATATGCCTTTAAAGTTTCTCATACTTCTGTATTGGGCTGGTTTGTTCCTAAGAAATATTGTTCTCAATAATTCTCAGTAAGAATGTCATCAAAACTTCTGCTGGAATGTAACAAATAAAATATTGTGGTTTAGAATAAATATCTTAATGGATCAACAGTTGGAGGATGTGTATAATAAAAGTCTGAAGTGTTTCTACCAGTTTTGTCAGTCTTAACCAACTTGTCATACAGTACATTAAAATCTCTGTAATACCTGAAACTGTACCATTCAAGGTTTCACATGTGTAGGACATAGAAGGGAAATAAAATTCATTGTCAGCAAGCACAAAACAGGGAGAGATCTAACTCTAGACTTACTATCACATCTATGCCTATTACCAGTAAGTAAAAGTTCTGCAAGTCATTGCAGACGGTCCTGCAAAACTATCAGCCCGGTGACCAATCAAAGCACCATTATCAGGAGTAATTCTGAAAAAAAAAGGCATAAAAAAGTGTTACACCTTTATAGATCTAGGTGGCACACACCAAATATCTTCTGCTCAGGCACAATCTGAAAAATAATATGGTGCCATGCCCTCCTCCCATCAAGAAAATGATGAGGTTTAGCAGATTTAAAACAGGCAAAAAAACCCCCTACTTAACTACTACTAAACACAGCCCATGGTAAAGTGTAGACCTGAGACAGAAGAATGCTGTGGGGTGTCAGACTATGAATGTCTTGCAAACAAGATTCACCTCATTAACTGTGAGATAGTCCATTACTGGCTGTTAAAACAAGCTCATATATATGCAGATGCTTAGGGGTCAGTCCCTAAACAACTCACTGACTGGCAGAAGTGGGTGTATCATGGAAAAAGTAAAGGAGACAAAAAGAGGAAGTTCTTTCCCTAAGTGATGCAACTGGTCGCACTTTGAGGACAACAAATTACATGAAGTTCTCATCTGGCTTCAGTAATGGCAGCTCTTATCTTCCTACTAATTTGTGGTGGATTGTTTTTTGGGACTTTTTCCGGTCACAACTAGCCTCTCTTTCTGCAAATGTCTGACAACTTTTGGGCGTTTTAAATCATTTTCAGTTTCAAAGATTATATGGAGAAGCATTCAATAAAAATTTCAGTTCATCCTTGAATTATTTTTTCTTCTTCATAATGGAAGAGACATTGCAGAGCATGTTATATTTTCTGCTTTAAAAACAAAAATGCTTTAAAAGATCTCCAACAAAATACTGATTTGTCACAATGTAATCAATTCTAATACCTAAAATATCAATATAAACTCTGTTTCCTGAATACCACAGGTTTATAAATGTGAAATACCCAGGCAGCAAACTTTGTATTACCTGAGTTTTTGAACTTAAAATATTTTTGAGCCATTGGCAGCCCAATTAGGTGTTCAGCATATGTCTTGCATTTCAGAATCCATATACCATTCATCTGGAATAAAGTGATATGAGGGGGATGTGAGTCATTAATCATATTCAGGAAACAGGTTTCTGAAAAATTAATATATGACCAGTTGCCAGTAAGTAGCCATCTGCTACATATATGAAAAAAAGTATGTTCTAAAGCTACATATTTTAATGATAGTTTTCAAATGTTAAGATTGTAAACTGTAATGGAAACAATGTTTCTCTAATGGAATATCTAATATCACTTAAGACCCACTAAGGGCAGCACAATGATCCCGATCAATGGGAGCTGGGTAAAGCTGCATAGTCAGTATAATACAGACAAGTCTGAAGTCAAGCTGGTGTGTAAAGGCATAATTATTGTTAAGTGCAGGAATAAACCTAGTGATTTCAGTGATGTTCTCTTGGGCTTAAAAGTTAAACAAATGCTCAAGTGTCCTAGACTTTACAATCCTGTGCCCTCCATCCTTACTCACAGAGAGTGACATTTCTTGCACATCTCTAGGAGAAGATGTACAACTTGGCCCCATGTCTAGCTATTAGTGTGCAAGTATAGGGTTTTCTTACTTTTTGAGACTTCTTGGATTTTTCAAGTGGGTGGACACTATTAAATTCAAACAGGTTACATCTATTGGATGCTGTTTGTTAACAATTTCAGTTGTAATCTCAGTGTAAGTATGAGTAATTACTGCTGGGGTGGGGAGAAAGCAGTCAAATTGTCTTCTTGGTCAATAAGGACATTGTTGGGCTGTTTGAGAAGCATATTTACCCAAAACTAAGAATGGAAATTGCCAGGGCAATTACAATGTTTTGGCAAGGCAGGAAGCCTGGGGAAAGTCTGTTGGTGGATACCAACATGTATAAAAAGAGATTCACTCTTGGGCTTACAGCATGGCCAGCAGTGTTCCTGGCCCAAGGTCTCTGGACTGCAGAAATTACTAAAAGAGCAAATTAAAAGTTCTGTGGCATCTTCACTTAAACTGTAATTATATTTCAACAATCCAGAGACTTTTGAAACTGCAGAAAAGTTGGCAGCAGCTAACCCTGTGTGCTGTAAGCAATAGGCACTCACAGCCATATAATAAATTAAAAGCAACCTTCTCTGCTGCAGGTAGGTGTAAAGATCTGTTAAATAATTTAGGCAAAATTCTTTTCTTTCAAAAGATCAAAACTGCATCCTTAGTTTCTGCGCACAAACCAAAATATGGCTAAAGACAAATGATGACTGTAGGCAACTGATGTTCTGAAGTGTAATTTAACTCTGATTTTGGTCAAAAGATACAATATAAAAAATATTCTAGCAGCCAGATACAATAAAAAGTGGGAGATCTCATGGGGGATAAAAATCACTGAAACCAACCAAACAGATCATCTTCAGTCCTCTTCAGTGCTGGTCATCCATTATCATCCCAACAGGACTTCAGAGACTGATAGGCATCACTCATTTAGATGAATAAAGCAAGATATTGCCTACATACTCTGTACTGCTCAAGATCCCACAAGTGAAGAAGAACATTTGTGGAATGCCTGACAAACTTGTAAGTACTGAGAAAACAGAAAGTTTCAAGTTTGGCTTCAGTGAAATGCTGTTAGTGCAATCATGAATAAAATCTTCTGGTTAAAGAAATACTTGGGACCAGCAAATCAGGTAGCTGGTGAACTTAACTTGTCTACAGTTTGGGATCTTTACTTGCAGTCTTGGACCTACTAGCTGACTTACAGTGCAGTACTCGCAAGCTTTTTTATATCCCTTATCTGCCTCTCCAAGGCTACAGGAGACAGGACAGCAATGAGAAATGGCGCAGAACTAGATTTTTCCTCCATACCCTAGGTTCTGATAATAGAACAGGTTGGCATGGAAATCTGAATCCAAACTTATTTGAAGATATTTAGGCTTTTTAATTAGGTTCTCTTTAATTTTCCACAGGACTCATAGAACACAGAAGACAACAAAGCTATAGCTATAGTAGTCAATGAACCAGGGCCCATTCCTGGTCCCTGAGGATTTGTATCTTTATTGTCTTGTATCTTTAATGCCTTCCCAAAATAGTGCAGCACTACACATACACTCCACCTAAGATAATGAAAAGATGCCAGCCAGAAAGTTGAGGGCTGGCTGGCAATGTGCAGAGGGAAATGAAGTACATATTGGCAGGAAGTGAAAAAATAAAGTTATGCTGGATGGGAACAGAAATACTGAGAAGGAAATTATCTCAATTCAGGAAGCTCTTAATAATGTGTTTAAAAATAAAGCATATGCTTCAGTATTTTCTTACCAATAGTCTGTGTGCCTCAAGTTAGGCACATATTTGAGCATCTTGCTGAGCTGGGGCTCTTAAGTGAAGCTCCACAAGCTGCTTAAAGTGACATAAGTCCACGGTGTCACTGAGAGATATGAACCTCCCCTTCCCAATGCCCCTAGCCCTGTTCTACCACCTCTCCTCTCCTGGCACTAGTACTTGTGGGAGCTGCACTGTCAGCAGCACAGCAATGAACTTGCAATGGGGGCTGGAGGACAGGAGCAGGTGGGGAGAGGACAGGACTGGCTTTTTCAGCACATGCAAGTGAGCTGGACATAAGCAGAAGACACTTGTCAAACCACACTCTGTGTGTCCTCTTAGCAAAGCTAAACAGAGAATTAAAACCTATCTTGGAGGGCCTGCCTGGGCCTTCACAACCTTTTTCGGAAGTAGTTAAATAGGCACCATATCTCTATGCAGACATGTTGTAAGATACATATCCATCTACGTGACTTGGAAGAAATTTAAAAGTATTAATTTGCATTTGCAGAACAAACATTTCTAAAAATTGTGTTTGTTTTTTTTTGTACTGAAGAAGTGCCTGACAGATGGTTTAAGTGAGGAGTGGTGAGGCACTTTAACCAATTTCCCAGTGTTCTGTCAGCTATTTACAGTTTCTGTTGCACACATTAAAAATGGAGAGCACTTCTCTTTCATAAACTTCAACTTTACCTTTCAAGGTATAAGGAAAAAATGTTCAGATGTCCCATACTGATACCACTGTATGATACTGTTTAAGTTGATCTCCATCATTCAATGTACACTGCAGATATAGACTAGCTCAATAGTCAGGATGAGACAATAAAATAGCACTAACCATTTAAAACCTATTAATCTGATAGCACCATTAGCATAAGCATAATTTTATTATTACCAAATTAAATCCATTATCAGTATCTTGAGTGTCCAATCAGGTTAGTAATAAACTGACTAAAGCTATCTACCCAAATGTCTGTACTCCTTGATGAAATACTTCTGGGATTGCTATGCATTAATCTGACTTTTAGTGGGCTGTACTGTTATTCATAACTCTTATAAACTGACTTTTATAACATGTAGAACAGCTAAACATTTTAGAATAGTTAGAATGTTTTCATGGGCTCTGTGATCAATATCTTTTTTTTCTCTCTTTAGGGGCTAAAAGGCATTTTCACAGTTCCATCAGTTAGTTAATCCCTGATCAATGTGAAACCTAACTAAGAGTTTTTTCCTTCAGATCTTTCAGGACTCATGTTAAAGAAAACAGGAATAAAGACAAAACATAAAATACTTGAAAAAAACAGGATGCTAAATGGGTATTCCAGATGATAAGACTAACGTGTTCTCATTGTTCCCACGGAGATGGAGCCCTGCTAGCACTGGCTAAGCATGGGTGTGCTACTCTGTTGGGACACACTAGGATTGAGACTGCTCCTCAAAAAACACTTTAGTTATTTAGAAGCGAACAAATAAAGTCACAGATTTACTAAGGACAATTTTAAGAACTATTTGACAGAAACGTGTTAAATAGTTATCTTGCTAAGGACACGGGTACCATTTTTTGTCCGTTAGTTTAAAATTATTTGTCTGACTATTTTAAAAGCCTGCTATTTCTTGTAAATGCTACATATGCTAAATATTGTGTATATGTATATGTAATGCATGGTAAAACACAGGAGTCAGTTAAAAGGGAATTCTAGGCTCCCCCGAAGACTTTGCCAGTGGAGGCTGTCTCTTTATTGCAGTTACTCTTGCTGTAGTACGTGACTGCTTCTATAAAGATTATTCTCCCTAGTCTCCTGTATAAGCAAGAAAATAGACCTCTTTTACAGATGGAAAGCTGAAGGTAGAAGATTATTACTTCACTTTGCACTGGCAGGCAAGAAAATCAGGAAGAGCAGACCTCCCTGGTGCTTTCTGTGACCATTTTTTATAGATATGGATACAATGTCTTCCCTTTTGGTGCATTTCCACCACACATTTTGGTGGAATCAAGAACTTGATTCTATTTATCAGAAGTCAGATGTTAAGCAATTATTGTCATTGTCAGCAACTGAGATATATAGATTTAAAAAATTATTTCCTAGTGCCCTTCCTCATGCAGTAGAGCTATGCTTTCACAGGGACAAAGGTGGGATAAGCTGTTTGAATCCCATGGATGGGCAATTTTTATCACTGCCTTGAACTTTCTTAATGCCATTGGAAATTAATGTGGTAGGATCAGCATCAAGGTTAACTGGTCCCTAATTTCAGTCCAATACCGTACTCCATTGGTGGGATTATGGGCAAGAAACCAGAACAAACACCCAAGTTCACAGGATATCAGGAGTCCACTGGGATAAACTAAGTTGCAGCACTGATGGGCTGGCATGGGAAGAATGGGGCTGTGTTGCTTTCATTTTCCTGTTGCTTCCATTTTTCTGTTATCTGCCACATCTTGGTACTCAGCACAAGTTTTTTCTTGTGGCTGTTGTGATCTTCCCCTGAAGTAAGACAATATATGACTGGGTCCTTTCTGACAAACTGACAGGGCAATAACTTATATACAGAAATCAGATTAGTTGACAGTAAAGATACATGGGGTGTGTTATTTGAAGGACATGAATAGTTATTGTTATTTTTCAGCCTGAAACAACTTTGCTCTCCTGAATGCAAAAACCTGCCAAGAAAAGTAGAGTGAACGTAGCTCAGTGTTATAAAGCTGACAATAAGATATGCCTAGTATTTTAAGCTGGCCTCTTACTCCTTTTTCCAAGGTTCAGCCATAACAATCATTCTTCTGAAAGTCAGATTGTTTTGTGTGATTTTTCCAACGTAGCATGACTCAGTTGCTTAAAAGTCTTTAAAATTCAAGAAGGAAATAACCTAATGGAATCAGAAGCAAAATCCACTGAATTTTAAATCACAGGGCATCTCTCAGGCTCACTGTTTTTCTCTTATGCATGGGTAAATAAATTTAATTTGAGGATAAGAGATGTAGCTTTCCCCCACCAAATGAATAGATTAAACAGAAGTGAATCCTTTTCTGACAGTCCTTTGAGGAAAGAGTTTTTGTTGGTTAAACTGAACGGGCTTGCATTCTGATCTTTTTTGGCTATGTTTTCACTACACTCAAAGCAGTTTATGCATCTATAAAGGCAGAGACATGCCTACTTCATTTACTGTTCCTCTTTTAGTCTTCTTTTAAAGCAGAAGCATATTCAGTGAGCAACTGAATTATATTATTTAAATATGCTTTATGATGTATGCAGCAAAGCTAAATATGTTCCCCGGTTTCCTTCAGTGAGGTTTCTGTGAGGCTGAGCAGAAACCCTGTAGGCTATGGCTCACAGTGTGGTCTTGCACCTCTTTCCCTCCTGAATGAAAGGGAGAAAGCTAAGGGGACAGTAGGACCACTGGCTTTCTCCTGATTTACTGCAGGCAGGATCTTGACTCCTGTGACTTACTCTGAGGCTCACCCCAAGCCCAGACTCCCAGGGAAGACAAGCTGCTCTGGGAGAAGCCAGGCTTCCAGCCAGGCATTCAGGACCACAGCTGAGGGAGTAGGAATCTAGGCAGGGGCAGACCCAGCCAGCTGGACAGAGGCCTGACCTGATGGTGAGGAAACATCTTTTTCAGGAGAACTTTGCTGTAACCAGACCAGGGACCTTCTGGCTCATCTGAACAGGCAGAAATTTTGCTCTTGGTTCTATCAACAGCCTTGATGTAGCATATTTTCCAGTTAATCCACTCTATATTTTCATGAGAAGGGAAACTTTCTTTGGGCAAGGAGGTTTTTCCTACCAAGGGAGGAGATAGTGTCAAGTATCAATTCCCCTGGCCACGTCTGGGGACTCCTCTTAACCAAGGAAGAACACATTATTAATAATGGGAACCCAAATCTTTGCTCCCAGGCTTAATGCAAGTGACCAGTATGACTAACATGACATGAGGCAGAGAGCAGATTCACACTTACTCCCTCACTATCATCACATGAGTGCCTTAATGGCTAAGCTATAGGATAGCTAAATTTTCTACAGATGACCCTTTTTCTTTTGCATAAAACAAGCTGTCAGTAGCCAAGGTCACAATAAACCTTCAGTCCTGCTTCAGAGATGAAACCTGAACATTCATCTCCAAAATAAAGTATTTTATTATTTATGCAAAATATACAGTCACCAAAAATAATCAGAACTCTTCCCCATCCAAGCATATGCTCTAAGATGTCGGAGAGAACAAGAAGTGGAAGATTGCAGATTATAGTCTGTTCTGCTACTAGGCAGAACTAAAACAAACTTTCTCATATACTTCGTGATTTATTTAACTCCTGGACTATTTGGGGAAAAATGTTACCCTTTCAGTTTTTTGTGTCCATTCTTTCCTCTGCTCTCTCTCACCCATCTTTCCTGCAGTATAATGTTTCAGGTCAAATAAAAAAGGTTTTTCACATTTAATTTATTTGCATATTCCCTTACAGACCAACAGTTAGACAGCAATTTGCAGTCCGCTTGTAGCCACAGACCTCTCACTTTGAACACCAGGAACTGGGGGAACCATGCAAAACAGCATAGCAGGACTTGAATATTTTATTACCCATAAAAAGATTAAATGCAATGGGCTATCAAAAATAAGAAGGATCTTAAAAGCATCAAACTGAAAACAAAGGCATTATGTAAGGACAAATAACTCATTAATTAGATTGATAGAACCTACAATGGAAGAATTTTATTTCATTGAACCATAGACATATATTTGTAACAAATCTATACACAAATACTGTTGATCAGTACATAATCTCCCTTATGTACTGATGAATTACAATCACAAATTTCTACCTGTGGGTGGAAGTTTCACTGGCAGTCTGGCACAGTGGCCATTTCTATAGATTTGTGAGACAACTTGGCCAGCAGTTCTGCTATTTCACATTTGAGTTCCTTCAAAATTTTGGCTGAATGCCAACCTGCCCTGGTGACTTACAGATATCTGTCTATTTGATTTAATTCCATTTGGATCCCTGTCCCTATAGCTGAAGGAAATTGGAGCAGGGACTTGAAGTAAACTGTCTTTGTCTCAGCCACATAGCCAAAGCACTAGGGATTTGTTAAAATGGAGATCTGTGGAAAGAGAACAGGTCTACTGATTCTATCCAGTCACCCACATGCAATCTGCATTGTACTAAATACACTGGGCAGGGTAATGACAGCAATCATAAAGGTAATAGTGAAGCACCTTTTGATTTGCACATATGTCAGAGCAATGTCAGCCTACTTATGAGAAGATAAAATGAGCTAAATTAAGAATGATCAGGGAACCCCACTCACATTATTGAAGCATCATACAGTGAGTGCAAGAGACAGGTGGCATAAGTGCTAAAACAAGGATGGAGAGTGTGTGCTGCAGGGAATCAATCTACTGCATTAACGGCTAATGGCACACTCAGTATTTATCCATTATTTATCACATAAATGAGTATGTACTGTCTAGACTGCAGAGGTGTTTTCATAACTAGAGTGACACTGATTACTGAAAATTAAAAAATGAGAGCTGATCTTAATAAATGAATTGAAAAATAGCAAATGGTAACAAACTCCACATGGTATATCTGCTCAAACTAATAACAGTGGGTTTTGTTTTGGTTTTATGAAAATTATTTGATCCATCGCTATAATTTTAGAGTTTAAAGAATAAAGCAAAATCTGGAATAAAGGCAGAGGACTTAGGATGCAATCACTTCCTGCCACTATCACATACTTTCATTTGCATGCACACTTTTCATTCTGAGATGCTTCTAGTTTTGCTTTAATATTCTTTATAATATTTCTAAAATATTTTAATAATTTAATATTCTTTAATATTCATTTATTTCTTTTCCCTCTCAACTTACTGGCACATTAGTGACAACTAAGAACATCTGCTCATACTGAGAGAAGAATTACGTTACTCACAATGTACTATGTTCCAGTTGTGGCATAGAAACCACACTCTGTGCATTGTTTTTAATGTTTCCATGATACCAGAACAATGGCCTTGAATAAGTAAGTTACATGAGCTCAGGCTTGATTATGTATCATTATCAGTGGAAGTTGTATCATTACATTCAGAAGAAGAAGCACCAAATTTTCACCTGAGACCCACTAAACGTGTTAAAATTGGACAAAAAATTTAGATGGTTAGTTGAATCTGGAAACTTTAGAGATTAATTCTAATAAAAGTAGCACAAGGTTTTTTAGGCATGCTAATTTATTAATGAAGGATAGAAGAATGACATCAAATAAGTGGAAAAGAAGCCCTTAAGTGTTCCCACTATATTAAACATCTTAAAAAGATGACTTCTACATTAAGAGAATTTCATTTCTAGAGACTTAGGTAACCATTTAAAATTTATACTAATGCTAAATATTAGCCATTTGCATTCACCCCCATTACACCCTATCCTCACTACAGACCAGGAATTCCCAAGAGACAAATCATTGTATCTCATAGTTGATAAGGTTTTTAATGAGATATGTTGGCCCTGAAAGAAACCTCTGTATTTCTTCCATGTGAATCCATCACAGCTGGTCAGTTCTCTCATAAGCAGCAAACTGTTGTCCTGCAGTGAATCCCTTACAAGGAAAACAGACATACTTGGATATGTTTTCCATGACAAGGTGAAAAACATAAAATTTCCACAGCTGCCATCAGAAATGTCTGAAATTTTAAAAATCCCTCTCTCCAATCATTTCTGGAAATATTCATGATATACTTTACTCTAATAAGAAGGATATCTCTTATATTAGGATGCCAACAAACAAATAAACAAACAAACAAACAAAAAAAAAACCAAAATAAAAAACCCTCTCAAACCTTGGATTGCTTAGGTTCAGAAAACATAGTGAGGACACTTTTGTGATTAATCTAAATCAGCCAAAATTAAATGGAGTCTTACAAAGATTTAGATTGTGTTCTGAATCACAGTGTGCCATCTGGGCTGCTCATAAATTATAAAGCTGCTAGGCCAGTGGCTGCATAAGTTCATGCAAGGCTTGAAGATGCTTGAGAATAGATTATATTTTTTGCAAAATGTTCATAAACAGGATTTCTTCCACCCTCATTCACACGAATATTTTGGTTAAAAAATTGCAGTCCTGTGCATTTTCAATTATCCCTAGCAATTGCATATTACTAGCATAACTAGACAGATTTACCAGTCAATATACTCCAAAAAGGCACCTAAAGGCTTTCAAAGGTATCCTAATTATCATATTTACAGTCTCCAGGGTTACTTCCAGCAAAGACATCCTAATTCAGCCTCTTCTGGTTCATTTGATTGCACTTTATTAGCTAGTAATCATACTAAGCCTTATAGTAATGCTGCTCCACATCTGCTTAAACTGCTGTCTCTTCATGATGCATCTGTGAAGCGCACACAATTGTGTTCCTTCTATAAACAGAAAAAAAAAGGCAAACTTGACTTGTGGTTAGTCCATTCAGTTAGTCAATCTGAGATTCATGGGCAGGAGCTCTGGCAGCCAAACTTTTCCCAAGGATATTAAGTACTGGTTTTTCTTTGCAAACACCCATTTTTCCAGTGTGTCCTCTGCAGTGGTTATGAACATTGTGCAACACTGCCGTCATCCAGGAAAGCAAGGATTATGATTATCTCATTGACTTGTAGAGAAATTCCCACGATTTATCTTGAATAGTTTTAAACTGTTTTGATTTTTATTTTTGTTTTAGCAAGTGGATAGCAATAATGATAACACGGGAAAAGGTATTTGTAAGAAAGTCTGAAGTAATTTCAGCATGTCCATTGATTCCCATTTGCATTTGTGGTGATTTACCTAAGAGCTCAAATATGCAATAGTGTATAACTGGTTTCTTTCTGGAGGTTAGTCTAGACCTCCTGCTTCTCCCTTCGTTTTCTCCTTTAACACATATTATCTTTCCATCCTCTGCAATTAATCTCAAATGATCATCAGACTATAAAAACATACAAAGCTGAACAAACAGTGGAGAAAGTTATTCATGGTTGTTTCCCTAAACCCAGTCTGCAATTCATTTTTTGGTGTCACATCAATATGTGTGTTTCCTTCCCTTTTTACTTACATTTTGAGGTTTCTATTGTGGATTTTTTTTTTCAAGTTGATTTTAAGAGAGGCTTTTAGTTATGGAAATACAGATACATGGCAGATTAATAAGTGAGGAAATTACAGGAATAGTTTTCTGTCTACCACTTCCACAGTGGCTTTGTGTGTCTAAGAACAAGATTTGAAAGCAGTCTAGAAGAGTGTAAGTTAGTGAACAGGGAAGGAGTTTAATCCATCAGCATAGCCATGGACTGAACTAAAAAGGCAGGAAAAAAAAAGACGTTCCTTGTCTGTACCCCAAATTCTCATCCATAAATCTTTATGTCTTGATTCCTGACTGAAAGTTGATCTCAGCAATGAAGATACCTTACCCGAAGATTCTTGTTCATGTTCTTATTTTTCAGAATATGAAACATTTTTGATACACAGACAAGCAAAACAAAAGAAAACAAAAGAAAAAAAGCATCAGTATCCAGGAAAACCATCCTATGGAGCGATCTGTAATGCAATATCATCACAGTATGGTAGAGACCCCCTGCCATTGTTAGCCCAGAGAAATGTGAGCCTTCAGCAGCAGATTGTATCAATGGGAAGGATACACACTGAAAAATTACAGAGTTTCTACAAGTTGTGTGAAAGACATTTTGAGGATAAGCACTAGAATAAAAAATTAGATAGAACAAGAGCTTCCAGCTGGTGACAGAGAGAGCTTGGTTGCTGTTGTATTGTCTGGCAGATAGCAAAAAGCCAGAAGTGAGGCATTCTGCTGAGAGTCACTCCTACCTAGAGAGGAGGAATTGGCAACGATCAGCATCCCCTGCAGGGGGTCTAGCAGATGATGGGAGCCACCTCCAGGTTTGCTCGGCAGCCCAAACACAATACAAGCTTCTGCAAAATCATCAAAGCAAAACTAGTTAAAAAAACCGGCCATGCCAAATCTTTAAGATGGGTATTCAGTTACTCCTGTCCTTGCTAGCCAGTGCTGTCTCTCTGCTACTGAATGAAATGCTCTCTCTGCCCTGGCTGTTGTATTAGATGTGTATTACTGCTCTCCCTTGATCAGCTAAATCTTACTGCAGTTGAACCAGGAAATTTAGTCTTTCACAATAGAAGATATTTTATGTTTACTCTATTTTCCAGTGCGGCCTATGAGTTGGTTGCCACAGAAAATATTATGTTGTTTGTTTAAGAAAATTCTGTAATTTTTAGTGTTTCATGTTTCCTCAGAAGTCCAGGATGTAACTGAGTGAAGTAAAATTACATATTTACAATTTAAAAATAAATTAAGAAATAGCTCTGGCTGAGATGAACTTTCAGTCAGGACACAAGACATAAAGTTTTAGTAGTCCAGATTTATGGATGAGAATTTGGGGTGCAGACAAAAAATTCTGCAACTTTTGATGGGCAGTTTCAGGGTAGAGATTTGTCCCAATTCAATTCATAAAATACACATACTAAGTCTCCTGCACAATTACAATTATGTAACTTTTTTTATGCAAGCAGTGCTACAGAAGTGGTATGGTGTGGAGCACCACTCCCATTCCTTCTTATCCTACTAACTCCTTTACCCAGGTGTTCAGAGGAGGTAGCATGGTGATGTACTTCAGGGATTAAAGACATTAGAGAAATTACTTTAACAATCAATAATTTAATTTATTGTTAATTTTTAAATTTAAGAATGCAAATTAGTTTTTAAAGTTAGCAATTTAAATTAATTGTTAAAATTACAATTTAACAACTTTTAATCTAGAAAGTTCAGGCAGACTTGGCGAGCTATGCATTAGTCACATATGTATCTCCACTTATGCTAACACATCACAGAACTGTTGAGGTTGGAAAGGACCTTTTGAGAACGTATCATTGAATCCCCCTGCTCAAGTGGGACCAGCTACAGGAGGTTGCCCAGGATCATGTCTAGATGGGTTTTGAATACTGCCACAGATGTAGAATCTACCTGGGGAACCTGTTCTCATGTGCAACCAATCTGAGAGTAAACAGCATTTTCTTATGTTCAGATGGGATTTCATGTGTTTCAAAGGTACCTAGTAAAAATTCTTTTGCCAGGATTGTCTTCTATCAAAAGAAGAGAAGGCAGACCCTTAGTGTGCAGCTCCACACAGGGTTAATTTTTCTGGCTTTAAAATTATTTGTGGAAAGTTGGTTTATCTTCTTTTGTACATTTTTAATGAAAAAGAAGCTGACTCATATTTCCCCCTGGCAAACAGTTCTGCTTTTTTACTGTTCACTGATACTCCTAAACAACAATGCATATCCACCAAGGTAAATAACACCAAGGTTGTGGGTTCAACCCCTGCATGGGCCATTTACTCAAGAGTTGGACTCGATGATCTTTGTGGGTCTCTTCCAACTCAGAATATTCTGTGAATCTTTCGACCCTGAGATTAGCTCAGTTGGTTAGAGCATGGTGCTAATATCCAGCCTGTTCCAAGAACTTGACAACAGGTAGATGTAGTGTAAGGAATAAGTTCTTAAAACAGGACAGCAGATAATCTATAACTGTGCACTGCATATTCCTAAACCATTTCCCAAAAGCCACATCCTTCTGTGAGACTGCATGCTACAGCAGAAGAGTATTTGCTCTGGTTTACAGAGGGCCATATGATCCATGGGCAGGTGGAATACTCCCAGTCAGTAGCACACTTCTGTGCCCCAGGGCCTGTTACCTGCCATCTTTCTGCCCTAACACTGTCCGATGTACTCACCAGAAATCATACGGAACTGAGATATTAAATCCTAACCGTGAAACAGTTTTGTTGCACACAAACTATCTGATCCACATGTGGAGAAAAGTTAATCTGCTTACACAGTCCCCGCATCACTATTCAAAATTCCTGATCTGTACAAAAAGGCTTTTTCTTTATAAAATCATCCCTTTGGGGCACTATAACTTAAGAGGGAAGATGAACATAGTGAGTTTTTTCACTCATTTCTTCTTTATAGCAAGAAAGTTCATGCTTTTTCAAGATAAAACCAAGTTGAACTTGCAGAGAAGATGACTCAATTTCCATCTGCCCGTAGATTAGTTTCACTAATCTCCTGGTCATCTCTGCTCCAGCTTTTTTTCCCATTGTTAAATACATATAGATAGATATAGAGTACAATATGAAGTACAAAATATGCCGAATTAGTAACTTCACTGTAATTCTTAAACCTATATGTGAAAGTAAATTGGCAATAATCAGTCATCAGAAAGCCAACTGATTCCAGAAATCTAATTAAACACTTTGTTCTTCAGGTAGGAAAGTGGCCTTTAAATTTTTATTATCTTTTTAACTCCATCCTTCAGTCATTATTATGTAGGGAATTTATACCTATTCAAAGTAAATGAAGAAATAAAAACTTGCCTAAACATTATTAGTATTACTAACAACAGGCCTAGTTAGAGCAGCTGTCTTTACCAAATATTTTGAATTGAATCCTCCCCTGATATATGAGGCCATTTCCTACCCAAGTGGTAGTTCACTCGACTGAAGAGCTATATATTAAACACATATATATTCATGGAGAACATTTCTAAAAACTCTTCTCTTAGGTACTGAGAAGGTTTTTCAATAATTTCCTGTTGATTTTTAACTTGCAATGTTTCAGTAATTTCACTTATGCTCCTTGCAAGAAAGCTTAACTTTTGCATGTCTGCTTATGTGGGAGTCACACTCCCACACATCCAAGTACTTACCTTGGCACAGTTTGTACATGATGCCTCAGATATTAGAAATTGCAGTATCAGGTGCATCACCAGGAGCACATTGTGTTGAGGCAGTATTACCAATTTCCTACAAGTACAACCATTCATTATTATGCTTTAATTTTTTTTATTTATTTTTATCATTATCATTATTGCTTTGGAGGGAACTGTTTGTGGCATAAGTCCTTGTAGACAACTAATCTGCATTTAAAGCAATTAAGGAAAGGCACCTTGTGGGTCTCAAAATCTCTCTCAGAGATAATTCAATAATATCTTCTGATATTCACAAATTAAAATGCTATTCAGAAATTCAAATGTCATTTGCTTAACAAAATGGAAAAAAACCAAAAGCCAAAACCATTTAAAAAACCTCAAACCAAAGCAAAACCAAAATAAACAAAATACCCAAACAAACAAACAAACCAACAACAACAAAAAACCAAATAAACACCCTCCCCCCCCAAAAAACCCCACCAAAAATTCCTTCAGCATTCTTATCTGCTAGCCTGCCTAGAAAAGATCAAAACTTGGACTGCAAGTTGTTACACTTTAGTCTGTCAAGGTGCCAAGTAGCAAGAACATCATGCTACTCATTTTATATAATTGGATGGGAACTTCCACTTTTTATTTTTTTTTCCATTCAGTTCTCTGACAGATTTTTAGGCATCTTGCTTCCTTCCCCTTAAGTAGACAGCTCTTACTAACATCTCCCATCCCAGACACACCAGCGCTTTGAACTCCCTCTCCTTTCTAATGCCATCTCTCATCTCAACTGAATGACAACTATGACCCATGTCAAAATCCCACTTTCAAGCAAATTTACAGTATGTGGCTTATGAAAATTGAGTCTTTTCACAATTTACATACAAACAAATATTTAAACATTGAGATCTGAAAAATTACAGGGTAGCCCTGAATATCTGATTTTACATGGTTACAGTCTACCTAACTATGATTTAAGCATTTAATCCAAAACCTGAAACGTAAACAGTTTACCGAAGTACAAAAATGTTGCATTCATACAGCAGTGTAAAGGGCTAAGCAGTAAACTTCTAATTTTTACTTTGCTGAAAAGTATTTTTGACCAAATCCAAAGGAAAATAAAATCCACTGCAAACCAACTTCATGACAGTCACAAAAGACTCTGCTGCTTGTCCCTCAATAAACAGAGAGTATGAAGTCCACAGCAGCACATACAGGCTAATGGCAGCCTCCAATCTAATCTAGTCCTTTTTATAATACTGTACAGAGATTCAACAGATACTCCTTCAGAAAGGACACAGGCTCAAAGAACCCACCCACAACGGACTTGTGCTTCCTTTCAAAGGTCTAGAAATGCATAATATAAAAGAGTTTTTGACCAGGAAGAACCTTGGCTGGGCCTGGCACAATAGTTAGCCTGCCTTGAGATTTTCTTCACTGAAAGAAAAAATAATGGGGAACAAGAGTGTTATAATGTACAACATTCTGCTTCATTTAGACTTCCACCTTGACTTACAAGGCTGAGTGAAAGCTTTTTTAATGAGGTTAAGATTTTCTGTGAGCCTTGCTGAGATGTCTATTGAAGAGTGGAGAGTAAAACTGAAGAACGTTCAAATGGGGCTCCAAAAAGCCTGGGTAGTTTATCAGTTTTAAAAAAGTTTTGAGGGTGCAGTAACCTTGGAGACTGTTTAAACTACATGCAACTAAAATGCAAACTGCTAAAGGTGGTTATCAAGTTGTGTTCAGTGAGCGTTAGTATCTGCAGTACCTCATTAGTGACAGAGAGGTGACTGAAGGAGTGAGTTCCTGTTCGTCGTAGGAGGTGGTGCAGGAGAAAAGTAGGGGACGGATTGCCTAAGGCTTAGATAGCCCAAAATTCTTCCTTGTCAAGAGGCTGATCACAACACTCAAGGGTGTGCATGGATATGTAATCAGTCGTGCTGTAGTTCTGCACAGACTAACTTCCCTCTGAGAGCTTTTGCAACTTGACACAGTTTCAGAAAGCAAGCTGGACTCCTTTTGAATAAAACCAAAAGAGAAGATGTGCTCCAGGGTTTCACTTAATGCACCTCAGCCATTAATGAATATTCACAGGTCCAGAGAACTGAAACCTCCTGCATACATACAGAACAGACATCAGGTCCTCACCAGCAACTGTGCTGCTTTACAGATTCTCTTCTCTTGGGTCACACCGATAGTGTTACTAGTCTGGTCTCCCACTGTATTGCACACCATTACATGACACTCAGATGACTCTTACACTGCACCTGCACCTTGAAGCTTCAGCGAGACCAAACCCCTTTAGCCTACAAAACTAAAATACGTGCCACAAACAACAAGGGTGCTATTGCCCAATGTGCTTGCTGGGTCTGTGAACCGATGGATAAGATTATCTAAAGCATCTGGTGCTAAATTCATGCTCCATGCTTCTAGAGGATTCTTGGTACATGCATATGTCTAACATACAACTCCTCTGCATAAGCAGAGACCTTGAACACTTCTAAATTCATCGAGGATAGCTGCTAGCATGTGTTCTCCTAAAACCCCTTCATATTTGCAGAACTTGAGCACAGTTGATATCAGATAGAAAAGCTTTGACTTTATGCAGTGGAATAGAAGCAAGGAATGCACTGCACAATCATTGATTCTTTCTGCCTTCCAGTAGCTTAACTATGATGAAGCACCTTATTGTTCAAATATTTATTTCATAAGACAGATGTATGGAAATGGCGTTTATAGAAGAGATTTGTCTATCCAAGCCCAGACATCACTGCTCGTGGAGGGGGGGGGTGTCCCTTTAAAATAACTTTTCTAGATGGGGGAGCAATTTAATATTTACCCTACAACCTTAAGAGCTTTCCTTTTTAAGGTGTAGGAGTCCAAACATAAGCCCCCCTCGATCTCTCCTAATATCAAGAATCCCTGTGGTGATCAAACCCCTGCTGATAGGACAGATTCACAGAATCACAGAATGGGTCAGGTTGGAAGGGACCACAGTGGATCATCTGGTCCAACCTCCCTGCTCGAGTAGGGTCATCCTAGAGCACATGGTGTAGGATTGTGTTCAGATGGTTCTCAAACATCTCCAGTCAGAGAGACTCCACAACCTCTCTGAGCAATCTATTCCCGTGCATGGTCACCTACACAGTAAAGAAGTTCTTCCTCATATTTAGGTGGAACTTTCTGTGCATCAGTTTTTGTCTGTTGCCTCTTGTCTTACTGCCACGCACAACCGAGCAAGGCCTGGATCCATCCTTTTGACACCCTCCTTTAAGATACTCATAGACACTGATGAGCTCCCTTCTCAGTCATCANGTAGGGTCATCCTAGAGCACATGGTGTAGGATTGTGTTCAGATGGTTCTCAAACATCTCCAGTCAGAGAGACTCCACAACCTCTCTGAGCAATCTATTCCCGTGCATGGTCACCTACACAGTAAAGAAGTTCTTCCTCATATTTAGGTGGAACTTTCTGTGCATCAGTTTTTGTCTGTTGCCTCTTGTCTTACTGCCACGCACAACCGAGCAAGGCCTGGATCCATCCTTTTGACACCCTCCTTTAAGATACTCATAGACACTGATGAGCTCCCTTCTCAGTCATCACTTCTCGAGGCTGAACAGGCCCAGCTCCCTGAACCTTTCCTTGTAAGAAAAATGCTCCAGTCCCTTGGCATGATGTCCCAGGGCATCATGCCATGTAATGTCGGTACTTCAACCCAAGGATCAGGAGGCTCCCAGCTCACAAGGCTTCTAAGCATTGGAGAGCCCACTTCTAGCAAACGTCTGTGTGGGACCAGTGGAAACACTGAGAAACTTGAAGGTGCCTCAGGAACACAGAGGGCAGAACAAATGCTCTGCCCGGCGGGGCAGCTGTATGGACACACGTAGGGTATGGACACACGTGGGTTATGGACACATGAAGGGTACGGCCACACGGAGGGCAGCCCTGGAGTGGCAGACAGGGCGCACAGCCAGAGCCGCGCCCCCCCGGCGGCCTCTCCCGGGCGCCCCCGGCCGCGCTCCCGCCGCCAGGGCGGAGGCANGCTCCGCCCCGGCCGGGGCAGCGGGGGCGCTCGGAGTCCCGCCCGCACGGCGCGCACACACACGCAGGGATACACGCGCACACACCGGGACACACGGCCACACACACGCGGGGACACGGGGACACAGACACGGACACAGACACAGGCACACGGAAGCGCACCCCGCGCCGCAAACATGGCGCTGGTGCCCTGCCAGGTGCTGCGCGCCGCCATCCTCCTGTCCTATTGCTCCATCCTGTGCAATTACAAGGCCATTGACATGCCCGCGCATCAGACCTATGGAGGCAGCTGGAAATTTCTGACCTTCATAGACCTGGTAAGTGCCCCCGGCGGCGGCCGTGGCCCTGCCCCCTCCCTCGGGCTGCCCGTGGAGCGGCCGCGGCCCGGGCGCATCGCGGCCCCCGGCGCTCGACGGCTTCGCCATGCGGTGACCTTAAAGCGGGGCGGCGACATGTTGGGGCTGCAGGGCCGGCCGTGAGAGGAGCCAGCTGGACACCGCGGAGCCGGCTGGTTTGAACGGAGAGAGGCACGGACAAAGCCGAGCGGCTGCTGCGTGTAAGCGGCCGTGGGGAATGTGCGCCTGACGGCCTGTCACCCACCCCAGTGCTGATGATGTGTTTCGGCTTTTCTAATGGCCGACAGTGAACACCAGAACCTGCTGGCCCGGCGTCTGGCTCCCGTACGCTGTCAAAATAAAATATGTCTTGCTCCCTTTGGCCCTTCTGAGGAATCCATCCGTGACAGGTGCAGTGTGTCAGTGATGCAAGAAGTGCCAGGCAACTCCAACTTGCCAGATCCAGTTAGTTTTGGTTGCAAATCCATAAACGGGTATATGAAATAAAAGACGTGTCATTTCATCATATTTCTTCATAAGGGTCCAGATCTGGAAGAGTCACCAGCATGCTGGCCTGCTGGAAAACATCAGGTGCTAGCCAGAGCTATTTTTAATCTGAGCTTCCTAGGCTTCCTGCCTCCACAACAAGTGTTCCCTTAGTGCAGGTGGGAGGAGAGGGGGCGGGAGGAAGAGGGGATATGGGAGGAGAAACTTGGTTTCTGGTTCAGAAATATGATAGCCAACTTACACCTAGTACCTAGATAAAAATATTTTTTTTCTTTGTATCCAAGGTGTAATTAGGTGAGAAATTTTGCTGTTCCAACTCAGTTACTGAAAAGTCTGGAAATGCAAGTATTTCAGTGCCTCCCAGTGATAACACCTTTCTCAGAACTTCATTGTAGATTCACAAGTATTGCTGCTATTGCCTACAAGCATGATATTGACTCAGTAGGTTGAGTTTGTGGGGTTGGAGACCAAATTCAAACCCTAGTAGCCAAGTAGGTCAAGTGTGCAAATGTCTGTATCAGGATTAAGTTAAAGATTACTGAGGTCCATATTTTGTTTGCAGAGAAGAAGCATCAACTGTATTTTCCACTTAGCCAGGATAATTTTTTTTTTGTAGGTGCAAAAATGTGCTGGAGCTCTGAGGATCAACAGCAGTAACTGGTGCTTACTGGAACTGTAAATTGGTGTCTTGATGTTTCTCTGGAGGACAAACTAGAATCTAATTTTTTTCCTTTTGGGCTGCTGAACAGTACTGTCTCTAATATTGGTTAATAGAAGTTAGCATAAAATCCCAGTAAGTTAGCAGGGTAGCTGTTCTCTTCAGTGACAGTTGAACTTGAAGTGAACCAGCTAAAGCTAAAAGCCGATAATCTCTTTAAGTGTCCTTCACCTTTTCTCTTTTCTCCTAGCCCTGACAGTTGGTTGGGGACAAGTCAACCAGGGCTGTCACACAGTGAAAATTTAACTGTAAATGATAGTCATCGTTTCCCCAAAATTACAGCCTTGTCTATGGCAAGTTCACGTGGACTTTTCCATCAAAGCATGTACATTGTTCAGGCTACTTCTGTCAGATCTCAAAAGGTCAAGGTAAATACACAGTGCTTTCTAAAATACCTAGAATAGTTACCAACTGCAGCTAGTAATTTCTGTCCTTTAGCTAAGAGTTGCCATGTGTTTCTCATGGTCAAGCCCAGTAGTTGAGAAAAGATTTAGCAATATCTTACGGTCTTCAATCCTTCAAAATAACACACAACTCACGGGCTTGAATGCCTTTCTCAGTGACTAGCCAGCACGCAGACCTCTCCACTTGCTGACAATATTTCCTTATATCCAAATGGCCCTGCTAGCATCTTATGTAAGCAAATCTATCTCTCTGTTCCCTGGGACAACTGGGAGACTTGACAAAACAGAAACAGTTAGACTCCTGAGGAGGATACCAGGAGGCATGGTTGGAGGATGTTAGGCACATCTCCAAAATCCTGTATCTTGCCTAAGTCTTGAAAATCTCTTCCATAAGTTTCAGTTTGCTCAGCCATGTGCACTGTTCCTGTGTCAGTCACATTCAAAGGCTGTCTAGACAAAATATCATCAATGCCAGAGTCTTGGCAGACGTGTGTTCTTGCTACAGATTGTACCTCCACAAACAGAGATTTCATCTTTGACATCACAGAAGCACGTAGAAGTTCTTTCTGCTTCCAAAAACTGCTACCAGTTTTTGAGAAAAGTCATTTTATGACTTTAATCTGAAAAGTAATCTGGAATTTTTTCCATCTGTCCATTTGTAAAGGGATGTTCGTTCCAGTCTCAGCATCCAGAAATCTCTTGGAGTTTTAAGTAGCTGGCTTTGCAGAAGTGCCGTGGGAAATGATTTGCAGTTATCCGCAGATAATACACTTTTGAATTGAATTATGAAAATCTAGTAGTTTGGACTCTAAAACACAGGACAGTAAAACATAGAAGTGTATGCAATGATTTGAACAGTGGACTTTGAGGTCTCACACTGTTCACGGAAGTTGAGCATTATGAGGAAGTTGTTTAATACAAATGTAATGTCCCAATCCATCCAAAGTATTTTGGATGTTCGTATCTAAGTCATGTTTTGGATGCCAATGCTCATTCTTAATCTCTCCTGTCCTTGAATTAGGAAAGAAGACAAGTGCAACCAATGACTTCTTTTAACTGCTGTCATTCTGATAACTTACCACAGGTTTTTTGCACTTGCAAATGTGGTGGCAACATTCCCTAAAACCCCTGTGTCATTGGAATATTTTTCTGGTTTATGAAGCAGTGCACAGGCAGTATGTTTTGACATTACACTCAAGATGCTCCTGACAGTTGCTACTGATAGTAGTATCTCCACTTCAGACGTTCTTCTTGGTATGGAGGGGTGGTAGATACTTACCCTGCTTATTCAAAAGGTGGTAAGGATACCTGACTAGTACCTGTGTATTCCAAAGCCCACACAGAAGAGAGAGCAGTGTCTTCTTTGTCATGTATAGAGTGGAAAACCAAGGTATGAAGAAGTAAAGAGTTGCTGCCAAGATCAGTCGATGGGCCCAGAAAATGGAATTATGGAACTGAATATTCAGGCTACTTCAAAACTACCTGTTCCTTTCATTTAAACTCAAAACACAAACCAAGCCTCCAGGTTAATCCTGTGAAAACAGCAAAGAATTGGATTCAGATGGGATATTTCAAGAAACAGGCCTAAAATTTCTTTTATAGCTGCCTTTGTTTAACTTAGATTCACCATTTTGTACTTAATAGAATGCTGCAGGACAGCACTGTCCTGTGCCACATCCCATAAATTCATTGTTGAGCCTCATAGCTGAAAGTTAAGTTAGGCCAGAAATGATGCCAGCAAACATGATTCTTTGCAACAAGTTTGTCAGCTATGTAAATCCCTCGGAAATTTTCCTTACTCAGTTCTGTAGGTATTTGAAGTAGCTGGATTTAAGATTATAATACTTGATTGCAAGATAACTAGGTCATCCTGCATACACTGCAATCACACACTTGCCTTTATAAATACAGGTTTGTTGAGGAATCCATTGCACCAACTTGTTTAAAAGTTGCTATTGCATTTTATTCTTCAGTTTCTCTTGGATCTCTTACTGTTATTGGGAGAGGAGGCAAAAATAAATAGATTTTGTCTTCTGGAATGACGTGGAGCCTGTGGGTGCCAAAAGAAGACCAAATCTACTTTCTGTGTTTGGGTTGTGTGTAATAATTAGCAGGAAAGTAACTTAAAGTTGAAATAAGTGTGTACCTCCTTAAGTAAGGGATGTGCTGGTCTAAATGGCTTGTAGTTTTCATTGTGCAGTTTCTCTGGAAACTTTATTCCTCAAAGAAAGTAGAGTAAACCAAGATACTAGTGCACATGTATTAACAATCTTACGGGTTTTTGGTTTTGTATTTTATAATCCTAAGGTCTCTCTGATAGGCTGCAAAGAGACAAAAAAGCAAGGCCAGATTTTTGGAAGCAGTCTCAAGTGTTGTGTTTTATGATTAATGGTCATAAAATTAATGGTCCCATTTTGAATATCAGAATATTAACCTGGGTATTCGTGTGACTTGATTCAGGGCAGCCAAAAGTAGAGAGGAACAGATTTTGCTCATATAGAAATCTGCCTGACATTATACATTTATTATTCTCTTGAAACAAATAGCAGGATATCTGTGTGAATTTTTATACATTGTCTGGCAGATTGAGTTCTACAAAAACCAGGTATGTGCTCTGTTCCCAGCACATATTTTTTGCCAGTAAATGCTGTATTTGTTTTGCAGAAAACACGTTTAGATTTAGTTTGATTAAGTTCAAATAAGTGATCAGAGCTTAGTTCCTTGTCTTTCAAACTTTCAGAGGGCCATGTTATCAACAGGACTAGAAACTCCAATTGTTAGACTTATAATTTATTTATTTATTTAGTGTATTAGTTATTAAATTATATGGGATACAGTTACTAGACAAGAAAAAAAGGTATCAGTTTAAAAAAGCACAACAAAAAATTTTTGGTGATTTGTGCCCAATTTGGATTTAGTCAAGCTGATAGGAAATAAAATGACCAGAAAATACTAGAGGCCAAAAGTTTCAGAATTAAGGAATAATAAACTGTACTATTGGTGTATTATCTGAAACTGAGCAAATTTCATTGCCAAGTCTATGGGTTACACTTGCCACAAGCAGAGGACAAAAGTGAAAACACATTCCACACTCTATTCAATATAACTATGACTTTTTTACAGGATTTCCTTTAGTAAAATAAATTTCACCTTCTGCTTTCCTTTTTCATCATCTGTAAAATCATCTGTAAAGTTACCCTGATACTCAAGTGCTGTATGGCTTTTGAGTGAAAACATTACAGAAGTCTAAGATATTACTATGTATTATTCCCAGCAGTAATTTATCATCATATCTAAATATCTTTGTGGTTTTACTATAGCAGAGAATACAGTCAATGGAGAATTTATCAGTTTACATAGAAAGGGATTGCTTTTTCAGGAATAACAAGGTGAAGTTTCTTAATGATACTTAATGTATTTGAGAGAAAAGGCAACAATATACATAGGAGAGCCTTTTAAGTGTTTCAGAGCTTTTTTTTTTTACTCTCAGGCTGTAAACATGTCTGGGGAGCAGTAATGTATAGTGCTGTTGATGCAGTAATAAAAATATAGTAGTATCACCCTTTTTTATTCATAGATCCGTGTTTTCCATTTGCTGTTGGTAGCGCTATTACAAATTGAGTGGAATTTCAGCACTACATTGAAGTGTTCCGTTTTCACATTGCATTAGTCTGCCTTTATTTTACAATTGTACTTAAGTATGATGTACATTTAATTTGGGAATTCTCAGGGAAGTTATGGCTGTCTTGAACTATTTGTGTTGGCAATAGGGTTGGCAGCATAAAGGAGGAGAATGGAAGAGAGGAAAAATCGGGATCACTTTCTATGATGATAGATTTAACTAATGTCAATAATACTATTTTAGAACTTGGAGTAGGTAAGTGATATGTGACTGTGCTTTACACCAGTGTACAGCCTGTAGAGTTTTGCCAGAACAGTTTCAAATGATGACAACTTCAAGAAGTTAGTTTCATAGTCTCTCTGTTGCCCTTTGTTAAACATCCTATTTACTTAAGTTGTATTACAGTTGAATTATTTTCTTTAAAATTTTATTGTAGTGGTAAGGATAATTCAGATAATTTTATATGCCTTCATATGGCAAAATTGTATTAAGCAATTAGTTTAAACAAGGACAACACATCTAGTGTTCTATGTTAGTGTTCTTTGCTGAAGTCATTTGGGTCATTAGCTGTCCTAATCCATTGTGAATATAAATATATAAAAATTATTTAATCAGTGTATTTTTGACCTTATATTTGTGTTATGTTAATGCAGCCATGTAAGTTTACACAGGAAATAAATTCTGGAAGATTGACCTCCTTAAGTTGTAGTAAAGATCTATATAACCTATCAAATAATATTCTTTACTAGTATAGAAAATTGCAAACTTAGTGTTTTAAATTAAATATATTTGTAATAAAAATCAAATTCCACTTGATTCTTTGCAGTTACATCAACCTTAGGATATACAAACACTTGTAGGGTAGATGTCCATGTGGGTAGTTACTTGTTTTGTCCTTAGGCTGAAAGAGAAGAAAAAGAAACTTGATTATCTGAAAACTGGGAAACCCTCACATGATAAAAATATTTTATTATTGGATTGGTGGAAATCTCCAATGTGCTAATATGCCACTGTACAACAAAATTGAAGTTGATCCAAAAGTAAAAAAAAAGAAACCTTTATGAAATTACAAAACCCTCACATTCCACAGATATAAGTTTGCAGATTTAAGTAAAGTAAAACCACAATAGAATGTAATAAAGAAAAAATAGGCAATTCTGCCGTGTATTGAACACAATATGTGAGATTCCTTCTGAAGGATTATGAGTATGTATTTACCTGAACAAACCAATACAAACAATCTTAGATTCCTTCCATTAGATGAAGTATTTTCTGTGCTGCAACCTTCCATATCTAATAATAGGTGTTGTGAGTGCCTGCACATCCTAATGCGATATTTAGAAAACATTTTTCTAATTGTGCTACTTTAATATAGACTCTGATATTGGGAGAAGCTCAGCATGGGAAGAGAATTCCTTGTCATTTGGAGTTCTAATTGCTAATGCAATTTCAGACAGTAAATGTAAAAAAGGTCTCCACCAGTGACAGGTTTGTATGCTTTCTGCAGAATTCAAGAGTGAAATAAATATTGATATATAAGAAAGTTCACATTGGATATTTCTATATTTGAAATAAAAGTGATATTATTGCTTGCAAAACACTCTTGCAAAACATCAAGCTCCTTTCAGTCTAGGTTTTTTGGGGGGGGGTGGTTTAAGTGTTTGAATTAGAGGCCTAGTCTTCTCATCTTTATGTTCTGGTATATATATATGTATATATATGGATATATATATGGCATATAAGGTAGAAACAAAATTGACAATTGACTTAACTTTGTAGACCAGTGCTTTGAATGGGTGACTATGAAAAGCTTTCATCCTTCCAATGAAAGCTTTTTCAAATTTTGCCTTATTTGCCAGCATTTATTTGTGTAGTTACATTTTCCCAGTACTGTATTTTCCAAGGCTCTGAATTTGTTATTAGTCTTCAAAGCCTTGCAGGCTTTGTTCCATTACTATGTATAATGCAAGATTTTTTTCAACTCGGCATAGTTAAGTATGCTACCCCTGAAAAAGCTGTGTTTAGTGGATGGAAAAGTTAACCCAAGTCTGAAGAAAACAAAATCTCTTGGAAGCTAAAGTAAAACTTCCAGACTTTTCACATAGGAAGAAACTAAAGTAAGTTAGAATTTATAAGCATGTTTTGGTAAGACTTAAAAACAAGCCTCTCTCCCAATTAGAACTGTGATTAAGCTTTTTTTTTTTTTTAATATTGTAAAATTGCTTTTATACTGCAAATTTTGGGGATTCTGTTGGATGAAAACAGGCTAAGCTTATGTGAAATGTTAGGGGAAAATAACCTGATTTTCATTTGTATGAAGGCTCCTTCTGGCAACTTAGCTAAATCCATGCAATTTTCCCTTGAGAGTTTGAAAGTAACATTTGAATGCCTCTAGTTGCATTCCCTGAACATCTTGTCTTGCCACTGCTCTTGCAAGCATCCAGTTCACAGTAGGTTTTCCAAACAAATATGCCAAAAGGTGCAATTATATAATAATTTCCACTTAGATCTGTGTGTAGCTGACATGGTTCAGGTATTTTTGCCACACTTGTCTGTCAGGTTAGTTGTTTTAAAGTGCATGAGGACTCCGCAGTGTAGCTTAAAACAAAACTAGTACTGCTGCATTTTTCCTAGCTGAATATTAGGTGTCCTGGTAAAGTAGAGTAGAATGTGCAGCAGAGCAGGATGTAAAATCCCTCACTAATTCCTTCCTTCCTTGTAAAGCAGCGCATGAGCGGTGGCGGGTTTTTGCTATTAATTAGTCTAAGTGAAACAATTTAAGAGGCTGAATCTTAACTCTGCAAATGCTGCCAGACTCTTCAGACTGTTTGAGCTGCTTGTGCAGGGAGGGACCTAGCTGAGAATTTAAATTTTAATCTATTAGGGATTGATTGGCTTATTTTTTGTTTCAGGCAGTGATGTCTGTATTTGTATACTTTTTAAACCTAGTGGTTTGCGTACCTGAGGGTAAATTTACTTTTTTCTTCCCTATATTTGCATATATTTTCTCATGTGTCTTGAAGCCTTCTCGTCCTGGGAGCACATAAGTAACAAATTGTTATTTATTATTATTGCTAATATTATTAGAATTCAGCAGGAGTGGGAGTTCCACATGCAAAGCACAGGTGGCATATGTTCCTCAATGTACTTGATTGGATGCAAGAGGAAGATAAAGAAACTGCTGACTTTAAATGCTGCTGTATGAGTTGGTAAAATGCAGTGATACAAAAGGGATGTTTTCCCTGCAAGGTGCTTAACAGGCTTGTGCCTGAAGTGTTGGAAGCATTTGATACTGCTAAGGTTGGAGCAAGTGGCTGATCCTGAGGCACTGCAGTGGGGCCCTTGACCATAGAGAAGACTCAAGTTGTTTATGGCCAGTGCTTGCGCAGGCTCAGCTGTGTAAAGAAAGGAGGTAGGGAAGTAAAAGAGAGAAAAGGAATCATACATGACAGCGCTTTGTACCTGGGGCACATAGGTGACAGGGTGCACCACGCTGACCAGTCTTGTATTGTGAGAAACTGGTATTTAAGTATTTGACTGCCGGCTACGAGGACAAAGTGAGGGAAAGCAAGGGGTGGAGATACAGGGTGGCTGGTATTTCTTGACTAAACCAGCATGTGTTTGCTCCCTCAGACTTCCCTCCTCTCCTTTTCCTCTCTGTCATTTCTTCCTTCCACATACCCACACAGTCTCCCCACACAGCCCCCCTGGCTGGGGACACTGGTGCCAGAGCACCACTTCCCCGCGCGTACGTGTTTGGCTTAGCACGCTCCGCTCAGGGTGCTTGGAAAGCTTGTCCCTAGTTAGAAGCCATATGCACTGACAGATGCAGAGGTCCCCATTTGCTGTTCACTTAGACTTACAAACAAATTGAGACTCCATGCTGTGAAAACTTTCTTAACCTGGGTTTACTTTTCTATCTATGTTCCAAGGACTGTGCAGTAGACACAATTGTCTGCATTCCAGTAGGTCCCAGGAAGTGAGTCCCAAGAACGCATGAGTCACGATGGCATCCTCTGCTGCGTGGAACTGCACAGCACTGTACTTTTAAACTGGACATTCAGGAGGCCAAAAGGGATTTGGGGTTTTTGGGTGTGGATATACATCTTTGTGTACGTTTGATAAAATAGTTACTTACTTATGCTGCACATGATTTGAAAATACCAAACTGTTCATAAGAGCAACTCTGTTCCATTGCCTCTCCAAATGCTGTGCACATCTCAGAGTAAATTGGTCTGCTACTACTGAAGTCAGTTTAGGTGACCAATTAATGAACTATGGGTCGAAGATTGCAGTGGTTCAAGATGTTGTTCAGGTTTTTCAGTGAAAACTGTAGAGGACAGGAGAGAGTAGACAGCTTTTGGGTCAGCTATCTCATGACCTACCATGGCTAGAAAGGGATATTCCTGTATTTATTAAGGAGCTAATGATGTTTCTAATTCTAATATATTATTATAGAAGATTAGCATTCAAATCTCCTTGATTCATTGCCAGTATAATTTCAGAAGCTAGACACCTCTGGTTTTCCATAGATTGTATTCTATGCTATTAAGTCATGTGTCATTTCAGGCTAAGTTTTATTTTCTTTTTCTCGTAGTTTGGGGCAGAAGCTACTTACAATTATTACCAAATATTACCAAAATACTTCAGAGCTGTTTTGTTCCTCATTAATTACAAGGTTGAGTTCAAATGATGAGATGTATTTTATGACAATGCATTTTAGAAAAGGGTGGAGGGACCTCTTGTTCCTTTGAGGATTTGGGCCAGTGGGATCTGAGCTTCTTGATTTTAAAATTCAACCTGCAACTTAAAAGCAAAATATGAATGTTCTTGAGGGTGTGCAAGGGATGACTCTGTTCATCCACTGCTGGCTTTATCAGTGAAAGTGCTGCCACTTTGCCGTGATCCATTTGTGCCCCTTATCACCCAGTCGGTCTCCTCAGTTACAACTTACTGTCAGCTATCAGAGTATTTTCTGCCTTTTTTTCCCTTATAGGAACCACCCCGTCTGATATCTCTCCCTGTTCTAATATATTCTAACCCAGCACAGTCTCCTTGGTCTTTCAGCAATGCTTCTCAGTTCCAATTGCACACCCAGTCCTGTTCCAGAAGCCTGTGTTTTCCTGTCAAGTGCTGCTTTTCTTACCCCCCGTACTCCTTACACTCCTTCCCCACCATTCACACATACTGTCTTTCCCTCCAGTGCATTCACTCTCATGTATTCTTCTGCATCCTCACCGTCCTTCTCAAATACCAGACCTACTCAGTGTCATTCATTCTCTTGTGTTTTTAAAGTACCTTGCATAGACCCAAACCAATAAAAAACAAGCCATCTTCCATTAGAAAAACTTGATCTTGGTGTGGTGTGGCCTTAAGTAAACCAGTTCGGAAATTATGCTGTTACATAAGACTCTTAGCTTTGCTTTCTGTTTTTGAACAAGTTTTTAAGCATCCTGGTTACAGGAAAAAAAAGCTTGTAAGTGTTAAGCATAATGGATCATGATCCTAATGTTTATTATGGTGTTAAAATCTTGTCATTTCTTGGTAGTCCGCCATTCAATTTTTTTATGATAAAATTTCCAATTCAGAAGCAGGTCCTTGATAGAAACTGATGTTTAACATGAAAAATCAAAATTATGTACAGAATCAGCAATCAGTATTTATTCAGACATTTTCCATCTTTCTTTTTGTAATGTACTTGTTTTAAATGCGATACTGAAATTATTTAAATTGTTTTTTATATTTCCTACTAAGAAAACCTGTCTTTTAACAATCGTTGTGAGGTTTGAAATCTACTACTTTCAGTGAGATGAACAAAAATATTTTTGAACATTGCTTAGCTTGTCAGCTATTACTGGTATTAATAGAAGAAGCTTCTTTTATTTCATGTGAATGTATATAAGTACTTATACCTTGTTTGTGGGCGTGAATTTTGGCTGTATGCAGACACACCAATTTACGAGTAAGGAAAGAGAGAAATACACAATTCACAGTGGTAACTTTCCCCTCAAACCCAAATGGAAATATACTCATTTTTGTTGGGGGTTACTGGATACAGATGAGCCTGCCATGGCTCCACTCCCCCATGTCCAACCATGAGCAAGGCTGAACACATGCCCAGTGGACACATACAAAGGCAGAAGTGTAAAATCAGGTTGCCTCTAATCCAGGTCAATACAAATAAAATTCTGATTGGACTAGGTGGTTTAGAGTCAATATCTTTTAAGATATGTCAGCCAGGATGTCAAGTGATGTTTGGAACAAGGAATGCTCAACATATGACCCACCTGGAGTCTGTATCCTGCCTGGTTATCCTTGCTGTGCTTAACACAAGGCTGGGCAGCAGTCAGGGTGCTGTGTTTTGATGGGAGCACTTTGGTCTTGATGCCACTTCTGTCAGAGAGTCTGGCCCTACCACGGGGTTTGACCTGTGTGGCGCATCACTGGAACCATTGTTCACAATTGCCTCATGATAAAATGTCACAGGAGGTCTGTGCATCTCGCAGGGGTCTAGATCTACAGGGATATTTTGATATTTCTTCTAACAGCTAATGGGAAGGTAGCAAAGATCTTGATACACAGGGGTATTTTGATGTTACTTTTGACAGCTGGTGGGAAGGTATTTTCTCTGTATTATTCACATTTGTTCTGCCTAGTTTGCACAGGAGATGAGGTCAGACTCCCAGTTCTGGGTGATACAAAGCATCCACATATGCATGTGACTTAGAAATATGTGATTTTTCAGCACATTGCAAGACAAGATATAAAATATCAAAGGAGGTTTTTTCTGTATTTTTTTTAATGCCTCTTCTGGTGTGATTGTAAATTTAGAAATTACAAATTTGTTCCAGATGGGAAGAAAAAATCAATCTCACAATTTCTTGTGAGGAAAAAGAAAGATTCAGAAAAAGTATTTCAAATTCATGGCTTCAGAACAGTTGAACTGATCAAGTGAAAACAAGACATTTGATTGTCTTCATTAAAATACTTGGACAAAACTACGTTACAAAGGAATCAGCCATTGCAGTGAGAAAGTGTTATTCAGAAATATTTTGTGAGCATTATTAATTGAAAATGTGTTAAATTTTCCTTTAGCAAGGGCCAAGATGTCACAAGAGGACCATAACACTGAAAGTTGTGACTTAATCATAAATATTAACCTTATTTCATAGGAATTGTACCTTTGCTGTGTGAGATGGTCAATGCAAACTTAAATTTGAAATACAAAAATTAGAGTCAGAGGAGGATGTGATAAATCCAAGCCCAGAAAATAACTGAACAACTGTTAAACCTTTCTCTTTTTTTTTTTTTTTAAAGTATGCACAACCTGATTACAGGGATTAATAAGTATTTTGAAGAAGGAACCAAATAATAATAATATGGTACAAGAGAAGCTAACTTCTGGCCAGTCTTTCCCTCGTAGACCTTGTATTTTGCCTGTCGTGTTTCTTGTGCTAAGTGAATGTGACCAAACAGTATTTGCCAGACAAAAAACTGTAGTGATGGAGGCAAGCATGTTTTATAAGATACTTATTTGCATGGTGTGCCTGTATCTCAGTGGTGTATTTTCAGACAAGGTCTCTTTGGCTAGGTTGTGGTGCAGACAGCCTTGAGCTCTCATTCTGAATCACTCCAATGTCTTCATGCTGGTTTCAAGTGTATACATCTTGTGTGAGAGAAGACATATCCTTGATACTCAGAATTCCATAGAGTAAACTGACCTTTTTAAAGGACTCTTTTTAAGCCAGGTAGATGGGGATTCAGCGTTCTGAATCAGACCTGGAACAGACCCATCTTTTATTAATATAATGTCTTCTGATTTAGTGCAGGAAGACACTGAAATGATTAAGTGTACCAGCAGTCTGCATAAAATGCCTGGGTGACCTCCGAAGCACTATGATAAATATCAAAGAAAAAAATTTAAACCTGTATGATCAGCTTAAGGAAAATTAAGGCCATATCTCAGTTTGTTGGAAATGCTGTTAAAGTAGGAAGACAGGTAGTGCCTGCAGAGTGGCAGAAGATCTAGGTCACATCTTTTTCCATATGACCTAAAATGAATGAGTACGCTGGGTGGAAAGTATCTTTCCACTGGAGTTTGCTTTGCAGTTTTTCTCCTTGGTGGTCTTCCCAAAGGAAAGCATAGGTAAATAGTATAAACAGCTGATTGACCATTCTAAATGATCAGTCTTGTCTGTTCTCTTTAGGGATGCTTACGTGTGTACCATCTCCTTTGTCCTCCGTATTCCAAGAAAGAAGCAGTACGCACGTAGATAGAGATCTTCTGGAAAAAACTAACATCTTCTGATAGCAAGTGTCTTAAAAAAATTCTTTTGTAGTGCCATTGCACCTTTTATTACAAAATCTCAAAGCACTTAAGAAATATTTGCCATCTAAGCCTCACATTTCTCTGCAGAGAAGTGTGATTTGAACCAAATGCAAGCCCAGCAAACGAGAGACTGAAATTGGCTGGACATATAGTCATTAAAATCCTTTAGGAATTACCTTAGTTGTGTAATCTGTATATTAAAACATTTTTAATCTCAGGTGGTTCAGGAGGTGATGTGGGGCAGAGGCTGCCCACAGATTACTCCTATTCAGCCTTTGGGGTTTTTTGTGGGGTGGGGCTGGAGGTGAGACTGGCTATTCAACCTGCTCTGCCTGGACTATTAAGCATCACCTCCAGTCTGCCCTGTCTCACCTGGTGACTCACTCGCTGCTGCTGCTGCTATTCACAAAGATACGGGAAACGTGTGGATGTTGCCCTCAGGTGTGAATGAACCCAGGTGCTACCCCCTTGGTGGAGGAGGAGCAACCTAACTCCGGTTTGGCCCCACCTTCTTCTGCTCTCAAGATAAGAACCACAGCCTGGGGTAACTTTGGCCTTTCTCGGTGTTGCAAGAGGCACTGTCCTCAGCCTATGCCTACCCAGCCACTGCAGAACAAGAGGTGGAGAGAGGCAGGGTGCCTGTTTACATGCTGGATGTAGGCGAGTGCTTTGATGGTACAGGAAGGGTGATCTGAGTACAGGCTGCTGAGGGAGAAAGGAAGAGACACAGCTATTTAAATTGTAGAATGTAGGCTGCTGCTGTGGGTGCAGAGTGGGTGCTGCTGCAGCAGCACTTCAAGAGGCATAGCTCTAGCAGGGCCAAGTTGACCTTAAGAGAAAAAAAGATGAGGCCGTAGACTGGAGATCTGCCTGTGTGCATGCTGAGTTTAGGACATCCTCAGTCTGCAACAGCTGTTGGAATTATGGACATATTTCTGGACAGAAGGAGGTATACCTGCACTGTGTAGCATATGTGGCATAAATGAAGAATCTCTGGGAAATGTTGAACCTGCTGGGTGTATACTGTGAAGTTAAACCCTGTGCGAACAGTAGGTGTTTATGCAGAAGAACCAGGCATGCAGCAGCCTGGACAAGTACCACAAATCCTCACATGCTGCCTGAATTTCTAGCTGGAAAGAGGGAAAAATGAATGTAGGGTAGCTCTAACCTACACGGTGAACATGTAGGTTAGCATGGAGGCTTCCACCCACATGACCTACTTGTGGAACAGCTTCTTTTCTGAAATAAACAGCGCGGTATCATCCATGCCTGTTTGAGTAGGACGTGTATTTCTGTTGGCTGGAAGAAAGGAAGGTACAGTTGTCAAGCCCAGATGGAGGCTTTGAAATATGCATGATAGTGGCAGCTGTGTGTGGGAAGAATGAGTTGAAGTGTGTTGAGGAGGAGGAGGCTTGTTTACTGTGCTACTGTCTTCTTGTAGCTGCGGAGTTGAATGAGGAGAGAAATGTGGAATGTGTTTCGTGTCCGTGGATTATTGCTTCACTGTGCTGGACTGTTTTTTTTCTCCCAATATTCATTATTTGTTTGAAAATTCATAAAGGATCAGTGATTTTTAGTGGAGGAGATTGCAAAGACATATCATCAGAATTTCGACAGTCCTGGATCCTCATCGATCAAGTCCCTGATTTCCTAATCTGGGCCCTTCTGCCTGCAGGATCCATCATGAAAGCAGGGCTGAGGCAGCTGTGTGCATGCTTTGGAGAGGAGTGCATTATCTTTGCAGCATTTCTGATCCTGAATTTTGTGTGTGCCCTTATTGATTAGTGTATTTTGTAGTCTCTGGTTATGTAAATACTTAAGCCTGTGTACCACTGGCATTTGTGTGTCGGGGCTGTGTTTCATTGCTGCTGTAGTCACTGGATGGCAGTGATGCCCAGGGGTGGCTGCAGGTGAGACCTGGCTGAAGGCAGTGGTGTGCAGCTCACCCTCTTCCTCGCGGGGAAACAGGGGCAGTCGGGGACAGGTTGCTGAGGCCTTCCAGCCAAGCCCTGCCTACATGCAGCCTGCTGCTTGGTTCCTGGGTGCCCGCCTTCCTCTCCCTGCTTGGAAAGGCGGCCTGTGGTGCTGAGCTGGGGCAGCCCGTGAGGAGAGCCAGCTTTCATAGCTGTGGAGCGCACCGCCTCTTGTCAGGACAAAAGGCAATGCCAACCCTAGCCAAAAGGTTCCATGATTCATAAGAGAGACTATATGTATATGTACTTATAAAAGAGAGGAGGATGTGCCACACACAACAAAAAGTATTGCATTTATGTAGTGAAGTGGATAGTGTCAAGTTAATTCACAACGTCCTTTGGGTTTTATGTTTTCTTTAGATTTATGTTTATGGCTTTCAGTCATCTCATTAATTAACTTTTCTGTGGGAAGAATAAGGGTTTATGGCTTATTCTTTTTCTCACAAGAATGTTTTCTAAGCATGTTTTATTATGTGTACATTTTTTGCATTCCCATCCCAGAGCGTGAAATCAGTATTTTCTGAATAATTCCCTAGTATCTCTTTGAGCTATGTGGCCTAAAAAGCTCCTTGACTTAATTAAAGTAAACGGTCTAAAAAGAAATTCTGAAGATCTAAATTTTCTGTTAGAAGAATATCAAAAAGGCATGAACCCTAATAACTTCTAGAATCAAAGAGTCAGCTTTGGTGTCAGGTGTTTTACTCTGTGCTAGTGCTTGGTTTGTCCTGTGCTGTCCTGAGAGCCTTTACTCTTACACTCAGATAAGGTGTATCTGCCTCCACAGAATGCCAGTTAAACATAGTGGATGGCTTCCAGATACAACTGATTTTGAGAGTGCCTGCCATTTTAATTTGTAATGACATGACAGTGACTTCCAAATTTTTATCAGTTGAAAGTCTACATCCCAAGTGATTAATCTGATTTGAGCTTTAAGCTTACAGCTATCAGACTTCCATTATAAACATCCTTCCTTCCCTCTTCATTTTCTTGTGGGTTTGTGAACAAACTGTGCTTCAGACCTTTGCCATTCATGAGGTATATCCAAGTATTTTATAAAGAACCACAGACACAAAAGGAAGCAATATTGATATTTATCCTTGATATGACTTTTCCACAGCTTTATTTTTCTCACCTCAAATGTGACATGGACAACAGTGTAAAGAGCCAAAGTTAGAGGTCATCAAATGTTTCATATGGCCAGTTCTCAGGAAATTGCATAAGTCTCCAAAATCCAGTTTTCTTGAAGTCATAAAAGCCACTGAATTGATCAAAGTATAGAACCATCAAAAAGTGAAATTTACAAGTGTTTGTGTTGGACAAACACAACATCTTCACAACACTTCAAACAGAAGATGTTGCTGCAAATGGAGTGTGAAAAAATTATCTGCTTAATTAGTAGTAAACAATCATGGCAGCGAAAGAATTTTAGGTGTTTATATTCTATTAATCATAGTCCAGATTTGCTTCTAACAATTTTACTTTGAAAATTAGGCTTGTTTTATTATTGTTACATCCTTATTTGGAAAAGAGTAGAACTTTGTTACTGCTTGAATTTCTTTGCATTCTTCATCCAGTTTTAAGGCCTCTGTCTTGCACCCTGTGTTGCTATTTACATCTCCGAATAGGAGTACACATTGTTACTATCTGATATTGCTCACATCTTGTCTTTGCTTTGTATGTAGACATAGAGGAGATTGAAGATTCAAGCCATAGCCTTTACCCAGCGTTGGTCTAATTTGCTTTCTTCCATGAAGCACATACTATTTAGAAATACCTGTTTAATCTGGTAAACAGGCAAACTGAAGCACTCTTTAAATTTTTGCACTCTTTGTCAAGGTCTGTAACTGAAAATATTTTTTTTCCCATGATAGAATTATCATATGAGCATTGCTTTGTCAGCAAGAGAAAGATGTAAGTCGTGTTTATTTAGAAGTGTGCATGTCTATATTTAAGTATGAGCATTCAAAGATGTCTATAGGAGAGGGAGATAATCAAATCCTGAAGAATTTCTGCCAACTGTCTTCTGTCAAGGTCAAAAGGATTGTTTAATGAGTCCTGCTCAGTCAAGAGTTTTGACTGTCTTCTTCCAGAATGTCCTGAGCTTTAAGATGTCATCACAGGGAGTAAATTCTCTGGGCTTCAGTTTATCTATACAATTGACAATAAATTAGTTATTGTTACTTCCCTGGGTGATGTCTTCAGGTAAAATAGCATTTCCCACTGTTTTGTACCTTGAGCTATGAATTCTAGTAGGTTTCCTTTTCAGTTTCTTTTAAAGTCCTACCTGTAAATGTTAACTGGTTGTAGAGATTCTGTTGAAATACTAGCTGTAATTTTTCTTCACAGTTTCTTCAAATAAATCAATAATACAATATTATTTAACTACATTAGAGAATTTTTTTGCCTTAATATGTAGGATATTTTATCAAATGTTCTGAACATCATGGAAAAAATTAATAAACAAAACAGCAGCCTAATTCTACCTGACAGTATGTAGAGGAATCAGTTATGGCCCTTCAGTGCAGCTTATCTGAAAGTCCTTCATGTAGACTTTTTCTATGTCTTCATGCCCCCTATGCTTAAAAAAATGAGTTTTTTTCAGAAACTTTGCTGCAGTTAAACTTCAGTAACCACCAGCAGTAGTGGAGTACTGTCATGATTTAACCCCGGCTGGCAACAGAGCACCACACAGCCCTTGCTCATCCCCCTGTGGTGGGATGGGGGTGAGAATCAGGAGGGTAAAAGTGAGAAAACCCGTGGGTTGAGGTAAAGGCAGTTCAATAGGAAAAGCAAAAGCCCTGCACACAGGCAAAGCAAAACAAGGAGTTTGCCACTTCGCCTGGGCAGGCAGGTGTTCAGCCATCTTCAGGAAAGCAGAGCTCTGTCACACGTCATGGATACTTGGGAAGACAAATGCCATCACTCTGAACATCCCCTCTTCCTTCTTCCCTCTGCTTTATATAATGAACATGATACCATATGCTATGGACTATCCTTTTGGTCTCTTGGGATCAGCTGTCCTAGCTGTGTCCCCTCCCAACTTCTTGTTCACCCTCAGCCTCCTCACTGGGGGGGCAGTGTGAGAGGCAGAAAAAGCCTGGACTTGGTGCAAGCACTGCTCAGTAATAATCAAAACCTCTATATTCAATACTTTTCAGCACTAATCTGAAACATAGTCCCATATTACCTACTATGAAGGAATTGTACTTTATCCCGTCCAAAACCAGCACAAATAGAAAACTCAGAGAACATTGCATATATGTGAGATCCATCCAGGGTGTACTACAGGGCCAAATAAAGGAGAANCCTCCCCAAACAGGACTTGTAATGAGAATGGTTGAATCTTGTTTGTGGAGTATATGTAGGCTATATAGAACTGAACTTGTTGTAAGGGGAAAGGCAGCAACAGTCCTCCTACCACAGTCTCTTTGTTCTTGTTCTCTCTTCTAGTGTAATTTAACTCTTCAGGCTGAAATAAATGTAATTATGGTGCCTCAAACAGGCATTAAGATTCAGGGTTCTAGCTCTAGTTTTCAGGAGCAAGGGTGAGGAATGGTGGACTCCTTCTGAGGAGTGTACATGTCCAAGGTATTAAACTGGAAGACTCCAATATCCCAGGACAAACTGAAGTTTTGGGTTCAGTTGTTACCAGCAATGGAGAAAATAACTTCGGTTACATCTGTATCTTGCCTCTTACATTTTAATTGACAGAAAATGCACCAAAGTGAAAAGAAAATTTCATCCTAGTTTGTTATTGTCTTGTCTATATTGTACACAGATATGAACAACCACCTATGGGAATTCAAATCCTTAAAAAATTCTCCCAGTTGATAAGCCCTTTCATAAGGGCTTATCATTAACTGTTGGAAAGACTACCTGCTAAACTTAAATAAGCTTTTTCAAGAAATTACATTAATGCTGCATTTCATATGCAACTTGCCTGGCTGATACTGAAGTGATAATTTTTTTATCAACATTGTGCATCTTGATTGAAAGCTATATTGGTATTAGTTTGCACTGACACCAGCAAGGTGGATCCAGGAAAAAATTCCATGATGAGGACCTCACCAAAGAATGGATAGCATCCCTGTAATATGAACCAGAAGTCTGACATGGTTTAAGAATTCTTTGTATGACTGAAAACCAGCGGACTGTAAAATTACATATAAAAGACAAAGCTATTGGTTTCAATGTCTTTCGGTTTCATGGAGATAGAAACAGATTTTGAACAGTCACTAGAGACTTGAAAGGCACTTCTGGTATGTGCGTTTGTAAAAACTTCCTGACCTGTTTAGACAGAAAATGTCAATGAAAGAATCAGCTACTTGTCTTTACTCTTTCTGAGTGTCAGTAAGGTACCTGCCTAAACATGCACAGGTAACTCCTCTTTATTCTAATGGGTGAGTTGAGCCTGTCAAGTTGCAGATGTTGTAATTGCAGAATGATTTCTGGATTTGCACAGGTGACAACTTGGATAGGGTCTGAATTTTTTTGGTAGTTTCTATATATGCATATAAAGGAGCACTAGGTGCTACTGAGTACCTATTAGTGATAGTCTAGTATACAATTTTACTCTCAAATCTTCAGTTGATGTATGTCCCCTGACGTCTTATTTTCCCTCTGAGTAACATGTATGAAGTCTTAGCAGCAGGGAGACATTTATAAAAGACCAAGTACTATTGAAGTAGTGTCTGTTCACCAGAATCCTTATGTGAAGCTTAAACCTGTTGTGACCATAGGAAAAGTCCTTCAGTAAACTCTGAAAATAGTTCAGAAGTGTTTAAAATTTTGTAATTAGCTGGAGTCATTCAAGAGATATGTGAATTTTGCAAACAATGAAGAGATTTCACAATCCTTGATGCAACTAAACACTTTCCTTACATGAAGCCCCAGACTTGATGTAATCATAGGATCACTCAAGTTGGAAGGTAAGCCATGAGGTCATCCAGTCCAATCCCTTAGTCAGATCATGCTCAACACTGACCCAGGTTTCCTAGGACTTTGTCCACCTGAGTTCTGACTGATAAGTTGGAAACCTCCACTATTCTACAATTACACATCCATCTGTTTCTGTTGTGTTGTACAGAACTGCTCAATCCCATTGTCTGCTAAGGGTATCACTGGTGATAATCCTGTTTGCTGGATATGTGATAATGTAACACACTCCTAATCCATCATGTATCCCAGTACAGCATATTTTCATGTACTTTTATAAGCATGTACTACACATCCAGATTTTTCAATAGTTTTTGTTAAATCTAGATGGAGAGTGTGCTATTGAAGTTTTTAACAGGAACCACACCACAGAACTACTAAAGGTAATGGTTAAGCACCAGAGTTAGTTTCCTTCAGTATTAATTGCTTTTTTGACAACACTGCTCTTCTCTGCAGATGCAGAGAAAGTATTTCTTCTTGTTATTCATTAGGTTAGTTCAGTAACTATTTCATTCACACAGAATGAAGAGAAATCAATTCAGTGAGAAACCAGCTGGGAGTTAGAAAGTAGGAAAACTGGTTTTCCTCCTACTCACCTGCGAATAACAATAAGGCGTGGGAGGATAATATCTACTACCTCTAAAATCTTGTAGAGCATGGTGAAAAGAAACACTAAATCTGGTTTTACTTACTACAGAAAACATATCATTTCTTCAGTATGTCAATTGAATACATAATGTGTTGTTTTAAGCTTTTCTTTGCATTCGCAACACATCTAAAGTAAGATCATTTATTTAGTTAAAACTGTTCAGAATTCTGCTTGGAGATGTTTTAGCATATTCCAGCTTATCACCAGTCTTGACACTTACCTAACAGAAATAAAATAAATTCACCATTTTAGTCACTGTTTTCTAGTATAATAAAAAAAAAGGAGTATAGGAAAAAACAAGATTTCATTTCTTTAGGGGGAGTGTTTGCCATTTTGTTACTTGGTTTTGGCCCTTATGAGTCTGGTTACCTTCCCGAACACTGGAGTCCTTTTTTCTGCCTGGGGTTGGCTAGGCGGTTGTGTTCAGTGTGACGTTTTTGTAATGCTCACATGGCATCGATGCCTTAGGCCTTATTTCTCTGCAGTTTTCTTCACCAGAGTCTTCATCCAAAAATGGCAAGTCATGCAGAACGTGGCAGTCTGTTAACTAAGTATGTCTTACCACAAAGAAATTGCTTTTGTTTTTGTTTTGTCCAACTACAGTAGTGTTACCTGTATTTTTTTCAAGCTGAATTTAAAGCACTGGTTTGGGTTACAAAGCAGTAAATTGCTGTGGATTTGTCTGCTTTGCTCTTGGTTGCTCCTCCTGTGCTATTATGCAACAGTGAAGTTAACAGATGTACTATTTTGCCTTCTTATGAAATAGCCACTGATAGGGAACATTTCTGTTGTAAATCTTAGTCCTCTTTTTGATCTAAATAAATACAATGACCTATGAAAAAATCATATATGAAAAATCTCTTTTATTAGTTCTTCAGAAAGATTACCATTGATAGGAGTAAAGAAATTAAAATCAGGGAAGCAGTCTTCATTGTTTTTGAGGACTGAGACAGATTTTATTAAAGATAGTTAGCAATTCATTGGTCTCTGCTTCAGGATTTTCTGTTGGTTTTAAAAAAATCTATAGCTTGACAGAAATATTACAATATGCAGTCAGTTTATACTGCAGAGTAATGTGCATTGGTACCATTTAGACTGGTTTATGACAGTTCCATGTAAAGCACCCTTTCTATATGACATTTAGAATCATTTAAATAAGGGATGGATAAGAAATAAACAGATCATCTCTTTGATCAATTTCAAGTTTCTTCAAAAGAAGAGAAAGGACTGATAATACCAGCAAGAATGTCCTACCTGAAGCTGGCTGTCTCTGTATTTAGCAGCAAAATAATTGCTAATTGACTGAGTGATATTAAGGGAAAGCAAATGTAGAACTGAAGTATGTGAGATCCTTTCAGATTCCTTCTCTGATTTCTTGAGTTGTTCAGAGAGGCAAGAGTCCCTCTAATACTTTCTCCTTCTTCAGTTTGAAAATCTGGGAAGTGGTAATGACAAAAAACAAAATAAGGGTAGGAAAATGTCTGTAGAGAGGCAATTATAATGCCATAGTAATACTGTGATATGCAGATTGATTAGGGTTTTTTAAGCTAAATACACTTCAAATATGGACATCATGATATGATAGTTATCCTTTTACCATACAAGGTCAATAAACACTTGGTTAAAATATGACCATTTCTGCTGTAGATTTTCTGCGCTTATTTTTCAAATTGACTATGGATTAATGTGCTAATTGGCATTGATACAGGTGTTGTAATTATAGACATGAAATTTCTGAAGTAGTTTTATATTAATTAGAATACTACTGTATTGCAATACTATATCATATTTTGCTTTTAGATTAAATACATGTTTTGACTACATTCATAGCTGCTTCTTTAAAAGAAAACCCTTTGCAGGGAAGCACAATGTGCTTTTACTTTACTGCATGTATGCAAGTTGATGATTGGATGTCAAGAATTTTGTAAATCAAAGCAGTATTTAATTTGTATTTTCCTCTAAAAGATAATACAATTTCATATAAAGGCTAGCTGTGCTATTTTAACTTGGAGTCAATATGTATTTTCTGGGTTATTATTTTGTTTCAGTGTTTTCCACTCAAAAGAAGATGTTTGCCTACCTGTATTCAATTTGCCGTACTTTAAGGTTTTATTACTTTTTTTTTAGTTCCCTATTTTGGATATTTTGGGAGCAGATACAAGTAATGCCTGCAGTGAATCAAATAAAATTTCATGGTTCTCATAACAACTATCACTGTGTTGTAACTGCTATTACACTAAGGACTCAGTTCTTTGAAATGTAATACTAATTTTGATCACACTGTGGCTGTACATGCGCTCCCTAAATACATAAGGAAAACAATTTATCAGAGCACTATTTCCAGCAGAGTAAGTGAACAACATCTATGTGGATACTGTGGGAAATAACTGCTGAGTGGCATCTCATTAGACTGAAGGTCATCAGTTAGATTTTCTGGTAAAGTATTACTCTTCCTGAGTTGGCATCAGAACTAGTAACCAATAATTGCAGGTAGCCAACAAAAGGAGTAACAAATATAATTTGTATGATCTGTATAATCATTTCACAGTTGTCTGCTTTTCAAAACCTTTTTTAAGTAGATAGAAGGCATTGCTGGAGCTGTAATGGAGTGGACTTTTGCAGTCAATAGGCTAGGCACCCAGCCAGTTTGTAATTCAGTGAGACACAATACATTATCTGTTTTGACAGTCTTCATGGCTAAATAGTCTGGCTCTTGTAATACCTAACTGTGTTTATAAATAGAAATTAAGAAGTAAAATGGCTGATCTTGACAGCAAACTTTGGATATGGCCAGAGTTCACATGTGCTTCTTCTCTTCATTGGAGTGGGAAGAACAAAGTAAACTGATTGAGTTAACTGGAACTTGAAAAACATCTCCGGCGTGTGTTTTTGTTGAGGTTTCAGTAACGCATGAAGAAATGTGATATTTATGAGCTTTGCAGTGACATTTGTTAAATATATTGGTTTTCTCATGAAGAAAAACAACCAATTTAGTGGCAAAATGGTAGACAGAGCATTCATGAAGGGCTGTACTTTGAAGAGTGGCTGTCCAGTTTGCATGTTGTGTGGAGAAGGATGGGACAGAGGGAAGTAGTCCTTGTTTCTGATTCCTATTTCTGGCTCCAGATAAAGTATTTTAGCAGATAGTTTTCCTGGTGAAATACAGGCGAAGGGCTGGAACCTCAGTGTAAGTTCCAAAGACACCTGTGGGCTCTCTCCTACGCTAGCACAACTTAGCAGGAAAGGTGGGCATCATACCCTTTGACATTGTTGGTAATATATATCTTCTTGAAGACAGGAATTATTCTTTAAGCTCATTTTGGGTTGAAATGGGTGTAGAAGGTGCATCTGTCAGCAAGTAATACACTTTGATACTGCATAAAAGTTGATGCCAAGAATTTGTCTTTTCCTTCACCATGTGTTACAGTAAGCAGTCCCAAAAGTTAAACACTGGACTCCTTAAAGCTGTTCTTTGGGCTTCAAGCTATGAGTGGTCATCTCACACAAGAAATTGACTGAGGTCACTTAAATTCTGCATTTATGTGCTTTGCAGGAGAGGTTGAGATTGCAGACATACTTGTTTACTTTACTATATCCAGTTCATTTCTGCTTTAATTTCATCCCACTTTATGGTCTGCTCCTTGGAAATTAGTGTTGTGTGAGAGCTGTGGTTTCCACTTTAGCCAGGTGTCTAAAAACCCTGTGCAGTGTTGCACCTGAACCTCCTGGTGGATACAGGTGTAATCCAAACCAAGCTTTCCTGAGTGTGAACAGAACAGCCTCTTGTGGTGGTGCTCAAAGTCCGGGTGGACTCAGCTCAGGTCTGCACTGAGTAGTTTGCCTTGCTTTTCTGACAGAGGGGTGAAAGGGTCCAGCACCCTGGTCATGCTGTGTCATGTAAAATCTGTCACGTGTCTCTGAGCCAGGATTCTTGGCTGATTCAAAGCTAGAGGTTGAACGTGACCCAGTCTCGCTGTTAGTCAGAACTGAATGTCTCAAGATGGGCATGCTGATAGGGGCTGGTCAGCAGCTCTGCTCCGGGACTCTGATGTGAAGTCTCTTGTTGAGTGGTTACAGGTGGTCTGGACTGGAGCAGTTTTCTGTTGCAGGGATGTCTGGGCCTGGCGCTGCAGTGGGCTACTGCGAAATTATAAATAAATGGGCATGGCCCAGAAACCTTCAGCATTCATGAGCATTGTCAGAGTAACCAGCTTTTTTTTTTGTATTGTGAAGAGCAGGGCAGAATACTGGAAAGTATTTATTTACCAAGTGTTTTGGGAAAAGAGTGTGTATACTTAGATTAGAGGTACCTTACATAAAATCAGACAGTGGCATCAGATATATTTACTTGGACCAATGCTCTTATACTCTAGGGTAATGTTTTAAATCTGTGGGGCATTTCATTGTGGCCGGTTTATGTGGTGGTAGACTCTCATTTTGTTAAGAGACCATTTTGGTTCATGTTACACACACATTGGTTTTCGTGTTAGCTAACACTCTTGTGTTGCTGTTGTCACTGTTGTGACAGTAAGGCCAGCTTCTGACCAGGTGATGATAGGAGTCTCCATCACAATGTGTTTCAACTCATTGGGTGAGAACCCCTCAAACTCTGGTTTGCTCCAGCTGGCCTGCAGTTCCTTGTCAACATTCCAGTGTATGCATGATGAGTTTCTAGTTAAAATCGTCTCATCTGTGTGCAAAAAGTTGTCCGGTTCAATGATATACGTATCTCAACAGATAAATAGAGTCTATCAGTTCACCGTTTACTTCATATGAGCAAAGTAGGACCTGCCTGGGTTGTTCCCAGAGCTGCTGGGAACTCCCTGCCTCCCCAGTTCCTGACATGGAGTTGATTATCTTGTTAACATGGACTGGGACTGCCTGTGGAGTTCTTTTATCGATTCCTCAGACCTCTGGTGGAGCTGGGACTGCCCGGGGCGGGTTCCAGTAGCTATCAATCAATTATCTCATCTGTACAGAAACTAGCTGGGGAGTTCCCGGGACTGCCCAGGGAGTTCCCATGGGTGACTCAGCACGCTCAGCATGTGCAGGGGCACAGCCCTTGTCCCCAGCTGCATTACAATTACAGCTGCTCTGTTAATTTGGAGTGCACGTGCATGCACCCACCTGGTGCATGGAGGCAGGAGTGTTGTGAGGACCAAGAGGTTCCGCAGAAGGCCACTTGATGCTTAGGCATTTCCTGGTGTGTCCTGCTCAGCTGGCCAGTAGGCTGTGTTCTTTGGTAGGCACAGATGCCTTTTTTTTCATTCTGGGCTGCCATGTTTACAAGCTACCACAAAGTGCTTTTCCTGCCATGGAAAACCAAAAACATGCTCACTTGTCACCAGAACCAGACTTCAGCAAAGGTCTCTTTACTGGAGTAATTTGCTACTTTCTTACCAGCTACAACAGGTGTTGTTTGAACCTTCTGTTTGTTAGAGAAGAAAGGGCAGCCTATTATTGAACTTGTTGTGCTTACTGATTAAAAAAATATGTTTATTGCTGATAGAGGACATCTAAATCTCGTGGGTTTGGAACCTGGTGTGATGTCAGGTAGTTGTCATAAAGCGGCTTCCCCTAATATGTAAGGGGATGTAAATTTGAACTTCCATATAGTTAATCTCCTTTTTCTTTTGCAAATGAAATGAAAAGTAGTGAGCAAGCCAGAAGTACAGTAAACAGATATGTCTGAAATGTTAGTTTGGAAACTGAAGGAACAGTTAAAGTTGGTTAGAGTAAAAAAGAGTAAGAGAGGTTTGAGCTGTGTCTGTGTTCATGAGCCTGTAAGGCAAGACAGGGCTCCATGCTGTTTTCTTTTTCAGGCCACTCTCTCCAAAAACAGTCTCCAGGGAGCAGAGAGGGTGGTTGTGCTTTTTCTACTCAGTGACTTGTCCAGGGAGGATGCTGAGAAGCCAGGTGTACACAACACTGAAATTGCAGCACATTGAACTTACACAGAGCAAAAGAAGGGGAAAAATTAAAAATACATATTCACTACTAGTGTTGTTCAAAATCAATTTTTGCTGTATGAACTATGATGTAAGAACAGTGAAGGTGGGATTGGTATAATGGACAAGATCTCCAAAGGTATTAGAGACCTTGGTTACTCTAGTTTGTTGGCAGAAATAGATCAGCTGGTCAGAATTAGAGTATCTAACTATGAAAGACACAGTGCACTAAAGAATGTCTTTGAAAACTCTGATCACTGTGAGCTGCATAAGAGGAGAAATATTTGGATTTATGCTAACAATAGTATGGCTGCATTTGGAGGGAATGAAAAGGTGTGTGCCTTGGAAATGGCTGTTTCTATGAGAGTGAGTGTAAGTGCATGGAAAATAGCCTTGATATAATGCCTGGAGAACTGCCTAGGGGTCAGGACACCTGAGTTCATCCCCGGGGTCCCCTGCTGCCTTGTTGCTTTGCCCAGTTCATTTCCCTGTGCCTTGCTTTCACCAACAACGATCAGGAAACAAATCCTTCATTTCCTTTGAGATTGATTGATGAGAAAGACAATGAAAGCAAGGAAGTGTTATCTGAGGTTGGAATGCCACACACCTAGTGAACGCTTAACCCCCACTTGCATTATTTAATTTAAATGCAGTTAGTTTATATCGGGGGTTTTCCCATGGTTTCTTTAGAGATGTAAGATAATGAGGTTTTTTTTTTTTCTCCTGAAATGCAACTCTTCAGAAGAGTGTCCTGGTTGAAGTGTTGCGTAAAGAATAGTTGTGTTTATGAGGACGGTATAACACTTTAGGTCACCTTTCATTGAACCACGAGCTTTATAATTAATGTACAAAATTACATCCTGTCTTTTTTTCAAGTGGAGCTTGAGTAGCAGCATCCTTTGCTGTGGTCTAATTGCAGAAAATCCTTGTCTTAGTAATAATTTTATTTACGAATATACTTTACCTCCCTGTCATAAATTACACTTCAGCTGCTGCAGCAGTGCTCAAAGGAAGAAAAGTTTAAGCAAAAGCCGAAGATGAGCCTGATCAGAGATTTGAGCTGTTTTTCACAAAGTGAGTTTGCAACTGACTTATTTGTGTATTGTTGGATGAATGAAGAAGTGGGATAAAGCCCTCAATGTTTCGTTCCCTTACCTTCCCTGGAGAGAAGGAGAATTGCCCAACTGAGATGATATCAGTTAAAAGCCTATCTTGCTGGACTGGTATGTGGAGTCATTCTATTTCACACTATTTTCACAGTGCTCAGGAAACAGACCTTTAAAACCTTTTATTTCCTACAGCCATAGTAGCACAGCACTGAGGTTGCTGTGTCTCAGAAGATTGTAGTGACTTTCTCATTTGCATTTCCAGCTCTGTCACCATGTTGCTGAAATACAATTGTAATAGCCGTACCTAAATTCAGCAATTTAGAAGGCAGTTATTACCTTATTCATTAAAAAGGGAAGAAATGAAAAGCAAAATCAGTTACTCTTTGATCTGTCGGAATTGCTTCCCTGTAGTGATTTTCAAACCGTATTTCTAAACATGAAAAAGTTGGTGCAATGCAGAAGTTTCTGGGGTTTTAAGAAAACCATTTTTTGGATAAAGTTTTGTACTTCATAAAATGTAGTTTCTTTTTGGGGGTAATTAACAAGCTGCTAGGGGCTTTCCAGCTGTGGGAAACCCTATCCTAAAGCTCATTTTAGCACAGACAGCTGGAGAACAAGTCTTACCTTCTTAGCTAGTTATCCCAAACATTGTCTAGAGAGCTGCTTTTCCTGCCTTGACTGCAAGGGCACTGCTGCAGAGAGTGTACCAATCATGCTGAAATGTGTAAAATTATCATTTAAGCCAAAATAATGACATAACCTTCTGAGCAGTGTATAATCCTAACAAGATTAAGCTTTACCAAAGAAAAACATAAAATATGTAACTTAATAAAATCATAATCTATTCTGAATAAACTGTATTATACATGTTCGCTGAATGGATTATATAAATTTAATGAAATTACATTGTCTTATAAGCAGGATACAATAAGTAGTAATGGCAGCTTTTCTATACACAATATAAGAAAGCAAGGAAGAAGATGGGGATTATTAGAAAATGAGTTTAGTCAAAACAATTAAAAAGATAAAGATAAAAATAGAATAATAATTTAAGTACTGCAACAATGAGCTTCATGCTTCTTTGAGTGTATTAGCCAAGATCAAAGTAAGATATATGAGCATCTAAGAAGAAGACTGACATGGTGTTGCAAAGGAATGACACAGCTAATATAATTGCAAAAGATTTCAGAAAATGTAGTACTTTCTCAGCATCTGTTCAAATTTTTATTCATATTTCTTTAGTACATTGTATATTTGTCCATTCCAGCTCTTCATTTGATATGTGGTAGTGGATTCCAGGCTGCTAGCATTTCTGAGCCAGATGGCATACACTCTGTCATGCTGAGATCACGTTAGAAATGTCATCTATGCAACTCAGCTGAGATAGAGTAGCACTTTAAAATGAATTCCTCAGTTGTCCACTATGGATTTTTTTTTTTTTCTGGGGGTATTGCACCCATGTAAAAAGAATAATGATACTTTTGTTGCTGTCAAAAAATAAAGCATTTCCAAATATTTTTGATAGTGTACCAAATTTCCGTTTAGTTTGCTGTAGTAAGGAATAGTTGTCCTTACAGAAGTACTATAAGTATTATGAAAACTGCTTTTAAAATTATGTTAACACAAATACATTACTTCTCCAAGAACTGTGCTGCATAGTTTTGGAAACCTTTATAAGACAGTCAAGAATCATGCTAAGACAATGGTGTGAGACTTAACCTTTCCAGTAAATGTAACAGAGTAAGGGATTTTCCTGGGTTAGGTGGAGGGAAGATGAAGAGAGAAAGCAAGAGCCTGTTGAGTTGCTTTTTTGTCTGTCCGGATTAAAACACATCTTGTATTCCAACAGGCAGAATTTTAAAAGGCTTCTCTTGTCATGGAAACACAAGATCTTGTTATCTTACACAGCTTGGTCCCCATTCCACAGCTTCATAATAGGTGCTTAAGCACTAGGAATTAAACAGTGTAGTACATATAAAAAGTAGACCCAGGAGTCAAACAGTTTTTTCTTTCATGCATATTAATTTCATAATAGATTTTATTCTTTTGTATATCTATAAAATCTCAGTGGTTGAAAACCCCATTCTTGGTTATATTTGGACAATACTGGTGGGCTTCAAAGAAAGAGACGACAGGAGGTTATGTAGAAATAAAGGATTATATTTAAAGGAGTCCCTGAACTTACATCATATGGTAAGGGATTGGGCATGTTTTATAAGCTGATTCATATCATATGACTAAACCATGAAAATGAAGTTAAATTTCCTACTAAGGACTAGTCTTCATGTGCAACATCCTGGGTAGAAGTGCCATCCCCCCACTGAAGGCTGTAAAGGGTGACATGAGTCATTAGCTTGGATGAAGGCAGTGCTGGACATTTATAAGGCTGTCCCTTTATCCAGTTGTCTCTTTTGATAGAAATAAGTGTCATGTTTTACTAGTGTAGTTTTTAGTTCTAATTTGTGTAAGTAAAAGAGAAAGGAGGGATAGGAGAAATATTTGTTTCAAGATTCCTAACCAGTAACTACTCAAAGAAAAATAGATGGCATTTGCATTAACTATTCCTTCGGCTTGTTCTGTTTTCGTTGGCTTGTCTGTTACTTTTCTTCTCTATGTGATGTATTTGTTTTCTGAGGCTGCTGGCTTTTGATGGGCCAGGGGCTGTGTTCCTTTTCTGTGTTGAAGTGGCCTATGATGTTGAAACCTGCTTAAGAAACAAAGCAACCTAAAACAACCACGGCACTGCAGCTGGTGTGGAAGAAGATGCGATGTGAGCTTTGCCTGCTTGCTTCAGCTTACTGTCAATGAATCTTCTGGGGTGATGCTTCTTTTTTACCCCTGACCTTTGAGATACGAGTCTTTTTCCCTATTCCTTGCACAGGAATAACGATTCCGGGTAGCACACAGTGCTTTTTCATGGTGCTTGCACCTTAATTAATTGTTGGTTTAGTGGTTTAGATGTATTACACTATATTTTTGTACTTAAAAGGCTGTTGCTTCTTGCATTTATTTCTTTATGCCTCTCTTGCATTTGTTTGTAGACACAAAGATTTGCCTTTTTCTTATCTGAAGTCTAGCTTCTCTGATACAAAGATTTAGCACTTGATTACATGTTGTCCAGCTTCTGCTTGCTATCGTTATAACTAATAAAGATACAGTGAGGCAAGGAGAAGCGACAAGAATAAATCAGTGTGTCTGTGAGTAATGGAGGAATGGCAATGGACAAGAAGAATCAGTAGTTCCATGCAATCAAGAACAGTAACATATTTATGAAGCAGCTATGACCCATGACTTCATTTGAAGCATTTTCTATTAAAAATACCTTGTTATTCTCCACCTAATCTAGACTTGCTCTGTACGTTGCAACTACAGATAACTGAGCTGTTGTTACAGGATGCAGGCTGTCCACACATGCCTGCAAACAGCCCAATACACAATAACACTTGAAACAGTCTTAACTGCGGAAACATAGTTCATTTGTACAGCAAATAATGATGTCTAGAGGCTGGAGAAATTAAAGCTAAGATGACAGTGAGCAGTAATAGATACTCCAAGGTTATAAATAATTTTCCATTATTTGAAGAGGAAAATCAGACCATGTTCTGTATATGACAGGTTGTAAAATCTGAAATACAAGAGAAATTATAACTGTCAGCAATTTGATTTTGCATGCTGGTAGAGCTAAACTGCCGTCCTCTTGAGGAAATACAACACGTGTCTTAAGCCTGAGTGGCTTGATGGGTCAGGTTATGTCTGCCCCCCACCTGCGAGCTGGTGGCTTGTCCCCTCAGAGGTGCTTGATGCCCTGCGGCTGGGACTGGCCCTGTGCCACTGGCTGCCCTGCTCCTGGCTGGGGATGGGATGGGCCCTGACTACCCCCTGCCACTCCCAGCCCCCAAGGATCAGTGAGGCCTCCCTGACGCCCATCTGTGAATTAGTCATCCTATACTATGGGTTATGTTTGGTTACTTAGTACTTTTTTGTTATTTCTTGTGGATTTTGTGAGTGTTACTTCCATGTTTTATTCTGGCAGTGCTGTCTATTTACCAGCCTAGACTGATGCCTTATTTCTTAAGAGGGCTACATGAAATAAGTGCTGTTAATCTCAAAAATGATAACTTGAGGACAGTGACTTTTCATAATCACAGGTAGGCAGAGGACAGATTACCCTTGAATAGTAGTAGTGCTTGCAGAGACTTTTCCAGTTCTTCTGCCCTGAGCTCTAAGGAGTGTTTCTGATTATGAGACCGAACTTGAAAGAGAATGAAATTCTAGATTTAGTAAATTCAGTGGGGGGTTTTCTGCCTTGGTAAGACTAGTAACAGAGTTTTCATAACCTCAGTTGTGCAGAGATCTTGTCCACACCATGGAGCTCCTTGGCATGGGGTAGAAGGGAGTCTCCATGCCCTGGAAATAGGTTTATGAGGAAATAGGTTTTCTGTTTGACTCTAAGAAGTCACATTAGGGGGAGTATGAGGTGGTCATTAGCTGCAGTCCTGAAATTAACACCTTGTGAAAAAACTGTCCTACAGAAGCAAGTCCTTATTTTCTTGTAGTAGACAGACACGTGCAATTAGTTTATTGTAATCGTTCATAGGAACAATCTTTTGTGATATGTAATTCAATACATCTCACTGTTTGAGAAGGTTTCTGGGCTGCTTGGTTTCATCTTCTCTTTATAGCTTTTTTTCTCCTGCAGCAACTTAACAAGTGTTTTCTCTGCTATGAGTTTTGTTTGCTGACATCCTTTAGACGGCCATCATTATTACTTGTCATTACATTATCACAGTTCAAAGGTACTGTAGCATCAACTCTAGTGGCAGTGGCCCCTTTAGGCTTCTAGGAGAAAAGGGGATTAGCAGTAAGTTTTTTATACCTGTTCACTTATCTTCTTGGGATTGCATACTCTGAAGTTTCTGATTCTGTCTGTACTATCTATCTATACTGTTACATGGTGTAGGGAAGGTGTGTCTGTTTTCCATCAAATTTGTCATTTTATAAATCACTGTTTTCCTTCAAGCTCTAGTTAGAGGCAAAACTGGAAAGTATGTCCTCTGAAATGCTGTTCTTGCTTACATTTCCAAGAGGAAAAAAATGTCAGCTGTTTGTTTAACAACCTGAGGATGTTTCGTGTATAGATTCACCACCTGCAGATTTTCAAAATAAGGTCTCTCTTCTGAAAATGTGATCCTAAATCTGAGGTAACACCAGGGCACCTTGGAGAACATTGTTTAGAAGGAGTTTCTACTTCCTTGCCGTGATTTTTTTTCACATCTGTTAGACAGCATTCACGCCAAGGAGCATGGACTTTAAAAATTCATTTCATACCAAAAACCACTAGTAGCTGCATGCTATGCTTTTCCTATGCCAGACCCAAAAAGGATGTAAATCATTACTGATTCTGTTTAATTAATGCTGCTGAGACTCATGCAGCTCTGGAGGTCCTCACTAATCCTAAATGTTGACAGGTGGCAGAAGAGTTTTCTTGTGCATTCTAGAAAGGAAAGAAAGAATGAATGGAGTGAATGTATGTACATTATTTGTATGAATAAGCTGTAACTGTTCCTCCCTGAACACTATACAATTTTTTCATTGGCTCTGAATGTTCTCAATAAAGATGTAATTTTCTTTTTCCTATATGGATTTTTATTTGTTAATCTTTTTGTAGAATAGTCTGCTTCATACCTACTCTCTGAAATCTTTGGGTATTTCCCTTTAGGAGTTTTCACTTATTCCCAATGATATCATTATATTTTCTCTTGAAGCTCTGTGTTCATAACAAGATAATAGGGAGAGAAGTTGTTTGGTTTGTGATTGATTAGTGGATGTACAATCTCAATTCCCTTGGAAAGTGGGCAAGTGATTGTTTGAGTCCGTGTTCCTTTGGAGAGGGACCATTTCAGGGAATTGTAGTTAGAGCTGCAAACAATCTATTAGTCATTCTTCCAAGCCCTGCCAGCATAATACTGTTCCCTGCAGTACATTATTGAGTGTTTTGTCCAATATCGGTTTGAGTGACTCAAGCCATGAGGCTTCCACCACTTCCTCTGAGAAACTATTTCATGGTCTGACAGAGCTCACTGTTAGGAAATATTTCCTGGTACTCAGCCTAAACTTTTTAGCACCCAGATTGATCTCATTACTGCTAGTATACTTTTTTCCCCCAGTTCTGTCTTGTTTGGCATTCACACACTTGAATGAATAGTAGATGGTATCATATCTCCTCATAAGTCAAGCAAATGCATAATTAGTTCTTCTATTTCAGCTCTCCAAATAGGCCATCTGTTTGGTGGAAAACAGGGCTGAGTATTGGATGATTTTTTTCTACTAAGTGCTTGTTTCAAACAAATAATATGAAAAAGTGCATTAGGAGTTCTTACTAGCTCCAGGAAGCCCCAACTTACATTTAAAAGGCTTTTCAAAAATTATGTAGAAGATTATAACTTTTCCAAGCAGTCATTTTAAATAGTAATACCTTTTTCTAGCGTAATATACAACTCTAGCACTAATAGTCTGTCACATCTCACGGCTTCAGGGAATGTTTTGTAATGTTGCTTTATCTATTTATCAAGCAAATTCTATGTAGCTACAGCCTGGAGAGGGGAGAGCAATGGCAGCAGAATTGCAAGCAGATCCAGGGGCCATTTGCATGTTTGTCATTCACAGCTTTACAGCCAGAATTTACAAGTGTTTGGGTCATATAAGGATTGTTGAGGAAGGAAATGTACTTTAATCCATCCAATCATTACACATCTCTGGGTTTCTTCCTAGTAGCCAACATCTGTTTGGTATTTCTTTCCTTCCATCCTTCCTTCCTGCCTGTCTGTCTTATTATAGTATAAATTCTGCAAAGATGTATGCAGATAATAAATTGTATTTTTCAGAATCTGGGTATGTGCTATTCTTATTTCTTATGGATGGTCTTCTGCTTAGTCAGAGACTCCTAGTCAGTGGAAAACTTAGGTTTACAGTAAGATTTCTAAACTAGGACTCCATGCTTGCTTTGAAAAACATACAGTATGAATTTTAAGCATATGTTTATGTTTTACTACGAATCACTGTGTAATTTGGGAACCAAGCCCATGTTTTGTTAATTTTTTACCTGAGATTACCTGATGTGTGTGGGTTTGTGACCCGGGCTTCCAGCTTGGGGAGTAAACAAGCTGCATGCACTTCCTCTGAACTGTACTAGAAAGGATGTGCAAGTCCTCAGGCAAGAGCATTCTTAAGCTAACGTATTGCAATTTTACTAAGCTAATTAAGGGAGAAAAATGCAGTGATCAAATTAAGATCGAGTCAAGTTTGAACCAAATCATTGGGTTCAGGTGATTAAACAAACAATTTAATATAACAGATAATATTACATTGCACCCAAATACGTAAATGCAAAAAAGGAAAAGTTATGTAAATGACAGTCTGCCATCAGGAAAAGAAAGTGAATAACTCCTGCAGCTTTCTTGTTCTATCATCCACTATCTGAGATGAAGTCGAGATAGATTTGCTGAAGCCTGGGCCATGTGCTGTGTCTGTCAGGAAGTCTCAGGCGCTTCCTGCACCTTAAGGTGGAGTGTCCGGGGCAGGCAGAATCTCCAAGAGAGACCTCCTGTCACAAGGGAAAGAAACACTCATTTCTTTTTCTTTCCTTTTGTCTCACAGGGAGCATTCTTCACTTTTTCCGCCTCAGAGGCAAATGCTTTGGGGATGAGTTGTATGGAGTGACACAGGAAGGGGTGGCTGCAGTTCAGTCCCCAGCAGGTGGCACGTATGTGAGGTGAGGGTGGAAACCACTCACATTGATTCCCCCTATAGATGAGGAGCAAGGTGCATGCAAGACTTTGAAGCACACGTGGCTTTTATGTGAATAAACTCTACCCATATTTAAGGGACTGATGTATTCCCACTCCCCATGTCAGTTCTGTGGCAATATTCCTCATGCGTGCCTGTGTATTGACCTGCTCTCAGCCAGGGACTGGTCTTCTCTGTTCAAGAGAAGAAGAAATGGGGGGAGGAACACAGAAAGACTAAGATCTGTTCAAGAGTGTGTTCCCCTTCTGTGCAGGTTATCCAGGCTGTCTTCTTTGGGATTTGCGTCTTGACTGACCTGTCCAGTCTTCTCACTAGAGGGAATGACAGTCAAGAGCAAGAGAGGCAGCTGAAAAAACTCATTTCCCTCCGTGACTGGATGATGGCTGTTCTAGCTTTCCCTGTGGGAGTGGTAAGTACAGCGTTAATCTGTGCATGTCTTTGCAAACGCGGTGAATGGTGTTACTTACTGAATGTTTTCTTCCTGAAAGGTTTCCCCATCTCTATGCAAAAGACTATGCAGAAAGGGAAAAATGGTAGACATGATTTTATTACTCTCTTGTTTTTCACAGGTGTAAGGGAACAGAATATACAGTGTGCTGCTGAAATAATTTTTGGTTTGTTAAAAAAAATTATGTTACAATATGAACTTGATTGTACAAGTAATTTTAAATGTGTATTGTACCAGCAGCATCTTGAGATTCAATTTAGACTTTTTCTGCACCACTACTGTCATCATCAGTAGTGAAAGTGCTGCCTGTGGCATGTTTTACACCATAACGACCTGAGGGAATTTGGGCTGTAAGCCATTTCAACACGGGCAAGAAGAGAAGCAAAAGTCCAGGCTGCTCCTTGTTAATTCCATGGGGTATTCAGAGCCGGCAGAAGAATTGAGGTAGAAAAAAAGGCTTTTTGTTACTAATGTTAAAAAGCACACAGAAGGTATATAAAAATGTGGGGTTGACATGCCTTTTTCGAAAGAAAACTATTCTTTGGATCAGGCCTTGATCCGCTGGGACGTTGCACATCACTTTCAATGGCAAGAGGTGCTCAGTGTCTTTACATAGCTTATAAAGCTGAAAATCCAGAATTTTATGAGTTTTTACATGGAAGTGTCATCTATGTCAGTCTAGTTCTAAGCTTAGGTTGCAATAGAAAAATGTGTGAATGTTTCATTAAAAGTACTGCTTTTATTGTAATTCAAGATCAAACTTTAATTCTCTTTTTTTTATTTCATTGTACAGTAGTTCAAAATAAATTCACTAGAAGCAAATTTTTTTTCATGGACTATTAGAAAGCTGTATGAGATCTTTAAAGTTGTACTTTCACAAAACTGATCACTTTCTGTCAGTTAACAGCAGTTAACATACCAAACTATCATTTATAATTTCATACATTCAGAGATGCTTTATTAGAATTTCATTTCACCATTTATGTGGAATTTCACAATACATGAAGAAATACAGAATGCTTTTGCAAAGTTACAAAAGGCAAAGCATATGTGGAACACTGCAGGTACTTCTTTAATAAAAACCCAGCTGGTAGTCTTCCCTTATTATACTTGCTGGTCTGCTTTTTGGGAGCTGCCACAATTCATGTTGGAGTAGAGGAGACTGGATCAGCTAGTACAGCTATTAGAAAATCTGTGCATAGACAAGTTTGCAAATATGCATTTTATGGGTGCAAAGATTTATGTTACATTTGTATTTCTAAGGGAGATGGGGAGTTAGAAGTAGTTGTGATTGTAGTTAACAACAGATGCTTTTCCTACTGTGTTGATAGTAGAAGTGAAAAAGGAGAACAACATCACTCTATTTGTCTGTGTTTAAAGTATTTTAAGTGTCTTTTTCACTCTAGAAGTGTAGTCCTTCACTTGCATCAAAGCACATCCTCCTTGGCTGTCTCACACCTCTCAGGATTCAGGGATTCTTTCCTGCCACTGTTTTAGCTCCATACTATTGTCTGTGTGCTCCTCCACTCCTGCAATGCTCCTGACCTTGAAACTTTTCAAGATCTTGGAGAATTTCAGCTTCACTTTGTCTTGGCAATTCTGAACACTTCTTTTCAGGCAATGTTTCTCTTGCCACCAGTACATGAAGAGTCACAGTTAGCCACTGCCCGCAATACAGGCGTTGTTGCAACATTTACAAGTTAGCAGTTCCCAAGAGATGTGTGGCTTACCTGGAGACAGCTGCTTTCCCAAGGGTTTCATACAAGAACAACTTGTGTCTTAAACAAGCATAGTAAGGAATGGCCATGCTCATTGTAGAGATATGCTCCACTTCCAAGTGTGACTTTTCTGTGGTGAGAGGGAAATATTTTTTACCACTTGACATCTTACAAAGAAATCCTAAAAGGGTTGTTTTCATTGCTATTTCTTCTCCTGGCTACTGAGAGACAAACAGCAGCACCTCATAACTTTACACTAGTCTCAGCTCCTTCCTGAAACCTGATGCTCACCAGCAGCAGAGATCTCACCACACTGCGGCTACCTCTTGCCAAAGCCTGACGAGTGCCTGAGAGACTGCTAGGCACTGCAGGCTCTGCTTTGGTGGGATTACAGATAGGAAGAGTGCAGGGCCCAAAAGCAGCAAACATCTAACGCAGATTTTTTTGTCTGAAGAGCTATTTATGTGGAAGAAAATAGTGAAATTTTGCTATGATGGAGGTTGTCATTCAAAGGAAGTTATTCAACACAGGAGTGTCTGCAGAAAAAAGGTTTAAAGTTCCCTCGTTTCTCATATTCTTTTAACAGCTTCCTCACTCCAGAAAAAAAAAAGGGGAAAAAAAAGAAAAGAATTTGAAATGCAAACTTTCTTTCCTTGACACTCACCCACCTAGCTCTCCATGGAGCTTCTCAGTGGTTTCCAGTAGTGACACAAGGGAACCTTCACACATAAAAACTGGGCGGATGTGAGTAAAATCTTTGTTGGGTTTCTAATGTAGCAGTAGTGGTCATGCTTAAGTACTTGTCAGTTACCTTAACATCTAAATTACTTTTATTGCTCAGTGTTTTACACAGGGCAGGCTTAGGCAATAATGCAAATGCTAGGGGAACATTTTAAAGCCTAATAACTGCAGCTTTTCAAGAGCAATTCACCACATTTTTTTCTGTATTTCCTGCTTACTGGAGCCCTTGAGATGACTTGTTCTGAAAAACAGATGAGAAAAGGGTTTTCCATTCCCAAGTCAAACAATGATGTGTGAGAAAAAAATGCAACAAAATAAAGTTTTTCATTTTTAGTACTTCCTAAAAAACTATTACAAACCATCAGGGAAGTCTGACCACCAGCTTCCTCCCACCTTCCAAAGGAGGGGAAGAACAGCCCAAGGGTAAATAATCTCCTTTTGTGGCTTCACAACAAATCAAATCTTGCTAACAAATCAAAAATTGAAAAACCTGTGCAGCAAATCACATCTCTCTAGTGTTGTGATATGCATTGTGTATCTTCAGGGGCTCTGATAAAACTGAATTGCCAACCTGTATTTCACAGGAGAGTTAACAAATAAACATGAACCTCTTCTAAGGACATAATGGCTACTATTTACCTATTGTTGTTTTTAACATGACTCTTTAGAGAATCAAATCAGAAATCACCAGATTAATTTTCTATGCAGTAAAGCCTTACGCCACAAAAAGTCTGTGGGCAACACTTCCTAGCCCTTTTTTAGTTCATTATAAGCCTGCAATACTGTTCAAATGCCTAAGAGATGGGGAAGCATCCACTGAAGGAAATTGCTTACATAGGCATTTTAGAAGTTCATTACCAATTTTCATCTATAATTTTTTGGACTTGCCATCCCTTTATCTGTGTAAAGGAGATATATATTGAGAGTAATTTACACTGCTATAGTAATGTGAGACATGCTTAAAAGTCAGACACCAGTTACACCAGTGGATTAGCTTATCCCTACTTCTTTTCTATTTGTTTGACATAGATCATTAAGTTGCCAAGTTTCTATGGTTAATTAATGTTTTGTGTAAATTGTATATGGTTTTATCAATATGTTTCTTGTAATTTGTACTGAACAAAAGGAAGAAGAGATAAAACAGGCATTTCTGGTTGTTTAAGACTGTGTTTAATAGAAATAGGAAGAACAAAAATTGATCTTGTTACATATTAAAAGAGAGATTGCTGCCTAGAAAATCACAAACTCTACCACAGACATTTTATATCATGTAGCATTAATAGCTATGTTTGAATCTGAGTCCAAACTGACAAGAATTACCTCATTTTTTCTGTTATACTTTTATGGGTTTAAAAACCTGTGATACAAAGGAGAGAAAGCCAGGCATGCTTTCTTATTTAATGTTTCTCTGTACAAGTAGAGTCAAAAGGAAAGCTGATCACCCTTCTGTAGATCATCAGTTATGCTGATCTGTGATCTTATGGCAAGAAAAGATGTGTAGGCATTTGCTGCAGTTTCCTAGTTACCTTGTTACTTGACCAGACTACAACATAATTTTATTTCCATAACTGACTCAACCATGCAAAAATCTCTCTTCTAGATTTTACCCTCATCTGTTGTAACAAGATGACTGGTGATGGAAACATTAGCGAGTAGTGGTACAATTGCCCCCTGAAGTCTATTCTCCAAGAGGGGTTTTCCCTGGTTTTTATTTCCCACTCCTTGTGATTTCTGTCACTGGCCCTTTTCAAATCCCTTTTGTGTGTTGCTATGCTAGCTCTTGATCCCACCTAAAGCCAGTACCATGCCAATTTGTACCAACTGTGGTCTGCCTTTAACAACACTTTTCTTCTAGATATAATACCTCTAACTGTCAAAGAAGTTCACAAACAACATATTTATACTTGCAGTTAACCACAAATGTCTTGGGACATAGCCAGAAAGCTTACCTTTAGCTGTACTTATAACAAATTGTGTTAGGGTCACAAGGGTTGGGGTTTTTTTTCTTTGTCATTAGCCATCCAGGAAATGACTGAACTGTGCAGCCCAGCCAAAACCAAAAACACATAGTGTAGGAAAATAAAGTTCCACTGGGTTCATTCTTCGTTTGCATAACATTTCTTGGTTGGACTCATGTAAAAGTGCGAATTATAAAATTCTTTTCATTGGCTTTACTTTCTTAGTTTCTCTTTGCTTCCATTTGTAGTGTTTTGACAAAGCCACTTGAGTTCTCTCTTGAATAACCATCCGTTTCCCACCTTGTCCTTTAAAATGTTTCCCTTGACAGGGCCACATGCTGTTCTCGTGTCCTCTGAAGCTTCAGAGACAGAGGACAAACACTCAAGGAGTACCTCCTTAAGTGGGAAGACAGCATTTTGTTTTCAGCCTTATTTTTTTTCTGCTTCTGTGTATTTGCTCAGCAGTCTTTCAGATGCCAGTAATAAGTGAGTTATTCTGTATTTTCATGTTCCAAGGTGTTCTTGCAAATTTGAGGTTTCCTTTGATCTGTCATAACTGGACCCTAGATAGATAATCATTATAGACAGATAGAATCATTACAGACCCTCGATAGGATAAGTAGCAAATGAGGGACTCTTCTGTTCTATACGTTTCTTAACTTTATGTTTAACCAAGGACTCATTATCTTTGAAAAGCTGGTAATCTTAGGAGGCTCCTGTGCAGAGAAATGTAGAAACAGTTGCTGGTGCCTGTTCTCTTCCTTGAATTCAAAGCCTTGAGTTTGTCTGCAGAGGAAATGGAAGGTAATATTTTTGCCATTTTGCCTTGGGAACAAAAGAAAATAAAATATTAGGCTCCCTGAAATTTTTCTGCTTCATATGAGCAGCCTGTTCAGCGTGGCATGTGAGTATAGCACAATGGCTGTCTCCACAAGAGTGATGAATTGTGCCGCAAGGAGGGTGACATGAGCACAAGAGCTGCAGTTCTGCTTGAGGCTTACATAGGTGTGAGAGAGTGGAGAAAATGAGTACTGGCTCAGAACAACTAAAGGGGGGAAGGAAGAGGGGCAGGGCAAGTCCTGCATAGGTGGGATGATGCACTGCTCCATACCCGACCCCCCTGAAGCCTCTAATCCAGACACAGACTGGCTTTTAGCCACTGGCACACATAGATATAAAGGGTGCTGGTATGGCAGAAAGAGAAGTGGGGAGAAATTCTGAAAAGTGCAAGAGCCAAAATGACACCAGTTGGATGGGTAGCAGCCTATCAGAAGAGGGATCATCCACTCCACATCTTAAATAACCAAGTGGACTCCGTCACTCCATTGGCTGTCTTAGCTGAGGAAAAGGAAGCAGAACAAGAAGAGAAATGGAGATATTTATTGGAATGGCTGCATGCGAAGCATGGCCACTCTAGGATGAAAGACTTGTTAAGAGAGGTGGTAAGTAGAGGATGGCCTGTCATCCAAATGCTTGTGAAACAGTTATTTCTGTCTGCAGCCAGTGCTGCACCAGACTGGAGAAACACCCCCTGCAAAATCCTCCCCTGTACCTAAGGACGGGAAAGGGGTTGTGGGAAATTTGGCAGGTCCACTGCACTGGTCCTTTTAACAAATCAGGAGGAAAACAATGTGTGCTGATGGGAGTTCAGATAGTCTCAAATTTGGTGCAGCCTAAAATGGTGGCATGGTCTACAGGGGAAAGTACCGTGAAAGGATTAAAATCATGGTTCAGTTTCCTGCCTAAACCAAAATCAATGCAATCAGATAATGGCAGTCACTTCACAGCAGGAATAGTCCAGGAATGGGCAAAAACTGAAGGGATACCAGCCTTGTTCCACACCCTCTACTGTATCCACAAGCCAGTGGGAAAGTAGAAAGGACAAACAGTCTCCAAAAACGGTTTCTGAGACCTCAGGGTCCAAAGGGGCCTGATCAACTGTTGGACACTGTGACCAGAGTCAGTGACCCATGGAGAGTAAGTGGATGTCTGTGACTTACAGCATTTTGCCCCATGGCACCTACCACCCTTCCAGAAACCAAGGGGCTGACAATCCCTGGAACCCCATACATTTTCCAGGTCAGCCAGTACTGGTAGGCCTGCCAACTATTGGGGAAGTTCTGCTGGTCTTAAAGATGCCCCTGAATGTGCATGCATGGGTAACCACAGATGCCCATGGCAGAGAACACAAAATTAACACCAGATGGATAATTCCTTCTTTTTAAAAGCGGTCGAAGTAGGACCGAGTTTTCTTTTCTCACTCCTTTTACAGGTATTTCATGAAAAGATGTGGCTGTGAGAAGATGAAGTGGCAACAGGACTGAAGATTTACACAGTTCTTCACTGCAGTGATTGTTTGTATATGTTTTTATCTTAATATGTTTTGTGATATTTATATTCGTATGTGTTTTGTCTCAGTAGTCTTGCAGTATGTTTTTAAATGTCACAAGCATTGTTTTGGGCTGTTTCTGTCTCCTCTCTTGTTGCCACAGCAGGTGGAAAAGATTCCTTCCTGAATTTAGCTTAGAAGCTCAAACAGGATTTCATATGATTATGAAATCAGATTTGTTACCTCCTCAGAGGTAACTTCTTACCTTCTCAGAGCAAGGTATAAAATTACTTTGATTTGAGAAAGAAGTGTAGTTTGATGCCAAAGGAACCACATTTAGTAGTGGAAAGCGATGTATGAGTCGTGGTTATATAGAGAAGAGGGTTGATGACAGAGACTGAGGTGGCAGCTGGAAAGTTTTCTCCAGCTGTAGGCAAAGAAGTCATAAGTGGTCAAGATGTCAGAAGAAAGGATTTCAGATTTGGAAACCAGTGAAAGGTTTAGTAAGTTAGGAAGGTATTTGGTTTGAATCCAGGACCCTGACTAGAAAAATATGCCAAGTAGATAGGAATGGCTTGAGTTTTTGTTATACCTTTAATCCCCCTGAGGCAACCAGACCATTATGTTGTAGAACTTTTACTTGATGTAACTTTCCCATGGTGCACCCTGATATTCCCCCTTATCCTGGCATTTGGATCTCTAGCATTGTAATAAGATAATTTACTGTAATATGGGTTCTAGGGACCCCCCTGAAACCACACTGGTGGAAGGAATAAGGGTGGTAACACAGGAAGTGTGTATTTGTTCGGGTTACAATGATACCTGGACTTTTAAGATTACCAGCTCCAAAATGTAAGGCAGCCTAACTGTTGAAAATTTGCCTATCCTTAAGGTTGGTATTTTTTGGTGAGGTATGCAATCACATTGCAATAGAGAATCTTCAGTTGGACTCATTAGGCCATTTTGGGGCTCAACTTACTAGTCCAGCAAGTATCAAAAACGGTTTTATAAAACTGTCTAATCCTTGATAAATTGTTACTAAATGGGCAAGAAATATATGAAATGCTGAACCTCACCAAAAGGAAATGCTGTTTTAAGATGTACAAGCAAAAGTGAAGAAAACTGCCAACCAGTCTGCTGAACTCTTCCAATCACGGCAGCCAAAAGACTGGTTTCATGAACTCTGCCCCAGATCCTGATTTGCATCTTTCTTGCCATCTCTGGAACTCACAGGGTGGGGGATGATGGCTTGCATGGCATGGAATCTCTATACTGACTGGACCTATATTTTTGATTATTGAAGTAGCAATTGTCTGCTGTATGATTTCTTGTACACTTTCTTCTTTTCCCTCTCCTTTTTTTCTCCCTTTCTATGCTAGGTTAGAATCCCACCACTGCCACCATGGAAGAAGATTCTGTTGCTCATTGTTCTGGTCTCAGTCATTGTTTTGAGCCTCGGGGTCATGTGAGAAACTGGAGAAAATGATTACTGGCTTAAAACCAAGTAAAGGGAAAGGGGGCAGGGCATGTCCTACCTAGGTGGGATGGTGCACTGCTCCACCCCACACCCCCCTGAAGCCTCTAGTCCAGCCCCAGAATGGCTATTAGCCACTGGCACAGCAAAAGCCCCACCAAGGGGGGAATGCCCCAAGAGACCAGAGCAGACAAAAGCAGTTGCACAGACACACATGGTTGCAGCCCACTGTTAAGATTTTACACTAGCTGAGATCATGCCAGAATTCAAGCAATGATTTTTAATTTCTCTGTGTTCCTCCCCCCATTTCTTCTTCTCAAAATCTGGGTAACTTAGAGTTGAATGGTTTGGAGTTTGCCAAGCCAGTGCCTTGTGAAATGCTTGATTTTGACTGAATGTTGCTTTAAAATTTGCCAAGTACCCTTATTTTCTAAAGTTTGCCAATAAAAGTTTGTTGTTTTACCTCCTGAGAATGTTGTCTCATTTCTCCTGTGTGCTGCCTTGGGTATAAGAAAAACATAAGAAACTCGTCGAGCAAGTCCGGGACTTTACAAGAGGCCGTGTAAAGAAGCAGCTTCAGTTGTGTCATGGTCTGGCACTACATGATCATATGGGATCTTAGCAAAGCCCAGCCCAAATAGAAGTCTACCAGTAGCAAAATGTAAGCATAATAGAGGGGATTTGAAAGTACCAGACCAACAGTTGCTCATTAATCAAAGTAAACAAATTCAGAAGCAGCCAAAGTAACTATGTAGCAAGCCCTCATTATAATGCCTTTTATCCACATAGTTAATTTTTATCATTTTTTAATATTATCCAAATAATTTTATCCAAATTTCATCCAAATGAACTAATTGTAAAGAAGGGTAAGGTGAGCCATTCAGACACTGGAAGGAATCTACCCCAGGGGGTTAAGTCTCACGTCAGGTCATCCTCTGGGACAGGTTAGTTCTGTAACACATTTGGTTTTGTGCACTTCCTTTACCTTATGTCTGCCTTGTGATAGTGCTAAGCAGCATTTGCCGTCTGTAGCTCCAGATGGTTGCATCCAGCTAGGCTGATCCTGTTCCGTCCATTGGCTGAATTTGGTTAAGGGACAGATGGCACGTCCCCTCTTTTCTTGTCTTTACCTCCTTGACAAAGTCTATTGTTTTATTCTGCTCCACACAAAAATCACAGGTCAAAACATGCCAGCTCTGTTGTGTTCAGTGTAATAAAGTTCAACCTAATCCTGGTTGATTTTTCTTGCTTTAAGTCTTCCTTGGAAAAAAACCCATTATCAGTCTTGGTCTTCATATGCCTGAGAAGATGTTTTTATGCCCCAGCTGATCTTAGCAGGTTCTCAGAGACCCACTGTGATAATACATGACTTCTGGGAAGCCTATAGAGAAGAGGATACTTTGCTTCCATTTTTCTTGCTGTTCAGCTATTCATATCTTGGCACTTATGTGTCAGCAGGTGCGTAAAGAGCTGCGTTGTGCCAATGCCAAGACTGGCCCAGAAGAGAGATTTCTTGTCGGCTACTTTACACTTGCAATATTTTTTGGGCTGTCCATCATAACCTATTTTTTTTCCTGGCCTCTGTGCACTAGTCAAATAGTCCAAGCTTAGTCTGAGCAGGCACCGATAGCTGTCATAACAGATGGACAACTGTGTTGGAAACCAAGAAACTATGTACTGTATGCACACTGAGGGAACAGTGTGCTGGTTCAGGTCATTCACATAACTGGCTGGCCGAAGTCTGCATGTCTGTGCTTAGAACAAGGTGCCATTGATTAACTGCAAACCTCAATTTTAACTTTCTAAAGTCTGAAGCATATGAAATAGTTTATGCCTTCACTATTATACATGCTAGTAATTTGCAGGCCATGCTATGCTCACCCCATATTTCTTGCACTGACCCTCTAAATGAGCTGTAAGATCATGAGCCACATCAGTTTGGATGTAAGTGAATACTTCCCTTCTATCTCAATGAAAGTACTATCTTTTCGCTCTCAAGCTTTAAACTTGGATTAATTGTTACTGCTTAGAGATCCCCAGTAAATGGTCATTGAAAAGCTCCTGGCCCAAGTATTGGATTTTACTGCTATAAACAATAAGCCTTTTTTATTACTAGAAAACTATGACTCAAATTCAAGGTGAGAAAGCAGTGGTGTTTTAATTAGAAAATAACTTACTTGCCACAGCTAAGGTAAGCTTAAACTATTATTTCTGTACATTTTTGTGGGTTTATATTGTCTTTGCCTTTCAGACATCAGGATATCTTTAAAGAATACGTCAACACTTCAGCAAAAATTTAACCTAGTGTAAACTTTATCTGATCCATCTGTCCTGTCATCAGTCTAGAGGAAATAATGGTCTTTTTCTGTGCCCCCAATAAATAGTTTTTGAGAAGAACCAAGCCGAATTTCATATGGACAAATGTGCAGGATACTAGACCTCATTTCTGTGGATCCCAGTCCCTGAATTGTGTGGAGAATTGTCAAAGGGTTTTGTTGGGGTTTTTTTAAAGCTGTTTTAATGGCTGATTAAGAAAAGTGCAAATATGAATTTACAGGCTTCTGTTCAGGAGTGAATGTTTCATATTGATATGTTCTATGAATTCCAAGTGATATTTTAGCTGATTTTCCATTTGTTTTCTATGCTGTTAGTGGAGAAACATTATTTATGTGCCACATCTGCTACTAAAGTATAGTATTCACTTGTAATTTGGCCACAGGCATGTAAGTCAAAAAATGAGATTTTTTTCCTGGCTAAAAGTTAAGGAAAAAAAAAAAGAGAGAAGAAAAGTTAAAACCTCAGTGAGTGCAAAGAGTAATCCAGATTCAAACTGTTGATTAGAACAGTATTTGGTCAAAGAACAATAATGTCCATGTCTATCCATAAATCCTTTCCTATTTTGCTATCTAAAGAATGCAACTGATTTTTCAGAAGCATATATTTAAAAATGTCTTGTCTTTTTTTTCTCCTTAGTTCGTTGTGACAATGTTTTGGAGCATCTATATCTATGACAGGGAGCTGGTGTACCCAAAGCTGCTTGATAATTTTATACCAGCATGGCTAAATCATGGAATGGTGAGTAAAGTAATGCAAACATTTCTTTGCATAAACCAAAGTGTAAGACACTGATTTCTCTGTGCATGATTCTGCATACTGCTGGAACTAATCCCCTCAGAAGTGATTAAGGAACGTGATTTGCAAGGAAGAGTAACATCTTTCCTTCCTTGACTCCTGGAGTCATATTTGAGTCCTTATTAGGTTGAAACTGGAGATTTGAACTTAAGTGTCCTACATCCCAGGCTTGTTGTGGGGTCTTTTCTGTATAAGGTATCTTTCCCAGAAGAATGTCACCATGGTCATGAGGAAGAGACTTCCATAAAATAGACGTTCTGACTTTGACAAATCTTGCTCTAAAATGACAGAAACACTTTAAAGAATGTTTCTTTACCATTCTGCCAAAGTATAATTCATGATGAAAACCTTTTGGTTAAAACGATTTTTTAAAAAATCTCTATTTTTTGGACTTGTATGTTTTTAGAAAAATAGCTCAAGCACACCAAACTTAGGTAGCAGAACCTGTATCTGAGTATTTTTAATAATGTGGAATTACATGTATCAATTCAAAGCTTCGAAATTGATGCATTGGTAATCATAAAGGTAGTTTCTTGAGAAGAAATCTGACCTTTTAATCCCTCTCTGCTGTGTCTAGTCAGACATCCTTTCTCTCAACTATATGTTTAAGTGCTAAGGGAAAGTTAAGGCCACAATTTGCCATCAGGTACTTTCCACTGTTTATGCAGCATTTGGAGCTGAAAAGTGTCATGTTTGCTTCTCTAGTTGCATCTGTGCAGAATGTTTCATTATTACTTTGTTTTCCTCATCAAGACATGGCAAACCATTTGGCACTGCTGTTCAACAGTAGACGACAGCAGAGCTCGTCTTTCCGGGTGTGTGCACTTTATCACCACAGCAGATCAAGATTTGTCCACCATTGCTGTGCTTGATAAATTGGTCCTTTGTGGAGTGGGGCAGATGGCACTGCTATTTATTTGTTCCCCAGATTTTGTGTAAAAGGAGCAGTATGAGAGTTGTTACTGACAAGAGGAGCATCGGCTTCTGCTAGATACTGTACTGTTTTATGATGTTTTGAAAGGACCAGCATGATATTATGTGTCTAGAGCTGAGGAAAGAGTCTGATGACTCCTGCTATGTTTGTTCAGGCTGTTCTCCCTTGAGCTTTGAGGTTACAAACTGAACACTCGCAAACACTGCCAAACCATGCACATCTTGATTTTTTTCCCCCACAACAGATCAATGATGACATTTCTTTCAGGTGACATTCCATACACTGGAAGTGCTTAACCCACAATATTTTTCATGGACTACATTGTGAAGCAGTTGGCAGCAAATGGCCGCAGGTATTCAGGAAGTCTTCTCTGTGCTGTAACTAAAAGGCAACTCAAGCTCATGTTGCTTTGTAGAAATGTATACTTAGTGAAATATGTGAAGAGGGCTTTTGTTTGAGATTTTTGGACATCACAGAGTTTGCTGAAATGTATTGTGTGCAAGTATCTTAGATTTTTTTCCAACTTGAAATATTGTAGAAAGCATTTTTGAAAGACTTTTGTAAAGGAATTGGTTTCTGTGTCAGTCTCCATTTATCCAAGTGTTCTTTATCTAGATCACACGGGAAGCTTATGGCTGTGGGCATTTTCACCACATTTTAGCACATTCTTTCTCATGTTTTAGCCATCATTTTATCCTCACCAGCTTTCATGCTAATTATTTCTGATGCATTGCTCATCACAGTATGAAAGGGTTATTAAACTACCTTGAGAAGAACTACTTGCACCTCACTTATTAGTAGTTAAAATTTTGACATGGCAAATTTTAGAGAATATGATAGATCTTGATTTGGTGAAAGGGTAGGACCTCTGGGAATACAGTTTTAAAAAGTTAGGATCCCTGGCTATTGTTTTATACTGAACTAAACATTTATTCCCATGTATTCCTGCACATTTTGACAGCAGTTGTGCACATGCAATGATAACTTTTCTGAATGCAAGGGTGGCCATGCTGGAGCCCAACCTTGCACAACAAAACTCACAGAAGAGACTCATTACCCCTGGCAGAGAGGAATCTGTCAGTGAGAGGGTGGGTTGCTTAGCTTCTGTCACTGATTGATCCCACTTCTGTGTGAGCTTCCCACGCAGTACCTGGTACAGCTCCTAAGGATCTGAGGTCACATGTTACTTAACCTGTGAACACTCTATCCAGAATTTTTTCACAGCAGTTTCACCAAAATATATATTTAGCACCAAAAAAAAAAAAACCAAACAAACAAACAAACAAAAAACAAAAACAAAACCAAAAAAACCAAAAAAAACCCAAAAAAAAAACCTGAAAAATGTGAAACTAGACATTTTGCACAATAAAAAAGATTTCTACCTTGATTAAAAAGTTGTATTTTCAAAAGTTTCTGACAAATGTGTTATGACCAACTGTAACAACTTGCTCAAGTGTCAACATCAGCCTGCAAAATCCACACATAGTAAAGGAGTGAAAAGTCATGAAATCTGGCTGTAATAATAGCAATGATATTTCCATTAGTAATGTGGGGATGTATTCAAATATTTGAGTATGAATACTTCAGAAACATTTTAAGGCAACTGTCTTGAAGTCTCTATGAAGAAATTGTTTGAAGGGCTCGTCTAATTTGGTGCAGGAAGAAGTGGTTTGGGCTGCAGTGCCTGCTGCTTTTTAAGCTTAAAGTAATTAGTTCTCATTTCCCTTTTTCTTTTCCTCCTTTCCCATCCCTTATTTCCAGTTGCAACACCATCTATACTTAAGCCCCTCTTTTCTTGAACACATGGTAATGTCTTGTTAATACTCAGAGATATCACTCCTTCATAGCAACACTTTTTCACCATAAGAAAAAAAATCGGAATTATAGAAAAAATTCCTTTCTAGAAATGGGAAACATGATGGAAATGAACCTTGGAAATATGCAGTCCCATTAACAATTCAATTTTAATATTTTTTATAAAGTTTCATAGAAAAAGAGGAGAGGCTCATTGCTGTGCAGAAACTGTTCGCCATAAAATTGCATATAGTTTCAAGGACACTGTTCTGTTACACATGTATATATATATGTGTGTGTGTATATGTATATACACACACCTTGTAATAGTTACAAATATAATTCCTCTATATGAGATAATCTGTATATAAAGTGGTGCCTTATGATACCAGATAGTACCTCATATGTGCAGATTCATACACCTGTGAAAGGTATCACTAACAGAGTTGTACTGTGCCATAAAACTGATGCGTTTCATCATCTCAGTCAGTTCATGAATCCATAAGCAATGGTATCACTATGACTTGATAAATGACCAGGGAAATCAATAGCAGGGATGTTTCTGATTTCACCAACACAAGGATTTCATCTCTCTTTATTATCCGAAGGAGCACATCTGAGTAGCTGAAGTTAAGCTTCTGTCAGTAGAAATAACTACCTGTCTAAAGAGAGCTGTTGTAGAGTAGGGCTGTGTCTCAGCCTTGGTCTGTTTCTGAAGTGTCAAGTGCACTTCCTGGATTTATTAGTTATGCAGATGAATTCATCTTTGTGGCCTACTATTTCAGTTGCCAAATTACTGAACTCTCATCAAAGATGTCATTTGTTTTCTGGAGACTGTCCTGCAGTTTGGATCCATATCAGCTCATAATTCCAAAGGCATATTTTCCATGGGAAATATTCTTTCCCATTTTCTGATGGCTGTCTATCTGATCTTTATCAGTATGAGGAATTATTAATTGAAGACTAACCTTTAGTGTTTAAAACGAATGTGTCATAATAGTAGGATTTTTATCAGCTCATTCCTATTACCTTTTTGTGCTGGGACTGGGCAGGTTGATGGATGGATAACATTTGTTTTCAGAAATTGTATTCTCTTCAATACTAGCACAGGCTGTAAAATTAGAGGTTGCCCCTATTCTAACCAATGCCTGCATAAACAGATATGTAGACTGTAATGTAATGTAATTTAAGCTTGAGCATTGCTGATTTTGAGCCAGGTTACATGGCAGGACTGCCTGCAGTATCTGTCCAAGTTAGCATACCATTTCAGCGAGTCCTTCTTTGTTTTTTGCAGACACTGTCTCAAATCTGTTTTAAAAATGTGAATCATCTTTTGTTTGTGGGAAGGAAAGCAAAATACAGAGATAGAAATTACTTACTGAGGAGTTAAAATGCTCTGGAGGTCGGAAACAAAGTAATGTCTTAATATGAAGACCCTAGAGGAGAGGTCAGGGCTGGGGGAAGAGAAATATGCTCTGCATCTGTGGAGTTGGAAAAATGATTATTGTCTGGGTTCTGTGCCACTGCAGTCTATATAAGCTCTTCCAGTTTTGTACTCTGTTATTTTTTATGCTGCTTTTGGGAAATGGGAAACAAAGGCATTTCTAGAAAGACTTACCCTCTGTCCTAGTATTCAAGAGAATGCACAAAAACTGGGACGAATAGCAGAAAAAGACAAGTTATGCAGAGGAAGGAGCCTGTCCAAGAGATATGTCTCTATTTATTTCACAAGTTTCTCTTTTCTTGTTGCTGACTACTCAGCTGTAAAGGTGAGCCCACTGGAGAGTGGTACAAAGTCCCACTGACCACCTCCAGTTGTTTGTCCTAGCAGCCTTTTCCTAGGCCTAGTGGTCATGGCTTGTGTGTCTTTTGGTTTTAATGGTTGAAGGGACATAATCCTGTTGGAGTGCGTCCGGAGGAGGGCCACAAAGATGATTTGAGGGATGGAACACCTCTTCTGTGAGGAAAGGATGAGAGAATTGACGTTGTTCAGCCTGGAGAAGTGATGGCTCCAGGGTGACTTTTTTCCAGCCTTTCGGTACCTGATGAGATCCTTCAAGACAGCTGGAGGGACTTTTTACAAGGATATGTTGTGATAGAACAAGGGGGAATGGCTTCAGACTGAAAGGGAACAGATTTATAGTAGACATTAGGAAGAAATTCTTTCCTGTGAGGGTGGTGAAGCACTGGAACAGGTTTGCCAGAGAAGTTGTGAATGTCTCGTCCCTTGAAGTATTCAAGGCCAAGTTGGATGGGGCTCTGAGCAATTTGATCTAATGGAAGGGGTCCCTCCGTACAGCAGGGTAGTTGAAACTAGATGATCTTTAAGGTCCCTTCCAATCCAAATCATTCTGTGATTTTATGAAAGCTATTTTTCTGGTGTAAATCTTTTTTTCCTTGGTGATTTAAGAAGAGCAATAAGAAAGGCATGTGAAAATCAAAATCCATAGTAACCTGACACATAAAGATTGGAATGTCCAAAACTGATGAGTTATTTGGCAAACCCATCTCTCCATTATGCACCGGTCAGCTGCTACACAGTGGTCGCTCTGATGTATGAACAAGGAGATAACCTTTCTTTCATCAAGGTGTTTCTCTCCATGTAGACCTAAAAATAGTTTTCAGAAATTGCTATTTTGAAGCAGTGCATTTTACTCCTTGGGGATGCTTTCCTAACACAGCACATCCCATGGATGGGCTCTTTTTGTACAGTATACTGCACCTTTGTAATGCTAAATACTTCTGCCAACAAGATACTTACATTTTTCTGAGATTTTTTTCCTAAATCAAATTTAAGTGTTTCAAGGATATTACAACTCAAGTGCTCTTCCTAATTTATTTACAGTATTTTCATATGTTAGGTGTGAATGAAATTTTCAGAGCTCCAGGAAGGCGTTGCCACTTTTTACATAAGTTGCAAGGTTTTCCGATAAAAATCAGGGAAAATTTTTAATTTAATTTCCAACAGACTAACCACTCCTAGATGGCTATTATTTAAACATCTATCTGATGGAAAGAATAGCAATTGAAGCTGGTTGCCTGGGGACTCAGGATATTTGCAAAACCCATGAAAATAATGTTGTTGAATTTGTACACTTCTTGCATGTTCATGCTGCAGTTACGTGGCTCCGTCTGCTATCTCTCCTCATTATCTGCCAGTTCCACCACTGGAGCGTAACTACAGTGGTATCAATTATCTCCCTGCTCTGGGGAGAAAAACAGCACCAGCTTAAAAGATTTTTTTTATTTTCTCTTACTTATGTGAAGGGCCTGGAAACTGGTGGTGTATCAAAACCTGTGATAGCATAGCACCTGAAAACTGGGAAAGGCTGCTAGGGTGAAGAAGTCCAAATTGTCTATATGGCATCCTCTGGGGACATTAGGAAAACCCCTTTACCTGACACAATAACAGCACGGCAGTTTTTGTGAAGTAGGAAGCTGGCCTTAACCACGTTACATATCTGCCAGAGAACACTCATCAGGGTGAGGTGAAGACAGCTTTTTAACTGAACACAGATGCTGAATTTTTCTGATTGTTTGCTATTGCCACTAATCTGGAGAAAATGCACACAGAGGCTCCTCCTGGTATAAACGTCCCCAAACCTTAGTAACAAGGAACCTTTTCTGAAATGTCTTTGAGTACTTAGTAACAGCAAAACATGCAAGCCCTATTCTGGGTGTGAACATTGAAAATGAAAAGCCTGAGAGCTGAAATCCCCAGATGAAATCTCTTTCAAGAAGTTTAACCACCTTCTGTTGACAAGGTCACGTAACTCTGTCTGCTAGCACAGAGCATGAGAGCATCTAGTGTCAATATCAAGTTGCAGAGTTAGTACCAAAGGAAGCGAGAAGGGGAGAGAGACAGTGAGCACAAAAAGCGAGGCTAGGGAAAGATGGTTGAATGAGAGGAAAAGACAGGCGAGAGCAAAGAGATGAATTAAAAAGTCAGCTGATGCTGTTCCAACTCCTACCTAGGAAAAAAAAAAAAGAAAATAAAAAAACCAGATGAGGCAAGTGAATAAAAAAGGAGCCACAGAATAATATAGACAAGCTGGAAGAGACTCAAAATGCTGAAGAGGACTTGAGGGAGGAGGAAGAGAAAAGCAAGGAAATAAACAGTAAGAAAGATGAAATGAAGACTATGTTTTCTTCCACCTCTTCACTGGGTAGACTTCCCTGAAATGTATTAGTTTGAGGAACTGAGAGCAAGGAAATGGCTTATTGATGCTGCTGTGAGGAGGAGAATTGCTTCTGTTGCTGTTGGATGTAGGTTTACAGGTCAGATAGAGTAAATATTTGCACAGTGGCATGCCAGGAGCTTCAGAAACTTGGAAAAAGTTTAAGATTAAAACCACCTGCAACCACACAATAGTGTGAGGCCTGTGTTCCTATAAAACTTATCTGTGTGACATCTGTAGAATGACATTGACATCTTTGCATCTGTCTATATTTTTATCTGACAGTGCCGTATATTATCTTGATTATTTGTTTGACTCTCAAATCTGGAGTCCTGTGTTAAAAAAAGACCCTTATTTTTCCATATCAGCTGTGAAGTGTGAAATGCATTGCATATTAAAACATTTAAAATGAACATGATGAACATGAAAAACAGATGCAGTTTGCTGAGGGTTGCAGGTGTGCTGGAAGGTCATATATTTGAAATACCAGAAGTAAGGAGGTGTTCTGTCTGTATTTCAAACTGCCCTGCTTTAACAGCCAAAGCTAGGTGTAACTCTGGAAGTAGTAATTATGCTGATAGTAATAATACTGATAATGAGAGCTTAAAGCCAGATCTTCAGCTGAAGTCACTTGTACAAATGTTTGTTAAAGTGATTACTATGGGCACACAGCAAATAACCAAAGAAATGCCCGAAAAGGACACATGAAGGGAGCCTCAGCCTTTCTCTGAGTGTGGAGTACGTACTGAGCTATGCTTCCTAGAAGCAGAGTTCGGTCCTGGACTGCCAGGTCTGTTTGTTACACCAGCAGTGATGTGGGATGGAAATGCATTTGGTTCACTCACATAATTTTGACAATACTAGGAATGCTGATTTTGTTTTACCATTCACTTTTTGTGCAGCTTATATTGCTTGCTGTAGACACTGCTGGAGCTGTGCACGACTCTTTCGAAATGCCTAAGATGGTACATTTCTCTGGTGCTACTGCACCATTTATCAGATGTATGCTTACAGGTTATAAATGTAAATAAATGTTCGACTTTAAAATCAGTGCAAAATGCATTAATAAGTGGTATGCATTTTCAATAAAAATACATGTGCTTTCCTCTCTTCTCTCCGTTAAAATCAGGCATTTGTTTTATCTTTTAACAGAATAGATTTCTGGTTCCTTCCCTGAGGTTTTTTTCCAAAGAACATAGGCAGATAGTAGAGTCAAACATTACAGGATAGATTGTTATGATTAATAATGAGTATATTCAAAGTCTTTATCAAGAAAAGAGAGCATTTCACTGGAAAAAATTAATGTATTGGAGGAGGATGGGTTATGTTGAAGAAGGTTTAATAAGTCAGCTGCTAGCTACAAGTTATGTACTCTAAACACTCCATATGTAAGTCATCCTGGAGGCTATCACAATGAAGAGCTTTGTCTCTTTAGGAGGTCTTGCAAACAGAAGGGGGGATGCAAATATCTCTTTGAAGGTGTGATAGTTTAATAAGCATTTATTTTCCACCTTTATGTATTTAAGGGACTATGCTTTGCCTTATGATTACAGTAAAATGCAGTTTTATGTATCCTTGGACAATTGGTTACCATTAGCACCCAGGTAAGAACTAGACTTTGCATATAGTAAAAATGGGACTGTACTATACTGTACCCACTTTACTAAACTGTGCTGTTAGTGTTCACACATGTGGCAAATATGACTTAATCAGACCACAAATATTTTGCAGCATTCCATGGTATCTCATTTATTTGTTTGAAGTGCCACTATAGCAACTGAATTCCATCCTTTTGGATTCTTTTTTTCGCAGACCTATGATCTACTTGATTGAAGCTTGGCAGACAGCTTTTCCTTCAATTGAAGGCATATGTACTAACTCAGTGACCAGATTCTTACCTATTTATCATTGTTGGAAAGTGGGTTATTTCACATGGACACAATACCAGAAGAATCAGCAGACCTGGTGAAGGGAATCTGAGCCCAAAAGCTTATATGCTTTTTCCAGCCCTTGAAGTTGATGGAATAAAAAATATTGCTTCTCCCTGTATCCAGAGATCATTATTACTTAAGGAAAACTAATACAAGGAAATATTTGGACATTGTTTTTGTAAAAAATTACCACTTTTTAGAAGTAGCTTTTTTATTTGTTAAATGCTGTCTCTACGTGTCTTTGTATTTGGAAACAGACATCATTTCTGCAGAAGTCATTTCATATTCAGATGATTAATATGTTGAAATAGTTCCACAGCAGTAATGTTTTATACATGCTGATAGGCAGAAATCAAGAATTTGGGGACAGCCTTGGGACCTTTGCTCGTGGAAGACTGTAAGCTTTAGCATAACCCTTTATGTTCAATCTTCAAATTTTAAAATCTCCCACATAGATACAAATAAGTAAAAACAGCGTGCATTTTTAGTAACTCCTCAAATGCAAGAGGCTCAAACTCAGGATGTAGCATGGAGGATGTTTTTGGCAGATGTGTAAGCCATTGCCATTAGTCATGCAGTTCTACAATTGTCCCTTCTACCTTTGGACATTTACGTAACGCACCCAAGTTCCATCCTGGTGCCCTACTCAGGAAAAGCCATAACCTTTCAGTGGTGTCTGTTTCTGTCAGAGACCATGAGTATGACTAAGGTGACCCTTTCCCTCCCTCTGACACCAGAGTTATCTGAGCAGGAAACAGCTCTGACCATAGAGAAATAGCACATGGTGTGGAGTGTCTCAAAATGGCAAAATGCAGACCTGTGGCCAATACATGATTTGCTCTTACATCTCCATTGCATTATTAACTGATACCCTTCAACTCTTCACAGCTTGCTTTCTCTTCAAAACAAAAAATGCTGCATATTTGAAGTGCTGCTTAAACCCCATTTTTATATTTCTATTTTTATTCCTAGATCTGTTTTACTAAGTAATCTGAGAGAAATTATGTAGTGTTTAATCAAAAGCATTTTTTATAAGTCTTCATTAGCTAATGCCTGTGTTTTGTGGGACTTTGTAATGATGGCTGGAAAACACTGCTATCTGTTAGAGGGTTTATGGTACTGTGCCTCTGATTCTGGCTGTGAAGTGTCCCAGACGGGGCTTAGCTGCTGTGCCAGACCAGACTGCCTGTGCCTGCCCTCTGCTCCTCACCGTGCTGGGGCTTGCTGAGACCTCCGAGGGATTTCCCATTCACGTGCCTCAGTATCCCATTCATTCAGTTATGGCGAAGAGATGAATTGCCTGCTGCAGGTTCCTCTGAGGTTCATGGATGCAAGTGCAATCAGGAGTTAGAGTTGGTATTGTCCATTCTGCTGCAGAACACAAGTGGCCTCTATTCCAAATAATAACATTACTCGTGGTTATATACAAATTTAGTGGTGCTGGTATATCATAAAAATTCTAGGCTGACATGCTGCATGCTATAGAAAGTCAAATATACTTAGAAAGGAAATTCTTCTTTACAAAAAAGGCTGTAACAATCAAATCACATCCTTCAGTTTATTTCCAACAGGAAGAAATTTTATTTGCTTCTTGGGGCTTTTAGCTTTTTATTCTGTTACTTTGAGCTTTACCAGCTTTCTATAAAGCCAGTATACAGGGTTCCAACTTGCTGAGTCACTGCAATGCACATTTTTGTGGCTTCTTTTGCAAATGCAATATGTAATGTAGATTTTTTTTTTTATGAGCTATTTATGGGAAAGAGGAAATATGTACATCGGTCTACTGAACTTCATATTTCAAGGCAGTTTTAAAAATAAAAGAATGGGAAATTATATAATTGTCTATTAAGGAAATATCCATTAAAAGTGTCTTTTTACTGACACGCAGATTTACTGATGTCTCAATTAACAAACAAATTTTTGTTGTCTGCAAGTCGTTTAAAAATTCATACAGCTGCAAATCATTTTAGGAGATGAATATACATATTCTTAGATCAGAGACTAAGGTGGATGGCATTTTGGTCTCTGCTCCTAAAGCAGAGGAATGAAAGATGGAAAAGAAGAGGGAATTTGAAGGAGAAAGAAAATCGTGTCAGAAGCTAAGAGAAAAAGTGATAGCCTTATAGGTTGTTAAGGAGGAGAAGACAGAAAACAAAGTAGAGGAAACCAAATGCTGAAATAAAGAGGTGCTAATAGTAGTCAGCTGGAGAGAGCCATAGAATGTGGAGGTGATAATTGTATGTACTGTACTTCACTGAGAAAAAGCTTCACTGAGAGAGAAGTTTAAAGTACCCAGTGTATATTGAAAATGGCATCCATCGTTTATTTTAGACAAACATGCAGAAATTTGGCTTCATTTGGTTTCTTGTGACCACTGTTTTTACAGAACAGTTCTCTTTTTCCAGCATTTTTGTGCATGCGGAAACCAAAAGAATGCCCTGCTTTGCACACTTGGTGCCTCTACTGTCGCCAGAGTTTGTGAGTCTTTAGATCTCCCAGTTGTTTGCCTGAGCACTGTGCTACTGAGCCTCCCATAGTTATATTCTCCATGACATCAGTTTGGTAGGATTACTATATATATTAAGTCATAGGTAATATATTTATCATGTGTGTATGTATACACTGTGTATATGTAGTGTATATAGTGAGTATGTATAGTGTATGTATAGTGTTTATATGTATGTATATATATATACACACACACACCCCCACCATACATAGAGAGAAATACATAATATATATTGCCATTCAACTATTAATAATTATACTGGTAGATAGTACCATTTTAAAGAGTACCTATAATTCTATCTAAGCTGACCTCTTTTGATACAGATAAAAGATGTTTAGTCCTTAAGTTTCTCTCAGGCTAAATGAATGGACAGGTAAAGACTGGCAGAAGAGAGTTAGTATTTTCCCCATGTTACAGAGGAGAAACTAAAACATGGAATTTGTGGTTTGCCTGAGGCTACGGGCAGTTTATTAAAGATTGAACTGCATAGTGAATCTGTGTTTGCTTCATTAGCCAGTATTTTGTTAAGAAATTATTCTCTCTCTACAAACCAGGCAAAGACGACAAATTCATAGTGAATGAAGGAGCGAGCATTCACTTGGGTTTCAAACTTACGCTCTATTGGAAGGAAGAAGTGACTCAATTTTTGAATAGGGAGATGTTGCTCTAAGTACTGCTTCACTTAGTTACAATAGGCGTTTCATTATTTTCATTTTGTTTATATCACTGGAAGTGCAGGTTCATCTCACCAACCACTTTTGTGTTTATGTTTTCTTTTAGTATAGCAACTACTGACAACTTATTCCAAATAATTGATTTTGGGCGTACCTTTTCTCTGTAAGGAGGAAAATCCCTTAGGTTTCCATTCCTTCTCAGATGATGATTGATTTGAGAAGAGAGACGCCGATATGTAAAGAGAAGGATGATTTGAGAAGGATGAACTTGGAAACTGAAAATATGTCAAGGAAGAGGAGGTCTCTCTCATGTGCCCTTGCCCTGTCATTTCAGAACTGTTTTTTCTTTTGTTGTCCAGGAATGCTGTTGGGACCAAAGTGGGGGACAGGAGGCTGAAGGGGGTGGGTGGGTGTTGTCACTAACCAAGATCAAGGAAAGCTGAGAAGCAAATTTTTTAAAGAGCTTTCAAAAGTGTCTTTTATGGATTCAGAGCTATTTCAGAAGTTATGTCAATGGTTGTGATTGTGGGTAAGAGGAAATAAAAATACCCTTAAGATAGAAAATAGCTTGTGCAAAAGTGGGTCACTGAGTAAAATGCAAGTAGTGGCCATAAAGAGTTGTATTTTGATTATTGTGACTGGGATAATAAGGTGTATGTTTACTAGACAAAGTTACACCAGAGTGAGTAGCAGCACGATGTAGAGTCCTGGATCCACTTTGGGAAGTACCTTTCTTCAGGCAAGAATTCAGTGTTTACCACTTCTGTCTCAAATCTGAACTCTATGGCTTAGCTGGCTGTAATACAAATATTCACAGCTGTATAAAAAATGTTATTTAGTTCACAACAGTAGCCATGGTTACCTGCATACTTTCATTGCCTTATTCATGTGCAATTCTTTTTTTTTTCTGGAAATACCATTACCATGTAATATAATACTGTACAGCCTTCTGGTAAATTTTACAGTGTCAGGAAGAACATTCTGTGGTGAACCTGAAAGTGTATTTTATTGAGTTGACTTGTTCATGGAAGATCCCACCTATACATTGCTAGGCAGAGAAGGGCAAGTCTGAACATTCTGTGACTTCAATTTCAAAATATAAATAGGAATATGTAAAATTCCTTGGCACTGAAAATTCTCTGACAGTGTTTTAACTGCACAACATTTAAAAAGAACTAGCCCCTGCTTGGTCCCTTCACAGGTGACACAGACCTGGCAGTTCCTGTCAGTACATGTTAGAATAGCATGAGTATCCTTGTTTACTCTTGCAAGAAATGTGAACCCCAGCAACCTCAGAAGGGTAGAAAAGTGCTTTGATTTTCCTCCTCTCTCTTACTTTTGTCAGTATAACTCAGTGCACTCAATGCAGATGAAATGTACTTGAGAATCTAGTGTTTTCATTATGTTCATGGAAACTAGTCTCATGTGTATTACTGCAGCAGAATTCCCAACCATATTCTAACCTTTGCTAGGAAAAGAAAATAGTACTTAATCTTCCAGATACCTCAGATCACTTTGCAAACAAATGAATTAAACTTTACAAGAGTATTAAAGACAGTTTACTTAGGCTTATATATTCTTTTCTTAATTGAGAGGTGTGACATTAATTCTGGAGGATTAGAATTGCCTATTGGTTTAAATTAACAGCAGCAAAAGGAGTAAAGGGTATTTGCTTCTTTAATCTGGTGAATTTATCTCAAGTCTTTCAGTATAAGGTTCCTTACCACTGTTGCTACCTTTGTAGAGAAAACTTACCAGACTAAATGTAAAAATTGTATTTAAGGGTCATGTTCCTTGGCATTTTCATGTAAACAGTGAAACCTAAGATTTTAATAGGTGTTACATAGAGATTGAACTGAATTTCTAAAATAAAATTTAAAAATTGCTCATGTAACCTTATGAAGCCTTGTTGAAAGCCTGATAGAGTTTTAAAATACTATCCAAGCCTGTTTTTAATGCGTCTCCCACAGGAAGAAGGAAGATGGCATTAAGATGAAAATTTCTATAGCAAAGCCGGCTGTTACCACAGTCTGGCTTCTGTTCCTGCCATAGCGCTGCCAGCTTGGAGCTATTTATAGACATTAGCCTATATCTGTCCACACGTGTGGATCTACTACTCTCTTCAGCAGTAGTTCGGCTCCTGAAGAAGTTGGTCTGAGGTTTAAAGCTTGATTTTTCCTTTCAGAGGCCAGTTTCTTCAGCTATCCTTATTACCAATTAGGAGGAATTTGGCAGGCATTCACTCCCTGCCAGAGCTCTTGCATCAGCTTTCCTGCACTGGCCTACAAGCCAGAAGGCTCAGTTGTGGTGCTTTCAACTTCTTAAAACCTAGTTTCTTACAGTACTGGACCCTCTCCATCATCTTATGATTTCTATACCTTTTCCTCCTTAAGTGATAATGATACACAAGACTCTTCAAAAATACTGATTTGTTGCCTTATCTCAAAGTTACAACTTGTCTCCATTACAAAAAAATGCAAAAAACCCCAAAAAACCAAACCCAAACAAAAAATTGCCTCTTTGTCAGATACCACACCAAAATTCAATTTTCTTCTGACTGCAATGGAGTGTTCTGGTCCTGTACATGATTTATAGTGCAAATAAAACCTGTTCTCTTTCATTTTCCTGATGATGAATTCTGGGCAATAAATGCTTTCCCCAGGAGCCAGTCCTTGCTTGGAGCAAAGGCATTGTTTAAGTTCACTGCACCACAGCACGGCTGCAGCCTTGTGTGGTCTGCAGCGTTCACTTAACACTTCATGCCTTCGTTCACCCATCCATAAATTAGATAAAAGGCAGCCAAGCACAGCCTTTCTGCATCCTGCACTACACCACCGTTATCCATGACATGAATCCCAAAATGATACATGCTCCCTGGCAGAGTCTGAGTGAGAGCATGCTCCACTACCATAGCAGCAGCAAGCCTCAGGCAGTAGCCTTCGTGTGTGTTGTGTCTTCTGCCACCTCATGCAACACAGTGATGTAGCACTGAGGACAGCAAAAAGCTCTGATAGCTGGTAAATTTGAGGTGATGGGCTCAAAACTAAGTTAAACTGAGAAAGTAAAATAACAGAACAGGTGTAAGACTCTGTAAACCTGACTGATGTAAACCATCATCTCCTTTGTTCTCACATTCTCAGTTCTAAGGATTGTTTCTCTGCCACACGGCTTAGGCACATTGGTGATCTAATGCAAGAGGGTTTTTCCTGTTTGAATAGAGTGGAAAGCATTCTGCAACTATTAAATTGGTTCTTCTCCCTGTTAGTGGTGATTTTTAAAATAAATATAATATTTTGGTTTTCTTTAGTTATTTGTGGTAGTTTACTTTTGAAGAGCATTTAACTTAGCCTTCTGCCTTTCACCTAAGAGTGGCTCGAATGTTAAACAAAGATATTTGTGCAGAAATGTGTTTGCACCAAATAAGTCTTTGATATCAAATTCATAACTTTCCACCTTCTGGAATGGTAGTAATTTTACTATCCAACACTTGAGTAATTTTTCTTCCATGTTTGCAACTTAAAACCATTTTTACAGGTCTACTCAGCACTCTCCCCACTTTATTTACCTCTTCTTTTATGTAGCTGCATAATGTACATATATGTATATGTATCTTTTTCCGTCCTGCAGTGTTTTGTCCTTCAAAGATTTGAAGCAGTGTGCTCAGTGTCTGCTGATATAATTCTTTCCATGGCAGCAAATTCTGACTTTGCAGAAAGAGAGTTTGCTGTAAGCTGAGGGGAAGTCACAGCCTCACAGCATCAAGTTTGAGTTCTGGCTGGGACTTCGGCCACTCATGTGTACTTAAGCTCTCCTAAACAGAGGAGATGTCATGCTTAAATTATTTTCAGCTTCTGACCTTTTCAGTTCTGAACTTCCAACCACTAAAACGTGAGATTTCCCTAGTATCGATTTCAAAGGACAGGTCAAGGTGAAATGTCAATGTGAAGAGGAAGGGAAATACAGTTCCCCATGGGTTCCTTCCAACTCAGGATATTCTTATTCTGTATAGTATTATCTGGGTATCCAGTGTCCAGTTAATATAAATAAATCAGTTTTACTAGAATTTGTTGGAGTGTTTTTACTGCTAAAACCCAGACCACATGGGATACAGTTAATGATCTCCAGATGTGAAATGGAAAGGACCATCAGTAGCACAGAAAAACTGTTTTTTGCAGTGAGGAGGGCTACTGCAATTCTGGAATTCATGGAGATGCAGAGGGAAGGTAGCTGCTCAGACCGTGGGAGTCAACAATCTTCTTTCACTTGCTGTGTTCATGGCAGGGCATTTACCAAACCTGCTGTGCTAATAGAGATGCAGAGAAGGAGCTGGTGAGCTACCCAGGGAGAACCAAGCTGAGGTCTCTAGCACACACCTCAAGGCAGGGATCGATGTTTGCCTGTTGTTAGTGCTTGGGGAAATGCTTCCTGGGGTGGCATTTAGATGAGCTGTGTGTTGAGTGAAGTCTCGTGGGACTGAAGCGAACTCAGAATCTTCTTTCCTTTCTTTTGCAAGTCTGTCCACAGGGAAGCCTTGGATGGAATTTGACACTGTCTCACTTTTCACATCTTTATCAAACTCTGGCCACATAGAGGCTCTGTAAGGAAACTGGATGCTAGGACAAGGAGTGGGTTGGAATCTGTCTGCTCACAAGATACTCTGTGACTAAGTACATTTCTTTCATCATAACCTTTTCCACCTTGCTGATTGAGAAACTGGGTAATGATGATACACAGATAGTTTTTCAGAAAATTTTATGGACCTGTTGACTTGTAAGGAACATCTGTGTGGCTAAATGAGATGTCCTGCTTTTAAAAGGCTGTTTAGCTCAGCTGGTCTCTACACAAGTTCAGGGAAAATGAATGGGCAGGAAAGTATCTCCACCACCAAATAGCCTAAGGTGCAGTACAGAAAGTTGTACTTAGAACATAATATTATAGACATGTTGTCAGGGAGTATTCCTGTTGCACGATGTTCTGAAAACATCTCTGTTTGCCTCGAGGGAATGCCCGTCTGCCCTTCTTATGATCCATGGGAAAAAATACCCTTGTGGTAAACGCAGATGGAGTGTTTCCAATGTCTAATATCCATCCTGTTTTTGTTCCTAGTACAGCAACTGAAGTGATGTGTTTTTGAGAATCATACTGGTACACAACAGAGAGAGGAGAGTTTTCAACTTTAAAGGTTCTGTGCTTACAGAAAAACTTAACTTTAGGGTCACTGTTATAATTCTAAAGTTTACTATTTTGCAATTTTTGAAATGTTTACCATGTTTTATAGTTTATATCCAGTAGCTGTGATACTGTTTAAATCCTTCCCCAGTGCCTCTTTCCAATTACTCTGCCCCTTCAGATGGACATTATTCTTTCAAGGAACTATCCTCCCACAAAACCAGTGACTCAGGATGCTTTCAGGAGCTATCCTGAGGAATTCATTATATGTGCTAGTACTGCTCATGCACCAGTCCTTCTTGAGCATTTCCTTACATATCTCAGTGAAATATAGAGATTAACCCTGAGCATCCTACACTGGTGCCATTATTTTGGGGTTCTTCACCAGGTGTCAGTGGTCTTGAGGGGTAAGCTTGCAAGCATTAAGATATGAATGGTCAGGATTAAAAATAGCAGAGGCCCAGAAATATGCAAGTTTGTGAAATTTTATCTTGATAGGTTAATCCTTATGGTCTCAGTTTTAAGCTCTTCTTCACATCATGAAGGACTGGAAAACCTTTTTCATTGAATAAAACCTGACATTATCAACTAATCGTGTAAATTGAGTATCTGATACCCTAAAAAGGAGGGCAGAGGGGGCACAATGCCAGCCATTCCCAGAGGAGACTATGTCTCAGTAAGTACATCCTGCAACAAAGGAGGTTTTGGTTGAAAGTTTAACTTGCATTGTTTTTACCTCTGTCTTTCTTACTTCTACTGAGCTCTCTGTATAATGTAAATTTCTGCTGCTTCTTACAAATCTTTAGGTATTTTCAAAAGTGTTCTTCTGTACGTAGGTTTCTGGAGAAGTAGTTAATCTGTTCTCTGATATTAATTCCTTCCCAGCATCTACCATTTTGAGTCAGATTGTCCCAAGTGGAGTAAACATCTGAATTTCACTTTTGATTTGCTCTTTTACTTCAATACTTCTTCACGGCATTAATTCAGTGCTGTGGCATAAGCCCTTTAGGACAACATTCTTCCCTCATGACCATGTTCTGTCTTTTTTCCGCAAGTTGTGTTTTCCTTGTCAGTGTAGAGCTCTGTGCTGCGAAACCAAGGTTTTTCAGTGTGTTGCTCACTGTACTTTCTGTAAAGACAGACTATGTGGTGGCAATGATATTATCACCGTGCACTTTTTTTGCCCTTCTTTGCACGGCCAGTGCATATTCTTAGCCCCTTGTTCATTATTCTACTCTTTAGATGCTGAGCACAGAAAACTGTGTGACTACATAATTGTTTTGCACTTGCAGTTGCTTTGGTTCATTTCACGCTGAGAAAAAGAGACAGGTCACCAAGCAAGTGCTGAGAGTTTGATGGAAGGGAATGCCGGTTGTTCTTTCAGAGCATTTAAGCTCCAGCTATGACCAATGAGCCCATCTTGAGCCCTCATTCTTGCTCCAGAAGAAGAGAATCCATGATACAATTTGCCTTGGTGTACCACATGCAGCAAGAGGACCTAATGCCCACTTACCCTACAGCAGGGTAGTCATTGGGGCTTGCTGTGTCCTGGTGTGGCCTGGCCTGTCCCCATGTGGTACAGCTCTTGGTCTTAAAGGCACTGCATCCAGGTTAGCCTTCCCCTTGGCCAGGTGTTTTTGGTGGGCTGAAATGGCTGTACTGCTGCTGGCTCCATTGTGAACACCATGGGTGCTATCTCGGAAATCCTTGCACCACGTCCCAGGGCATGGCACAGACTCCTTTCTCCTTATCTACAAAAATGCACCAGGTTGGCTGGCTTGCCAGTTTGCAAACTTAGGGGTAGGTGTGTCTGGATGGTGTTGCAGACAGATGCAACTTGATTCTGTGTTGTGAGCTGGCTGATGCCCAGTCATGAGAAAGTTATTGGTTGGTTGTGCATCATGCTAACCACAGCTACACACTCCTAGTTCATTGTTGGCAAGGATTCATCCAGACTCAGAAAGAGAGTGAGTCCTTGCCTATCAACAAAATACTACACAGACAAACCCAGACATACATGGCATTTAAGGTCTGAAAGGAATATTAGGTGATTTTGTCTAACCTCCTCCTTAACACAAGCCATAACATTTCACTTGCACCTGTAGTGAGCCCAGTAATTTTCATTTGGCTTAAGTTTGTCTTCCAGAAAGGCATTTGGTCATGATCTGAAAAGATAACAATCTTCTATTTTCCTTAGCAGCTTGCACCTGTCATTATTCACTGTCACTGCTAATTCGTTTCCAAATTTCTAACTTGTCTAACTTCAGCTTGTTATGCTTTCCACTGCTCTGTTAAGAGTCTTTTATTCCTCGTCTTATATCATGGTTTTCCATATGAGGAGAGATCTTGTGTCTCCTTTTGGATAAGCTGATCAGGTTAAGACCACTGAAAGTGTCATCTCAGGAGATGATCTACAATCTCCCAGTAACACAAATACCTCTTATTACCCCTGTTCCCATACCCTCTTTTAATGGAGGGCACCTGAGCTATGTTATGTTTTGATCTACATGAATCCATGGGTCTGGTGTCCCCTCGCAGGTAATTTTGATCATTCCTAGCAAATCAGCACATGCGCAGGGCAAGATGGTCACCACCTACCTTTAATGAAGCCCAGTGTTGTTTATTTTAGGAGTAATGCCTGACAGAGAAAATAAGCTATATATGGTAAACTGTTTACACGTGGTTGACCTAACCACCAGCTGTAATGCTTCAGCTTCTTCTGGTGCTGCTACAGACAGATGTGAACTTGCCACTTGTTGATGCCACTTTATGTCTGCGTGCAGTTCCTTTGCCTCATTTTAAAGCTCTCCCAGTCCATTATTCTTGTTGCATGCAAAATACATCTCCCCTGTGAGGAGACTTGCATATAGCAAATTCTGCAGCTTAGTTTACCTGTCAGTTTGCATTAATTATTCCTCTTTTATTTTTCTTATGCAGCCTCAAGTAAGCCGGTGTCTGTTTCTCTCTTACATGGATAGAATGATAGAGCTTACCAAAAATATATTGTACCTACTCATAAATGTGGCACAGGTAGGGCTTTCCAAGGTCTCACATCTGACAAATCCAAACACAGCATTACTATAGACACCCAGCAATCTGCATAGCCATTATTCACCAGTTTTTCATACATCTATAGGTTGTATTTACTCTTTATATCATTAATGGAGGCAAAAAATTGTAATGGGTTTTTTTCTGGTTGTTTTTTTGTTGTTGTTGTAGGATGGGATTTTCTCCATTATTTTGTACATTTTAAATCTGTAAGTCAGAAAATAATTTCCTCTGAGTAAGTGTAAACCTGAAGTGCATCTTCATAGGGTACTTCGTAGTTGCACTTGTGTTTCTCCAAACTGGTTGGTTTCCCCAAATTCTCCCAAGGCTACATCTGGAGAACTGCTGGGAGAATGTAGAATGCCCCCAGTGCAGCCGTACTGAAGTAGCCTGGTGGATCTTTTAGATTGTTTATAAGCATGGAAAAATTTTTTTAAATGAAAAAATGACAAAATTTCAGTTATACTCAAATATTTCCTGTCAAAAAATTATTTTGAAAGGCATTTTCTAACCCCAACATGCAATTCTGTGACTATTTTAAGTGCAATGCTTTTTTCAGCCTCAGCTTTGGGGATACATGAGTTACCTTGAGGTTTGATTTTGGTATCGTATTATAGAATTTATTGTCAGAATGTTATTGGTTTTTTAATTTAGATAAACAGCGTTTTACTGCATCTTACAGTTTCAAGGTAGTTCATGGAGGAAATGGGGAAATACAGAAGGAGTGATGTTAAATAAGCCAGTCATAATAAATTGTTTGCCAGATGTGTTGTGGAATTTTGGGTGGAGTTTGTAGAATCCCAAACAAGGGAAAAGAAGGTTGGGGAGTCACTTCAGAAATCAAGGAATCTGAAATATTGCCTGAATTTAAGCTGCCCTGGGAAGTGAATTTAGCTGCTTTTAAGCTTTTCAGGAGCTAGTGTGAGAAAATCCAGCTATTAAGATGGGTTGGGAAATGGGTAAGTCTTGCACCTGCACAATGGTGTGTAGTTCAGCCGTACCGCATTGGGCTCAGTGATGCACGTGTTTGAAAATAACGGTGTCCTTCCCTTGCAAAGTTCAGGGGTCTGTGCACAGGCGGAGGTAAAACAGCCGTCGGCAGGGCCCTCCTGGCCTGGAGGCAGGCAGTCTGCAAGGTATTGGTGTTGCAGCCTAGCAGGTGAACGTGTCACCTGTCCTGGGTGACACTCTGGGAGCCTGCATATTTTCCCATGTGTTGCATCTCACATTGTTTGTGTATCTGATTCGCATCCCTCTTGAGGATGTACCCAGAGCTGGGGTGCAGCTATGCCATTATATTTGGATGAAGGGGAGGGTAGCAGAATGTGTTCATTAACCTAATTAATTTCTTCATTGTCTCTACATTGACCTTTGAATCCATTACCACTCTTGTTTGCTTTTCCTGCATGTTACAGGCCAATTTTCCCCACAGGCTTTGCCTATCAAGTTATTTTATAAACAAACGGCTTCTCTCTGAAGGGAGATTTCTCCCCAGAGTTCTAGTGGCAAAGTCTAAACAAACAAGCAAGTAAAACCACTTTTAGTAGGTTTAACAAAAAAAAAAAGGCGTGCTCACTGGGTTTAAAACTATACCAGGTGTTGCTGTAGTTAAATTAATGGCTGCCTCCTTGGCTTTGACATTGAAAGTCAAACAAGGAGGTTTTTTCCCTGCTTACAGGGGAGATGAGCATGATCTTTAGTTTCTTTCAGATTTTCCTAAGTTACTAGAAAGGAAGCTGCATCTATCTTGAACTCTTTCCAAATATGCCTTTCTGTGGAGGTCTGCAAATCCCAGCAGATACTGGGATTACATTTTCCAGGATTCCTTCTAGATGAGATCAAGTGAAGATGTACCCTGTGCAAGTCAGGGTCCTTGCTCTAGGGCACCTCAGGTGATCGGCAGCCTGGACTCTTCCCAAACCATGGGCTTCCACCTGAGACCGCTTCTCCTCGCCTTTGTCCCTCAGCTCTGCTTTGTTTAAAACAGTCTATGAAAAGGGATTTTCTGACTTCTGGTACGTCCCTGTTCTGTCTTAAAACATAAGTGTACACTTGTACAGCCTCCAAACTGGGACAAGGAAGACTCACAGACTCTCTGCTTCCCTCTTGAAGGAGGAATAGAAATGTCAGAGGTTTCTGTCTTTTTTTTCAGCAGCCTCTTTAGAGCAACGTAGCTGTAGGGGGTAGACCTGGAGTAGACGCTGAGTTTTCGTACCTTTTCTAGTTTGCTCTTAACCAAAAATTTACTGGTTATCTAAAATCCCACCAGAACACCAAAACTGTTATGTTGTTTGCATGCCTCTCCTTGTGTTGTTTTTGGATTGCAGCATGAACGGCAGCATAACAGATGTGTGTACCTTCTGTGCATTCTTGGTTTTTTTCTTTATTTGAAAGTTCCTGTCCTGACCTTGTAAAATCTAGGGCCTTTCAGAAAAGAGAAATTAGGGCCTTTGGTTTCCAAAATCTCTCTCACACACAGACATCTGGGTACACACACCCATACTGATTACATTTTGTTTATAAAGAATTTGATTTTTTTCCAAAGCATTTCTTAATGCATTTTAAAGAGAAAATTAAATATAGTATATGGTGTCATATGAATTATTAAATGTTTTCTTTAGTAGAACTTGATGATTACTCTAAGTATTACTGGCAAATAGAAAATCTGTTTAAATTTGCGAACATGGGCTTCTGGCAGAGAAGAACATTGGCTATTTGGGCCTCAGCTTCCATACAGTGTGAGTCAAGTGAAACTTGGCACTAGTTGTACTGTTTAGTCTTAAAACATTTTTTATAAGCCTCCTTTTCTCTCAGTGAGATCAGATCAGCCAGTGAGATGATATTCTGATCAGCATGGACTGGTGTTGTAGTAGTCTGTGGAAGATAATTTTAGAAACATTAATAAATTATACTTTGAAAGGAATAAAATGATTAAAAATCCATCAATTTTCCTCCATAGATTTGTAATTCAGTATAATTCTTAAGATTAAGGGCAGGGAATAGCCATAGAAGTAAATTTTTTTAAAGTCCATGCTGTTGTTAACTTGATTTTGGGTTCTCAGCCTTCCCAAATGCAATCTCCTGACAAAATCAAGAGCATATCTAGATGAAAGCGAAAGATGTAGCCAAAGCTTGAATCACAACACTCCAGTCCTTCTAGATTTCTAGGAGAAGTAGACTTGACTAGGTCTTTGGGTGCAAGATGGCAATATGAAAAAGACACCTATAAATTAAAATTGAAAAAATACATACTTCGCGGGTGTTGGAGCTGTGGGCAAATTTCTACATTGAGCTTCTGAACGGTTCAATTCATCCCAGAGAACAGAGAAGGAATGGAGGTGTTAGGTTTTCTAAAGGCTGTCTTGCATCTCTCCTTACCCCTTCGACATCAATACAAGTTAGGCCATTCCTTTCAGTGCAGTGAGGAATCGTCCAATGATTTGCTTCTTAAGAAACACATTCACAGGCTTTAAATATAACTGAATTTTCTAAGCAAAATTTTAAAATGCTTTTCTTAAGTCGAACTGAATTGCTGTTTGATATTTACCTGCCTTATTAAGGTCTTTCCTCACCATATGTCATCTTACATGCTGTCAAGATGCAGTGTGAATTTCTTCACAGCAGTAAACAAAATTGCAGTAACTTAGTCTCAATTTCTGGGTTTAAAAAATTAAGTACTGCAGTCTGAATTGCCAGATACCCCAAAAGTGGTTTATTTCTTCTAACCAAGTGTCTTGAACATGGCATGTGCCAAAAAAGGACAAGATCTCAGAAATGTGGCAGAACTGAAGGGACAGGCAGTGCCTGTACATAGCTGAAACTGGGCGTAGGTAGTGAGCGTACATGTGCTGTGCATTCCTCTAGGTCAGATGCCAAACAGAGTAGATCTGAGGACTGGGTCTGTATAGTTATATACATATACATTATGTGTATATATACTCTGCTGGCATACACCTTATTTCCTGATTCTGTTACCTGCTGTCTCCTCACTTAGTCACTGACTCTATCCCTTCATTCACGTGGCCTCAATGAAGTTTTTTAGTTGTTAAACACATGGAGTACCTTATGGAGAGAGACTGCTGAGGAAAGCAATAACTTTTTTTGTTGCTGTTGAAACAATGACTTTTACTTGGACTGTACTTAGCTTTTAAGAATAATTGCTGGCTTTATCTGAAAATAAATACATGTAAGTGAGCTATAATTTTTAGAGTATTTAAGTACATTCTTAGAACTTCATTCCCTGATCCGGCAGAGAACTACAAAGATTATTAGGAGTCTGGAGCATCTCTCTTATGAAGTAGACTGAGGGAGCTGGGCCTGTTTAGCTTGGAGAAGAGACAGTTGAGAGGGGACCTTATCAATGCACACAAACATCTTTAAGGGTGGATGTCAAGACAATGGGACTAGCCAGTGCAGTGCAACAGAACAAGGGGCATTGGGCACAAACTGAAACACAGGAAGTTCCATCTGATTGTGAGGAAAAGCTCCTTCACTTCGAGGGTTACAGAGTTAATTTGAGGGTAACAGAGCACTTAGGTTGCCCAGAGAAGTTGTGAAGTCTCTTTCTCTGCAGATGTTCAAAACCAGCCTGGACATGATCCTGTGCAACCTGTTGTACGTGAACCTGCTTTAGCACAGGTATTGCACTGCATGGTCTCCAGAGGTCCCATCCAACCCCAACCATTCTGTGACTCTGTAACTTAATTGGGTTAGCATTTTCCAAAATGTGTCCCTTCCTCTTTTTTCATTGTTCTGTCTCTGAAGCCACTGGAGTTTGTCCTGAGCTGAAGTACCATGAGGCCTAGGTGGATCTTCCAGTCTCTGTTAACTTTCTAGTCTCTGGTTGGCCTGTAGTGGAGTTGTAATACTGAGCCAGAAAAGGACAGGAGGGAAAAAAAGGGAATTTCTGCTCAGGATCTTACTATTTCCCTTTTTATCTGTAGTTTTGACTGCTTTTGAAAGGTGATCAAAAAGCTGTTCTTATACCAGAAACCAGCATGTGCTGTGAGGCACACAACTGTTTTTCTCTAGTCTTGCCCTAGAAGTCTTCTATTCCTCCGTTCTGACCAGCGCCAACAGAGCTGTGCATTGTGCATCTCCATGCCTGACCAGTGGCTCAGTTTCTCTGAAGCTTGGCTGGTTGCACTTTGGCTGTGCTGCAGAGCCCCAGTCACAGGCAGGTGCCAATGCATGAGATGCATCAGAAAAGCAGGACACAACCAAACACCTGGTTGTGGCTTCTTCACCTGGTTGTGTCACTTCTGCTTCGCTTCTGGTCAATCAGAAAACAACTGATATGTGAGCAGTTGTCTGGAGGAAAAGAAGAGGAAAAAGAGTGAGGGAGAAGAGCATAGGGATGACACAGGCAAGGGGAGTGAGGAGGAGAGAGCTGTGACATGGCAGGGAAAGGAGAGCCAAGGCTCAGGGTATGGGTGGCAGGGAAGAGCTGCGCAGAGGACACGTCCAGCGCAGCGGATGGGGACAAGGACAGTGGTGATACAGAGGAGCTACTGGCCTAAGAGCGTGGCAGGAAGGTCGTAAAATCAGATGGGAAGATGCCACATAAAGGACTTCTGGGCTAAACCAATATAGACAACATGTTGGTCTGGAGATGTGATATCCCTGAAGCTGAAAGGTTGCGTATGAATGCGCCAAAGAAAAAAAAGTGGAGAACTTCTTCTCAGTGCAAATTGTAAATATAGTCAAGAATTACTCTTTTAAAAATTGAACTTGGTAGATTTTATCAATTTGTGCCTCAGTTTATTGCCTCATGATTCAATGAGACATTATGGATGCTACTGCCAATAGCAAAGTGTAGCTGAAGCAAAAATTAAATCCTTCTGGCCTTCTACTAGCTTTTTGGTATGGCTTTCCCTGAAGGACTGGTGTTCTTTGCTATGAGCATGCTGGAAGTAGCAGAGGTCAGTCAGGGACTAGAACCATTAGCCAGGCTTGATTGTAAATGCCATCCAAAAAAATTTCCTGCTTAAATAAATGGTATTCTCTTCTCTAGAAAAAGCCTACTAATATGCCCCAAATAAAGTCTTTATCTCAAAAAAAACCACCAAAAATGGAGAAGTAGAGAAAGGAGGGAAAGGAAAGAGAAAAAGGAGGAGGGGGGATGAAGGGAAGGGAACTGCTTGCCATTTATATTAGTGTTGTGTAGCTGGGGTAGTGACAGAAATTTCCTCAGGAATATCAACATAATTTTTTCAGATTCTGTCTTCTCACTCTGTCTCTGCATTCCTTGTGGCCCTCTTCATCCTTTGCATTCTTTTCACCAGTTTAGGGGTTTTGTACCTTGCCTTGCAGACAGAAAAAATATTTTTCTAGCACCAATCATAATAGCATAAGGGAGACAGAATCTCTGGCATACTAACCTCAGGATACAGATCATTTTAATCCAAAATTTTATGAAGAAGGACTTTTCTATTGGAAAGGAAGGTGTGTTTTTATTTTATTTCTTCATTGGTCCAAACAACAGCACCTGTATATAGGTCTGTGGGGTTTTTTCCCACAGATTATTACTGTAGACATTTTATGTTAGACATAACACTAGAATTACAAACAAGTGGTTACCATGACGTTGTTTTAGATGTGTGCTGAGCCCTACAGTTGCATTCATGTTGCTTCTCTTTATTTAGTGATTTATAAGCTGAATGTTTTCTTACTAAATAGTGGAATTCAGTTTTGGTGATCATCACTTCTAGTAATTGCCTGGCTTCAGCAGAGATCAAATAATTATGTTCCTGAAGCAAGTCTTTGTTTAGTCTTCATTTATGTCTCCTTCTCTATAGCTCCACTGTAGTGGCAGGATGGAGGGCAGCTTCTTCAAGTGTTTCCTTGCTCACTGCTCACCAGCCGGTGGTATGGATGTGTCTTTGACATGGACAGTTTGGGTTCACAGTTTTGTTCTTCCTTGAGGAACATGCTGCACTGAAAGGAAACTTCCCCTTTCATTACCCAGCCCTTTCTCCTGGCATTAATGATTTTTAATTTTTTTTTTTTTTAACTGTGGGGAAAAACATTTTCACAGCTCTGAAAAGGGTTCATTCAACCTTTCCGTAATAGTTCAAGTGGTTGGTTTTCTTCTGGCTTCTGAAATACATTACAAATCACAATCTGGAAAAAGTTCTAATATGGTTCCAAGTCTTGCTGCTGAATTTGGATACGTTGCTGGGACTTACTTTGTAGCTCATCCTTAACAACTGACAAAATATTTACTCGGCACAGTGCAAAGAAGGCGAACTTTCTCCAAAATATTATACAGAGTTGGAGTCAGAACACAGACAATGAGGCAAAAAATTGGACCTGCCCACCAGGCCATTAGTTGAATAATTTTCCAGAATGTCATGAGAAAGAGCTTCATGAAATCAGTTGCTGCATAGCTGCTTCTTGTGATACAGGAGTGGAGAGGGCAGCCAGGTCCCCAGTAGTGAGGACAGCATATTGCAGATACTGAAGTGTTAAGTGTATATTTGCACAGGCAGTGCCAGCAGGAAATGTTCTTTACTGTTTATTAAGCAGTTACTTCATAAAAAGGTGGTTTCTCTAAACTGATCTTCTGCATTCAAAATGAACAGCAAAATCTTTAACCCAAGCTGGATCGGAGTGTTGTTTCTGTTTTGGTATTTTTAGAGTGCTAGTTTTCCCCTGGGGAAAGGATTATTAAACTATTAGAACCAGACTGGAGTTTTTGAAGTGTGGTGTGATGTTCATCTCTTAGTCTAGAAAATGTGGGGTTTGTTTCACGGGTTTCACCCCACTTTTTTCAGAAACCATGGAGGGAGAAAAATTGCAATAAATTAACTTCAGTACAGGAAAGCCCATAGTGACAAAACTGTAAGTCTAATAATAGAGGCGGTTATGCTTTTATGTTGTCTTCATCTCATCCTTTGCAAAAGAGCCTCCTGAGTAATTATATTCCATTGTCTTTTTGACAGTGGTACGTTGTTGTTTTAGTCCAAATAATACAGGATATGTCCCAAAATAAGATCACGTCTCACTATGTGCTTAAATGCAGTACACTGTGGTCAATATTTCTGGCAGATTCCTTATTCTCAGTGTATTTCCCCCCCAAGAAAATATGTCAGACATGATGAGGCATAATAATTCAACCCTTCTTAAATTAAGGAGAAATGTTTTCATAAAGCAAGATATTTTTGACAGTCTTAAGCTACAATAAACTTATCTTACAACCACGTTTATATCCATCAATGTCATGTTATTGTTTTTCCCATCTTGTTAAAATAATAAGAAATATACTGTCCCAACTCTCTAAGAAACAGCATGGCACAGCTACTATAGCTATAGAGATTTGGAGGGAGGGGATAAGAGTGAGGACTTTTTTTATTTATTTAATAGTTTATACATTTGTCTTTGATAATAGCAATCACATGAATTGGCATTTTGGATGACTTAATTGCAAACTTGTCTGTTGTCATCTTTTTTGAGCTCCTAAGAAAGCAGATTCTTTGATGGGTCCTCAATGATCCAGATCAAAGGTGTTTGTAAGACTAGGAATAACGTGCCACTTCCATAGGCAGTGAAAAAGCAAAGAGCACTGTCATAGACTTGTTTAGAAAACCTGTGAAGAGTGCTGACTTTTCATTTACCCTGAGGCTCTGAAAAACAGACATGGATGTCTTGCAGCTGACTTTTTCTCGGAACTCAAAACATTAAAATGCATTGTGTAGTGGTTTTCAGTCACTTGCTTTTTTTGAGATGTTGTGTAACCTAGAGAAAATAGGGCTTTTCAGGGTTGTTTAAAAGTTCTATTTATGGTACAGAAAACATTACAGTCCAAGTTAATTACTATTTCAGTTGCTGACAAACTGGAAGCATGAACAAAAATGGAAGATAAAGTTACCCTTAGAAGGATTTTGTCAATTACTCCTCCAGGGATACAGCTGAATTGTTATTATTTTTATATAAAACAAATGGGAAAAACTCTGTGCTGTATTTGAATATAGTCTTTCATTGGTAAATAAGAACAACATACCCACAAATCAAACAACATTTCCTCAAAAACCCAATTGAGATGAAATAATGAAATAACTATTCAAATTGCTATTATTCCAGACACCAAACTATCCATACTCAGGAAGCATGGAATCAGTTAAATCTTAAACAACTGAACCATTCAAGTTACATCAACCACATTATTACTACTTTTGTTTTGGCATACTGTTTTATCAAGGGTTGAGATTTTCAGAAAATGGCATGAAAAGGTTTGCCCACACCTTTTTTTCTTAATATTAATGGAAGATGTGGGGTCAAGCCTCTGGCAGCTCTTTAAAAATACAGGCTTTTCAAGAAAAACACAGGGAATTTTGAAGGAGAGGGTGGCACATTTAATAATTTTCTCCCTCATTTTTTATCCAGGCTTCAAAAATTTTTTCTGATGTGATAGAGAAATGTTGTCCAATTATAGAAACACATTACTTTCTTCCATTGTGCGTGAAAACAAAACCACACAGAGAAACCAATCAAAACACAAGAACAAAAACAAGAACAAAAACCTTTGTGTAACTCTCAGTTTCTCCTGATAATTGATAAAATTAATTGATAAAATGCTCATATTTTAAGTTCTTCCTCAAACCAACTGAGTTAGAGATTTTGAAAACGTGTAAGAATCTGAAAAAGTGAAGTAAGTCAGTATAGTGGTCTACAAGGAAAGATCAATGTTTCAGTTCTGTATCTTCTGAAAAAGAAAATAGGACTTAACATACCCATACAGCACGTGAAAGCCATTGCCTTTATAATGTCATATACCAAGTGCTTGTTAAGGACTTGCATTGCCTCCCTGGGCCCCGAGCAGTTCACCAAGCTGAAAGACTTTTAAGTGAGTCAGGACAGGGCTGTGTGGCAGCCAGAAGGGAACTAGAGCTCACTGATGCTGCTCTGCTGTGTCACGTATTTGGAGACAGGGTGTGTGGGAAAGAAATGTGAAGAAGAGTGTGAAAATGCTCTTCTTTGCCTTTTCTCATAGTGAGTTTTAAGAAAATGCTACTGTTGTTATTGTGGTTTTTATAGCTCTTTTATTTCATTTGTTCTTTCCCTGTTGTGCCAAGCTAAAGCTTGTTGAGAAAAAAGAGAGAAGAGAGTGTAAATTGCATCCTCTGATTTGATCTCACATTTTCACCTGTAGTGGCTGAATAGTGGGAGAAGCTGAACATGGACAAGGCTGCTGGAGCATTCCTCCTGCAGCAAAGAAATTACTCACAACAGAATATAACAACGTCCTTTTCTTCCTCTACAGCTGCCATTTGCCAGCCCCTTGCGCCATTTATATCTGAGACTGATTTAGAAGAAATGTGGTAGCTAGCATATGTGAAAGCTGGCTCTTTACAGAACTCTTGATGCTGTGGCAGTGTTGGTTGAGGTTGCCCAATGTTGCTTCCTTTCTATACCAAACTGGATATGGTTATACTTCTAAAAGTATTTTTGTCACTGTAGCCTATTTTGGTCAAGGAATTTTCTGCCAACACAAACAGCCTGTGCAGAGTTAGGGTCACTTGGAGTATCTGTGAAGATACATCTCACAGTCTGCTTTATATTTTGGGAGACTGACACCAGTGGCTTTAGTTAGGACCAGGTAGCGCAAAAGGTGAAGGGTTTGTTTTTGCAGGCCAGCACTTGCTCTGCGTTTATGCTGGCAAGAGCATGGGTGTGATGAAGAACTGGGCCCTTACTGTCACCTTTAAATTCAGTACAGCAATCTTGCTCTCGCCTTCAGTATGGCTTCTTGACCCCGACATGGACAGCCTTGAAACATGTCTCTCAGCCTGTTGAGAGAAGGTCAGGCATCGCAATGTTTAAATCCCGTGCTTCTGTCTTCTGCTCCAGCACAGGTCTTGCCCTCCCTTTACATTCCTACTCTGTAATGAGGGTAGTGGTCCAGTGGTTGTATTTATCAGTGAAAAGCTATTATCTAAAATAAACTACTACCCATACTCCAAGACAGAAAGTATTATCTAATACCCATTTCTAGTGCTTGATGTGCTTAAAGACCACTTTGTCCTGCTTAAGGAGTGAATGCTGTACTTGAGATTGTGGAAGTCAGACTGTTTCTGGTATACATATTTTAATTGATAATGTATTTGACAGTGGTATTATTGTATGTCAATTGCTGCAGGAATCTAATAAATTCCACGTAAAGACTCAGACATAAATATGATTGTCTGTAATGAAAGCATGTATCTTTTGATTAACAAGTGTAGCTCCTTAACTGAGATGTTTTGTGCCTCAGATGTTAATAATTTACTGCTAAATGTTTTCATATTTTTTCATTTTGATTTTACTAAGACACACTATGAATGTATCTATTGCAATTAGAAATGTTTGGAATCTCTACTTGAAAAGCAGTATGGAACATAATCTTTTCCAAAAAGCAACAGTGAACAGTGAAAGAGCACATGAAGTCAGAAACGACTGCTATTTGGACTGAGTAACTGGCATGTTGTGCTTTACTTCAGTTACGTCCATCCCTCAGTTATATTTTTCAGAATTTTTAGAAGTAGTACCAATGTGGAGCAATTTTCTCTATTTATATTTATTCTGTCACAGTATCTGTCATCAGGTCTGTGCATGTAGGTAAATTGCTTTGTTTGGTGGGATAATATTCCTGCAAGACACTATATTCTCTTTTTGCCGTAGTCTTAACTGGTTGATTATGTCCTTCCAGTAAAAAAACCATCAGAAATCTTCTTAAGCAAGGTTTTTCCTGACTTTTCTTCCCTCCTCCATCTGGAACCTATACATGAACATCCTTTAACTATCATGTTAGTTTACAGGAGCTAAATTTGACATGGCATGTAGCACTGTCATCCTTAACTTCATATCATCATCTGTTGTTCTGGGTAGCATCAAGCTCCTTTAAATGTAGTAGTCTTTGTCTGCCCTAATCTCTTCACGGTGAGTTACTTTCTACATATTAATAGACAGTAATTTTGTGGTACAATTGAGGCTGTCTTCAGCTGACTTTTTTTTTTATTTCTATATAAAATTTCAGGGAAAAGAATCCTTTCTTCCCCTTTAACCTTTGCAAACAGTATTATGCTTTGTACTAACTTTGGAAGCTCTCTTATTTTGCTGTTCTGTGTGGCTTATCCGACATGTCCGCTTCTTGGTTTAACTAAAGAAAATCCTGTAAGTCCCTCCCTGACCATGGCCTATCCTGTAGCATTGCCTTAATTGCTGTTTGGAAGTTGGTTATGTTCATGTCAGCCCATCATTCCCTATGCTTCCTTCATAATTAGGTATTTTTAAGGGTGCAGAGAATACAGTTGGCACAGGTAGTTCAACTTCAAACAACAAACCCTACCTGTGTACAGATCACATCAGTTAGATCTTTAGCAGTAATCCTGTACATAGCAGTGAGTTTTGCTTCCAAACTTCAGAAGACTTCATTCCCACCTCTTTGGTTTGGTTTGCTTTGCTTTGATTTGACATTGAAACATAACTAAGACCTATGATGAGTAGCTAAGTATCATAAAATGGAGCAACAAGCCCCTGAAGTTAACATAATTAGTGAAAAAAATGCTGGATAGGGCATGGAAGATTTGTCATCCAATCCTGTTAATAGTAATGATGCTGCAAAAATATCTTTAGAGACTAAGAGTGGAAATGTGATGGACAAGCTGGTGAAAAATCCCACTGACCTTGGTGGCTGGCTGCAAGGCTGCCTCTGGTGGATAATTCCCATTTGAAAGCCCTGGTTCCTCTTCAGATGTGCAGAACATAGACGTTGTATGATGGTCTGAACTGAGGTACCAAGGGATGGGTAAAGTAAGCACATCATTTTCATCCTGCTCAAAAAACTCAGAGACAGGTGGCATCGTCAGTATCATATATAAATCTTCTTCCACAACAGGAAACTGGCAAAGAGAGAAAAAGGTGACTGCTGTGAAGTAGGCTTTCTAGGTAGGTTGGCTCTGTGATGTTTGTGTAATTTCTGCTGCCTGTGAGCTAGAATATAGATATGATAATAAATATCCCTTTTCAATGTTAGCATCCTATGGTGTGAATTCTTGTTGTAAAAACTTCAGAATGATGTATGGATGACAGGGAACCCACCCTTCCTGCTCATACTGTGTTTGCAGAAAGTTTCCTTCACATGTTTATACAACTTTGCAGTTCCTCGGAGGAGAGAGAAAAAAATATTCAGCTGGTATACTGAGTATACTGAGCTAAGGTCACATAAGAAAAACCTTTTTTACTGTGAAGATGGCTGAACACTAGATCAGGTTGCCCAGAGAGGCTGTGAAGTCTCCAGCCGTGCTGATAATCAAAATTCAACTGGTTGCTGCCCTGTGCAATTTGCTCTGGTAAAACCTTGTCTGAACAACGAGCTTGGACTAGGGGATCTCCAGAGATCCCTTCACACCTCAATTTTGGAAAAGTCTATCCTGTGCTTAGAGACTTAGGAAATGAATCTTTCAGACCATAGAACAATGCAGATAACATCAGTCCTGATTCGGGTGGCCTTTGCTTGACTGCATATGGCCTAAAATGCTGTCATTTGTCTTTTGCTATTTTCCAGTATGAGAAGTAGATCATTGCAAGCCATCATTGCAAGCCCAGGAAAGCAAGAAGCCAAAGTATGCATTTGCTGAGCTGTTTATTTGAGCAGAGGTTCTGCAGCATAGCAGGGTAGTTGCAGAGGTATGTCTGGCAGAGGTGTCAGGATAAGTCCATTACAAGCACATGGGAAAATTACTAATAACATGTGAGTGGGCAGTGCAAAAGCTTTAGCAGATGCAATAGCAGCATGTGTTGCTGGCCTTGTGTGCCCTTGGAAAACTGTAAAATACTTCTCCATTGATTCTGCATCTCTTGTAGGCAGCTGATGAAATGTCACTATTCTTCAAGCACAACATGCCGAACCATCTCTGTAGTAGCTGCTCTGGAGAGATTTACAGCCTTTGGAGCCTCGGCAACACAGATAGGGAAAGGTTATCTTCATGTCTCCTCTTCTGTGTCTGCTGATGGGGAATTGCCTCTCACTGGCTATATAGGAGAGATTTATGGCCTTTACTCTTCAAGAGCGTACGATGTAACATCTACCCCACATTGTCAATGTTCAGCAGGTGTTTGGAGTTGCAGTTTGAGTGACTGATCAGACTTCAACAGGAGAAGATGTGACATTGCTTTTAGAAGTTGCAAGTATTTAATTTCATAGGTTTTCACTTGCTTTAGCTGGAGGGTGAGAAGAAGGCATTTGAAACAGCTCGTAACTAAATAATTAGCTGAGGTTGATGCTGTGTGTGTAATTGCTGTAGATTACAATTTAATTTTGTGCTGTGCTTGAAAAGGTGTCTGTCTTTCTTTGAGTATTTGTACATTTTAGAAGCCTTCTCAATGATTAAGAGGGATTTGGTCATGGTTTTTGGACAGAAGAGAAGGAAAACAGTAGAGGCCAAAGACAAGTGTGATTTTTCCACAAGTATTTATTCATAAACATGTTTAAAGGACAAAGCCAGGAAGGATGAAGAGAAAAGTATGCATTGAAGTGATGTAGCAACTAGAAGGGAATCCTGTCTTGGTGTGAAGGATTTACTCAGTGAAATCCTGGTTACTGAAAAAACACCAACCCTTTCAAAACTTAGACCTGCAGAGGTAGGTAGAGACTTTGTTAGCATTTCAGTAAAAGAGTCAGACATGAAGACTGTTTAAAAAAAAATCAATTTTTTTGGTATTTTTACTTTTTCGTCACCAACGTGTTCTTTCCACTGAAAAGAACAGTACTCTTAGATTAAGGATGCTGTTTCAGTGCAATCATCAGCTCTTGGAAGTAAGAGCTGCAGGGAAACATGATGAATAACCACATGGCTAGCCTGTAGCCTAAAAAAAACAAAACCTGGAAAGACCATGGCCCTGAGCAAGCTAAAAATTGCTGAATTCTAGACCAGTACAGGTAAAAGCACAATACCTATAAGCAAATTGTTAAAAAGGCACTAGAAATAGGTAGTGGGTTGATGAAGCTGTGACAAGGGCTTAAAAAGAAACAAAAGAGGTGGCATGGGTCATTGTGAAAACAAACAATAGATGAAAATGGGTGAAGCAACAAAGCATTGCTTTTTGTTCCAAATGTCTGGGACATTTGGAGTTGCAGACGGAGCGAGAGTCTGGATCTTGATGAGAATGTGGACAGGATCGATTAATAGAGACGAGCCTTTCTTAAAATGAACAAATATCTGCTTCCCTAAAATTGCTGCACCAACAAGTGAGCCAAGGACATGATTTAGTGCTAAGTAGGGGCAACAGGACCTGCTTCCTGCACATGCCCCTGTGTGCTCAGGGAGCAAAAGGAACCTCCAGTCCCTTGCAGGGGTGAAAAGGAGTAGCACAATTTGGGGGATTATGTTTCCCCCAAAACATAAGTCTCACCTGAGCTACAGATAAGCTATTCTTGGCTGCAGATACAGAGCCTGGATTCCTACTCTTCATCATCACCTGAAGAGCAGCTCAGGCAAACTTGGTTCTGGCATGAAGAGGGGAGGCTGTGTTATGTTCTGTCTCAAATCCATCCTCTCAGGAGGCAGGTGTGTGGATGTCTTTTTCACCAACATAAACAGCTTGAGGAAATAAGATTTCTGACAGCCCATGGAAGTTGTTACAGACCTCGAGTGAATCAAGCCAGGTAATCAAGCTGATAGGGAGGCATCAGAAAGATGAATCACTGTTATTTATATTGGGTGACAACTAGAGTCCTCCACCCTTTGTGCTTGGCACTGTACAAAGCATACACTAGAGGATGATCCTTGACCTGAATTCTTGCTGTCTAATGAGAGTATGGACAGCTACAACTTGTAGAAGTGGGAGCAGGGTTGAATTTTACTAGCTGAGATCAGTAATGCTGGTTCACTTCTGGAATACTTTACAGGTCCACAGAAGGTTATGGTAATTGCCTACATGGTGAAGTTGCTGCATGTGGTTTTCTGACAAGCATGGCACAAGAGCTTTTATTCACACTTTAGCATATTAGAGCCAAAATTCTTGTTGGCGTGATCTTCTCGTCCTGTTGTACGTTCCCGCAGAATCTGATTATTCTTCCTATTTAGGTGACTTAATTTCTCTTTCACTCTTAAAGACTGATTTAAATTTTAGTACTTAAGTGAAGTATCTGGGATTTATAGTGATTGTGACCTGGTACTTCACAAAGACAGTGATGTTATAAATAATGAATGACGAGGCTGCAGATTAATACCACTGAGATGACCACAGTGCAACCGAGTGTTCTTCTTACCATACATGTGGAGCCACAAATCTGTATTTGGATTTTTGTAAACACTCTTTCTAAAAAAAATTATGATAAAAACAAAGCATCCTAAACATGACTTGCTGGTATTTGTAAGCTAGGTTTTTCCTTATTTGTTTTCAGTTATGCTGAAAAATGCTCAAAAGATCAGTGATCTCTTACAGCTTTTAAAACCAGAAATTAAGTAGCTGTCTGTTTCGGGGACAGAGAGTGATTCAGATTCAGGATGTTTCTTCTTCCTTGCTACTCTGATCATGCACACCTCCAAAGCTGCTAATAGTATTTCGTTTAGCTGTTTTATGTAGGGTGTCATGTCAACAGTTTTCTGTTCTGCATTTCTTATAAGGACAAGTTTCTTGTGTATCTCCGTTTTTCCGTCCTGCTGTCGGCTCTTGTGGTGTCATTTCCTTCTGTTCTTGTTTCTTCCTTCCCACACACCTCCCTTCTCCCAAGTTCACAGCATGATTACAGCCTAGAGCCTAACCCAGAGCTCAAGTGGAGCAGTTTGCAGCCACAGGGAGTTGCCATGACCGTAATTGAGATTGACAGAAAGAATAAAGCTTTCCACTTTCATAAAGCATCTTCATGGCTACCATGGGAAGGTCTGTGATGTATGGCAGTAGCCCTAAAGGAGGCTAAAGGCATAGGCATAACATGAAGAATGCTTCCTGCAGCATATTCAGATGCCAGACAGGACTTTTTCCTAGCCAGTCCAGGAGTTTTAATGGGCAGTCCTAACCTTGCTCACCATTCCTTTTCTGTTTGCACTGTTTACACAATTCAGATTTAAATAGGCACATAGTACCTCCTTGTTAAAAATGGAATTCCTCTTGCAATTCATTTTTTCCCTCCCGCCACAAGCTCCACTGTGCCTGTGCAAACACCTGTGTGCTGCTCTTTGCCCGTGACCCCTCTGCACACAGCCACAGCCTCTGCTTTGCATTAGCAGCCTTGCTTGAGCTTGGCATACGCTGTACCTAACACTTGTAGTTTGTATTAGTGTTCCCTTTTTGCTCAGTCTGTGTGAGAGCCCAGCAAACAGGAAGGTAGCCACCCTCTTATGTTGATAGTTCTCCGGTGGCAAGCGTTCTCACCCTGTCGTCCCAGCTCTTCTCAGCCAGTTGCACCATATTTAGGGCAAATTTGAAGCTCAGCCAAGCTGACAGTCAAAGTTCCCCTCGACAAAGCCTCCAACAGCAGGAGGCTCCCGATGGTGTTGTCATTCTCATGCCTACTGCTCAGGTTTTTATTTTTTGCCCTAACACATGGGATATGCTAAACATGAGATGAAGGAATGGGTGGTTCTTAGATTTCCATCATGAAATATGATACATATCTGAGTGCTACAGATTTTGATTTTCCTTTACCAATCATAGCAGCTGAAGCAGTGGTCCCTACAGTGAAGCTGTATCATGATTTCTAGTCCAGTTTTCTTTTTCAAACTGCTTGTGTATTCCTGAAACTTTTGCTATCTGAAGTACTCCAGGCTTTATCTCTGTTTTACTTTGAATAAAGTCAACCAATTTTTTTTCACTTTTCTTTGAAAAATGATTGAAGACTCCCTCAAAATCAAATCAGACGAGTTACAAAGTTTGTTAGCTGTGCACACAAAGTGGCTTCATTCTGGAAACTGAAACACAGCATGGAAGCAGCCTTTGGTCAGACATCCTGTATTTCATTGCCACTGGCTTTGGCTTCATTAGTCTCCCTGGCAAATGGTGAATGTGTGGACTTGCTAATTGTTTCAGTGAAGTTAAAATAAGGAGTTTACTCTTCCTTTGTAGACAGGTGAATGTTGTCCCTTGTAGGTAAAGCTTCCACAGTAGTCAAGAGGCTCAATAAGGCTTGTGTGAGTTAAACTTAACTTTCTGAATCTTCTGTGGCTGTGTTTCAATACATCTGTGAGCTCCATATACTGTAGCTGTACTCAGGCTTTGAGATGGGTGTGGGAATTAGCCCTCAGCCCTCCAGCTGGCACTGAAGTTGTTGTTCACGTAGCTGCATGTCAGTCTTCAGCTGCTTGGAGCTGTGTATGGAGAGGGGCAGGGGCCTGACCAGTTCCGTCAGCAGCTGAAGCTGGCTTGCAGCAGCTCGAGTCTCCCACAAGGGCATCCTGATACCCTCTAATCCTGTCCTAGAGGGGGACAAAGCGGGAACTGCTAGGCTCTGTGCAGAGCAGCTTTACACTGGCAGAGTCCTTCACATGGAGGGATTTCCTGCAGCCTGTTCATTATTGCTGGAGTGGAAGGACACAAAGGCAGCTTGGTAGCTCCAGGGATCTGGATTCCAGACTTCAGTGGCTGTGTGGGAGGTCTGGGGGTCAAAGGCCCAGACCCAGGCATGCCTATATGCTCTTCCTCTTGCCTGTATCAGACTCCCATCTCCTTCCCACTTCCGCAAAAACTCCTGGATGTTTTGAGAAAAACTGCACATTGCTTGCCTGGCTGTCCGCTGCAAGGGTATGGGAGATGAGGTCATGTGGGAAAAAGGCTCCAGTGGAGCCAAGAGGAATGTGGAATTTGGGCAGCAGCCAAATCCAGATTACTTTTACATGGCCATCTGCACCTGTGTTTGTGGGGGCGGAGATTTCTGATGCTGTTGAACTGACTCAGCAGTTGTACACACAAAGGCTGGCAATGTTTCTCCCCTCTCCTCTCGTCTGCTCAGTGTCCCTGCCAACACCCCATCATTCCCATCCAGGTGCAAGTAATCTCTATCGAAAATCAGAAGAACTCATCCCAGGAACTGACGTGAGACTGATAGCGGAGGAACAACTGCTGAGGTGCTCCGTCCAGAAAATACTGGCTCATTGTGAAAAACATGCCTGTCTGTAAAGCACCATGCCCTGGAACTGTGGTCTGGAGGGAACAGCACACATGGTTTTCTGTAAGCCTTGTCCTGCTTTCAACACAGGCCCATAAAAGGAGGTGTTGGTGGTAGTGAGGGGATCTGCTCTCTCCACAGCGCCTGAGTGGACTTGTCTATACTGGGACCGTCTCTGAAGGATTTCCTTTAGTCTCAGTTGTGGCTTGGGCCTGTAGTGCAAACAGAAACAGAAATCACTGGGTTTTATATGCACCACTAGAAGTGTGCTTGGACTTCTGAAGACAAAAAGGCTAGATACATGTTCCAAGTAGCCTTAAAACAAAGAAGAAAATTAATGCATAGATGGATGTAGAAGAAAATTATAAAAATAAAATATAAAAAAACCACAGAGTGATAGAGATGAATGTAGGTGGCAATATTGCCTCTTGGTTTGCAAGAAGGGAAGATTTTTCTATGTCTATGGAATGAGCATCACTAGCATCTATACTCTTCTCTGCATTATAATCAACCAAGAAGGTAAATTAGGGACAGGCAGAAATTCAGAGAGCTATAACCAGCTCCCTAATGGCCCTGCTATCCTTTGTGCGGACACCAACCTGACACAGAAACCAGTGAGGCATGTATTGTTCTCACACTCTAACTCCCTTCATTATGAGGTATTTGAAATAGTGCTAATAAGCATACTTTTCTGGCCCTCAAATTACCGACCTCATGTTATCGGCCATGGGAATTCCACGCTCTCCGGTGAGATAGTTGTGTTACCCAGCGATGAACTGCCAGAGAGAAAATATCCAAGTAAACAAACATATGCTTAGTGACCTAATTAAGCAGAATGTTTATATTCCATTCAAGTATGAGACCATTTCAGTTTATTTCCTGCTCTGCATTCTAATTTTGCTGTCAGAAGTATAAACAACTGGCTGTGGAGGTTTTGTCTCTCAACAACTGACCCCGTCAGACATTGAAAATACAGCTAAGATACAAGGTGTCAAGGAGTGTCAGCAAACCTTTCACGTCAGAGAGAAGTGGAAATGGTAATTATTCCACTGATATCAACTTAGTTCCTTATATTTTTCCATGTCATCTAATAACTTAGTTAAGCATCCTATATGCTTAGGAAAAGAGAAGTGTTTTTAATAGAGTTCATTGGCCAATTAATTGCAACGTATAGTAAAATAGTCACAGTATAATGTTTTATCATAATTTGTTGGGCAATATCAGAACAATAGGGCCTAATTTTAATAGCAGAGCAAAACTCTTTGTAGAGCAAAACTGTTTGAGGGTAGTTCCTGCCAGGATGCAAGGTTGTCCTGCCAAACTCAATATAGTCTCAGATAAAGGCCATCCACATCTGTGCCAAAGGATATGCAGAAATGTAGGCATAAATACATGCACAGTAGGTCTGTGCACCGCTTATCTCAGGTTTGTATGTCCATGAACTTAAATTGCTCCAAAAGTAAAATTGAAAAGTGAAGAGAGAAGGGCAGTGTGAAACTGATAGGGAAAGTGAGAATTTGCCACTTAGGAAGACAAATATGGAGAAGTTTGATGCAGTGTATAATTAGTGCAATCTGACAAGGAAGAGGCATTTACAGGATGTGTTGTGTCAGTTCTTTTTCTAGACAACATGTTAGTTACATGCTGTAGCAGTGTAGTAAAATGGCATTTATTTATACATAAATAATTAGGGAAGCATGCAGCTTTCATAAAAGAGCATGCATTTGGTCTAATACTGCCATTGTGGGCATGCCACTAAAAACTGGCTGTTGTTTGAACTACTCCTCAGCTGGAGTACTCCTTCAGGAGTGGTATGGGCCAAAGGGCTTCATCAGATGCAGTCCTGTTAGGTCTGAAGCCTGTTAAATCAGCACTAGAAATTTCTATCAGTTATGAAGTTCAGCAGTGAGTCAGTGATGTTACCTGCTTTGGGGGCAGAGAGGGTATGTATGTACCTGTACACAAATTGATATCTATGAAACAAAGATGTCTTTGTTTTGTCTATTGGATTAGCTATAAATCACTTAAATGGGACAGTAGGAAAGTGTGTCCTGTGCTGTAAATAACAAAGGAATACACTGGCAATCATCATAAAAAAGTACCATTTCATTGACATATATCACATCAGTGAGTTCATCAGTTAACCAGTTAAACATGCATGAAGCCCCATGAGTGCTTTATAGTCATTTTGAAATATGGTTGTATACTTACTTACATTTATAGAAATATAGTGGCTTTTTTAATAATATACAGGAGTCCAAAATTTGTAGAGATATGTTTGTGTTTGTATACATATTTATACATTTACAGTTTAATGAATAATCCAGGACTACAATCATGTTCAGCCCTTATTTCCAGTCTTTCAATATAAGTAGCATCATCTGAACCAAATATGAGGAGGACTCTTCCTCTCGTACCCTGCTGCTTACACAGAAAAAAGCTCCAGGGATGGGGGGAAGTCGTTCTTCAGGCTTCTCCCAGCCTAGTTCTTTCCTCTTTTGATGTCCTCAGATGCTCCCAAGGACTTTGGGGGCTTTTTGAGCTCAGCTTGGAGCCGCCTGCCAGTCCCATTGGGTGCCATTTCCTCTTCAAAGAGCTATTCCTGCAGCTGCTCCCTTCTGCGCAGGGAGCGGAAGCCTTTGAAATTGCTGCAGCTTTGCTGCACAGTCTGTTGAAACAGCTCGCATCAAAAAGGAGAGGAGGAGAAGTGCTTGTATCTGTTTAAATTAATTATAGAGGCTCCAGCAGAAATGTGAAGGCAAACAGAGAGAGGAGACCTGATTTGTGGGGTACTTCTTAGAAAATCGATTGCTAATCTCTGCATCGACTTTCTGCTCCTGGCACAGAATGAAGCAGCCATGCCAAAAATTCTTTTTACAGGAAATGTTCTCCAATGGGACAGACAGACGACGTGTGATCATCTCAGTAGCTGCAGTGCTGCTAGGGAGCACCACAGGGAGGTTAAATCTTCAGCTGCTTTGATAATGGGAAGGTTCAAACCTATGAACAACATGAAGAAGTCACCTTAAAAATTATACCAAAACATCAAATCTTTATTCTCAGGCTGCACAGTCTCTGAAGGTCCCCTGATCTGCCTGAGGGACCTGTTTGGCCCTGCGGCAGCCCAGAAACCAGGCCCCATAGAAGTCCTTTCTCTCTGTCTTCCATCATGTGGGAAGTGCTGCCCAGAGTGGTGGTCATGGTCAGCAGTGATTGCAGATGAGCTATGGGGAAGGGGATATTACATTAGGTGAGCGTGTGATGAGTTTCTTAGCCCCCTGATGGAGACCAGAAATTGTCCTGGAACATGCTGAAAAATACAAGGATTGAAACAGGTTGGGCTTTTTTCTTGGCCTCCAAGTCAGCTTTGTTGCCTCCAGGTGTAATGGAAGGGAAAAGGAATCTTTCCCTGCGTGAGGCACTGACATTGGTCAGACTGACAGAGTGTTAAACTGTTTTGACCAGGAGAACTGGAGAAGGCCCTAAAGACAGCAGAATATTTGCAGCCTTTCCAGCAGCCCTGTAAGGCTGAGACTCATGGCAAGTACATGCTGTTCTGTACACCAAATGAGAGAGAGATTATGCAGCATCCACCTTGAGAGGAGTTTGAACTACAGTGTCCTTGACTGTGTGGTGCCAGCATCCTTCATATGAAGTAATCAGAAGCAATGAGCTTAGGTTCAAATGTTATGCTAAAAAGTGGGTTCACTCTTAACTGTAAGATGTATCAGAGGTTTTGTCTGAAAGGAACTGACTTACAGGAAGATGCCCGGTCTGCATGTCTGATTAGGGGAAATAGGCAATATTTCCCTCTCATTTTTTATTCCTTTGGCTTAATCTTTGTGCGTGTATGTAGAATATACTGGAAATTAGCTTAGCAGTAGCAGTGCTGGTGCTTTTTTACATCTGCATTCAGTAATACAGGCAGACTTTGAAAGTAGATGGTTTGGGTTTCATTGCTTCACACATTCGTCAGCCATGGTTCAAGTCTGCTGTTGCTTTGGCTTAGGGGTCTGGGGACATTGTGCCAACAGCAGAAACTGATCTCAAGTGCCGGATGTGTGACAGATACTGTGGCATGAGCTTCTTAGGTGGCATCTCCTAATTCCTCATTGCCCCTTGAAAGGATGGATGATCTTTTAGCCATAAGGTCTCTAGTTCCTTTGTCCCAGCTTTGGGGCTTGAATTGCTGCTGGTTTTAGAGTCATGATAGAGTTGGATATGAGCAAATGCTGGAATACTGCTGTCTCGACATTTGAGGATTCAGGGTTCATTGGACCCCTAAGGTGTATGCACCACTTCAGGAAGAGGAACTCCATGGATTTTATTAAGCAGCAGATATTTAGGAGGCCAAAGCAGGGTTCTGAGCTTCTCTCATTAGAAAGAAGCAGTGTTCAAGATACCAGGCTTGGATGCTTCTGGAGTTGCTGTCCATGGATAAATGCTCTTTACAGAAGGAAAGACATTTTCCAGCTCTGCCTTGCAGCATTCTTCCATGCTTTTGCTGAACTTGGAAGAACAAGTTAATTTTGGGGCAATAATGGAGATGGCTTTTCTCATAATGTACCAGTCTTAATGGCATATTATGTCTGCAGTGTTTTTCTCTGCCTGGTACATTTGGCTGCACTAAATCAGAGTGAATTTATAATCTTTTACTTCTGGAGGAGGTGGCAGGAAGGCAGATGACTACAGTACCTCTTATAGAATATTATTGTAAAAGAAGTGTGAATTACCTCCTAGCCTTTCATGCTGTTGAAAAATTGATTTGAATGACATTTTCAAGGTGTTGTTTCTAAGACATTCAGTAATTGCCATTCATCCATGAATGGTTAGTGAGATGAATAACAAAAAGTTGTTTAGGATTCATAGGAGGAAGTGTTAAAAAATAACATTTGAAAAAAAACCCTGGTTATGCTAAATTCTCTTGTATATCTAAACGGCACCAAGGTTATCTAAGTGGTTTTAGGTAATCCAGTAATTGTGAAAAAGATTATTTGAGACATAGAAGTGGAAAGATCACGTCCATTTGTGTGTGGACTCTTAAGAGTTATCTGACATGGGCAGATGCATATGATATTATGGCAATGTGGCTTTGAGGAAAATAAAGCTTCCTTGCTGGCCATTCTTTAGGCAGATAAAATATAGCAGCATTGCCTCTGAGTTCATTCATCCTTTCAGCAAGCAAATGTCAGAATTCAAACATGGCAAAGAGAGAGGAGGGAAATGAGAGTGAATCTTAGAGGACTTCATCATTGAGTGGAAACCTTGAAAATAATTGACCTGCAAGGAGACATATACTTACTGGGTGGTTGCATGTAGGCTTTAAGAAAAGCTTACAATAGATTTCTTTCTGGAAATATTTCAAAGAGGTGGTGTGCCTAAAGAAACCAAAATACTTCATCAGGATTTGAAGAAGATCCATGTAGTTCTCATGCACACGTGCTTATGGGTGAAAACAACAATGTAAGTTATTTTGAAGGTGCATGACACTTTAAAATTGCTGGTGTCTTAGGCTGAAAATGGAAGGAATTATATAAATACGAAACATCTCCCTGAGCAGCACTGGCACAGCATCAGCACTGTCTGTCTAACATTTACCCCCCATTAGGGGCTGGCAGTGGGCAAGTTCCTGGGAGGGGACACAACCAGGCCAGCTGACCCAAATTAACCACAGGAATATTCCATAGCATATGACAGATATAAAAGCCAAGGGAGGGAGGAGGAATGGGGGGCATTAGTTATTTTACATTGTTCACCTTCCGGAGCAACCCCTGTGCATGCTGAAGCCCTGCATCCCAGGAAGTGGCTGAACATCACTCGCCAATGGGAAGTAGAGATTAAACTTTTTTTCTCCTTTGCTTATGCACATGCAAACTTTTGCTTTAGTAAAATGCTGTATCTCAACCTACTGGTTGTTTTCCTTTTTATTTTCTCTCCCCTGTCCCACTGGGAAGGGGAATGTTAGAGTGGCTTGGTGGGCACCTGATGGCCAGCCAAGGTCAACCCACTACGGATACATACATCCTACATGAATATCATTAGCAATGCTGAGCTTCCATCCTGTAGGTCTGATTCCCAAAACTTATATCTGCACGAAAGCAATCAGTAAAGCAAATATTTTTTGGTTCCTTACAAGAAAGGAACTTGTGCTAAAGGAATAGGTTCCCAAGGAAATGCTAAGAGCACTTAATAAAAAAGTCTTCTACCTATCTCCTTCTGTAATATCTGTTTATAGAGTGTGCTTTGACTCACCTGTTCTCCATCTGCTCTGTTCTGTCTATCTGTGCTTTTGCCGTGCATACATCTGCTCAAGATGCAAGGTAAGTTGGCCATCTCTCACTGAGAAGTGAGCAGAGAGCATAAATATTTTTTGCCACATTAATAGCAAGAACTTGCACTTGTGATATGCCGTGCATTTCTCTAGTGACTTATGCACTTTGCCTACCCTCCTTATGTTCCCTGAGCTCTGGATGTCCAGTTGGTTATGTTTTTGCCACTGCTTCCTTTTTATTTTCCTGTCCTTGCAAGACTTGCACAGTGTTAAAAATGCCAATGATGTGGTTAATTTCGTTTCTCCCATTACACATTTTAAAATAGAACATCCATAAACAATAATGCTTTTTCTCCAGCCTCCGTAGACTATCCTCCTTGGAGGACTTCATAGCTGCACTGTCTCTATAAAGCCTGCCTGTTAATGTGGCTGTGAATGAAGCAGCACCTTGTCTTGTGTGTGATACCAGAATAGGGCATAAAGAAGAAAGATAGGGCAGGGAATTTCTTTCCTATCAAAAGCCAGACAGATCTTCCACTGATAAAGACCATGTTAACACCCATATTCACACTGTTCAGCACAGGTGGAGAGAGAATGGAGAAGCTGAGCAACGTCCAGGCAATGTGAGGCTGGAAGCAGAAAGGGGAAAAGGGATTTTATAGAGAAAAGAGGTGAAAGGTGGGAGGAGAAAGAACACTTCAGCTTGTGGTGGCTCATCCAAATGAAGTTGGCTGGAGGTTTCCCTGCTCTCAGTACAACCAAAGCACCAAAACAGCAGTTGAAGTGATTTAGGAGTCCTTAGAGGGCAGAAAGCATGGTATCAGATACTGAAGACTTTTACCATATTACAATTAATCTAATTTTTGTTTTCTCACTTTCAGTTTGAAGGACTATTAAATACATCTGGAATTGATAAATGAATGAATAGACTGCCATTTACAAATCCTCACCCAAAATGAAAGAATGTGGCTTCCTATTAAATGGGAGATTATTATTGTCCCAACATAGGCAGCAGCATTAGCAATGAGTCCAACAAAATTAAGGAGCTTTCTGAATGCTTTGACAAATAGAGTGCTAATGGCCTTGATGAAAAATGACTTTTAGCAAGATCTTCCAAATACTTCCTCCAATTTCAACTGTATGTCAGTCCCACTACACACATCTGTTCTTCTCAAAGGAATTCTAGTAAGCATTGGGACATTTTATCAACATCACTGGTCAATTACATTACCACCAGATCTGGTCACATGTTAAATTCAAACAAAGTTATGGTTCACAGAGACAGAAAGCCTACTGCTTCATGGGCACTGGGGCTGGAAAGGTCATGCCAAGGGGATCACAGCAGGGCACCATCATTTTTTGCCTTCCTGCTTTTCTAATCTGGGCCACCGTTGTGCTGGGGACCTCAGAAGCAGTGCCAAGATTCCATTACAACTAGGGTTCGGAGAGACAGAAAGCCTAAGGCTCCAGGAACACTGGGGCTGCAAAAGTCATGACAAGGGGATCACTTCAGAGCACCAACGTTGCTGCCTTCACACCTTTCTAGTCTGGGTCACCTGTGGTGATAATGGACCTCAGCCTTAGCACCGAGGTTCCATTATTGGTAGGACTAGGGTTAGAGTTCAGAAAGCCAGTTCAGCTCAGGGGACACAGGGACTGGAAAAGTCATGCCAAAGGAATCATGTCAGGGCACCAACATTGCTGCCTTCAGCCTTCACACCTGTCTAATCAGGAACACCCATGATGATGGAGTGAGGGGAAGCCATATGAAGAGTAGCTGAGGTCACTTGGTCTGTTCAGCCTGGGGAAGAGGAGACTGAGGGGAGACCTCATAGCTCTCTACAGCTCCCTCATGAGGGGAAGAGGAGGAGCAGGCACTGATCTCTTCTCTGTGGTGACAGTGACAGGACTGAGGGAATGGCCTGAAGTTGTGTCAGGGCAGGTTTAGGTTGGATATTAGGAAAAGGTTCTTCATCCAGCGGGTGGCTGGGCACTGGAATGGGCTCCCCAGGGCAGTGGTCACAGCACCAAGCCTGGTAGGGTTCGAGGAGTGTTAGAACAAGGCTCTCAGGAACATGGTGTGACTCTTGCGGTGTCCTTTGCAGGGTCAGGAGTTGGACTTCAGTGATCTTTGTGGGTCCTTTCAAATTCAAGATATTCTATGTTTCTGTACTTTTTAATTTAAGAAGGTGTTTCTGATTGACTCAAATACTTTAACATTTTTTTTATTTTTGAGAGGAAAAAGTAGAGTTGTTTTTTACTTTAAAATTTTAAAAAAGGGCTAAATCCACATTATTTGCATTTCACAGAAATAAATTATTTTTTTTATTAACCCTTGCACCACAAAACCAGCTGTAAACAGTGGATTTTCTGCAACTCTCAACACTTAGAAAAGGATTTACTGGCCAGAAGGGCTGTTGACCTCTCCGAGATGCAGAGTGAGAAGGCCTCTCCACTTTCTGGCCAGAACAGTCCATCATCTGTCAAGTATGCTGGGAGAAGTACAGTAGAGATCTCCTTGAGTCCTTCTGCCTGGGGAAGGAGCTTGTGTCTCAGCTACCAGTAGAAGAGATCAGTAGGGGTTTCCTGAAGGATCAAGGCACAGGTGTTAGTGCTGCCACTTACACACTTTCATTATGTAAATAATTTATAGTTACAAAAACTCGGTTCTGTTTCTAAAACACAGTTTCCATTAGCTTCTTTAGACTTGTGGTTATTCCTAAAGGTGTTGTTGACTTTTCCTGGGAAGGGGAGATGGGAAACAGTACAGAAACTCCTTCACAAATACTGTGATGATGTTCCTGGCTCCCTAGTCAGGGAGCTGCATCCCTTCTGCTTTCTGAGATGTGCCTAACTGAAGACTTGCCATGAATCCTTGAATCTCAACCATGAGTCCCTAGGATGCGTGCTTCTAAGCCTGGGCTCAGGTTCATGGAACCTGTCTAAGTTGCCCTGAAGCTGAAGTCCATTGGTTTTAAGCCCCCAGTTGCTCTCTGCTTTCACCAGAAGAGAGGGATCAGAACAAGAATAAATTTAACAGGCAACAGCCCAAGTATTCCTCTGGCCTTTTTGTGTTCCCTCTAGCTTGTTTACATTGACATTTAGAGAGGCAGATGAACTCACATTTAATAAAAAGTTTTGAAATAATCCGGTTTGATTGGGTGCCTAAACTATTGGATTTTATCCACATGATTTTCTTCTGCTGCCATGAATGTAAGAGGTCACTACATTGATGTCCCTAAGTAGCTGTGCGCTTCCCACCAGTATTGTTCTGACTTTGACCTCCTGACAAGAGAGTATTGTAGCGGGCTGAGCCCAGTGGAAGGCATTGCCAGCACCTGCATTCCACTTCAAACTCTATCACTGTTTGCCATTTGCCTTGGTTTAGACAAGATGCTTTTTCTTTCTCTGTGTGCAAGTCTTCACTGATAAAGTGATTTTGTTTTTCTTCCCCACTGTCTCACAGAAATATTATAAGGGTTAATTGGAATTTTTATGAAGCATACTGACAGTCAGAACTTATTTTAATTAATAAGACCGTTACAAAGAATTATACTCTGGTAATCCTGATAGCTGGTCCCATAGGGTTGTCAACGGTCTCTTATTGCCCTTCTTGTCCCAGTTTGCTAAAAAGTTTGGGGTTTTGGTTTATTTCACTCCTTTGTTTTGCAGTAAAATAGCAGAATGGTAATTTATATTCTTGAGATGACAAAGCAGTGTCATGCGCTGGAGAATGTGTTAGAGATAGCTGTTTAAGTTTAGGATTTATCTAAGGACCATAAGGTAATACTAAGTCTTTTTATAGTAGTTCCTCTGCCCTTGGACATTTCATCAGAGCAGCAAGCTTTTCCTATTATTTTAATTTTGTTCAATAGTGAAGGCCATTAAGAAGTTGGTTATAGGGCTAAAGAAGCCTGCCCAACAAGGCAGGCCAATAGGTCAAGTAATTAAAATACAAATACTATTCTACTGCCAGGTCCCTTCTGCAGAAGTGCCAGTACAAAGTTTCGTAACCTATTAAGAATGCACTACAGCAGCAGCAGCAAAGGAGAAACAAGAGTGCCAAGTGTGTGTACATTATGTACCCTCTCTACCCAGCGCTGCTGCCAGTCACACAGGCGGATTTGATCACTTAGGTGTTCTTGCTGAAAATAACACTTGCACAAGACCTCGCCTAGAAACTTGCAGAAGTGAATTACACACGTGGGTGCCCCTGAGTAGCAGTGCTTAACTGCTTGCTAGCAGTGGCTCCAAGGTCTTAAAGCAAATATAGCCCTATTGGGGGTGGGGGAGATACCCTGGGGAAGCCCATAATGAATAAACCAACAGTATTAGGTAAGTCTCCTTTTCCTTGCTTTTGCAATGCTCTTAAGTCAGTCCTCCTCAGTCCTGGGAGAGTAGCTGCCATCCTTGTGGTCTCCACCATGAGCTCCTCATACCTTGTTGCCTTGGCTTGGCACAGGCCCAAATCTGAGCCAGTCAGTCTTTCAGCCAGCACAGCTGAGGTGGCTGCAGCTCCAGTTCTGGAGAGAGAGGCTCTAAGCAGCCTTTCTCAGCTAGCCTGCTGTTTGGAAGAAGTCTCCCTTCTCTCACTCAGACTCCTGGGACCACCTAGCCCACCGTGCTGGCTCCCACACCTGCACTGCAGCCTAATGCTCTTGAGGTGGTTCTTTGGTCTTTCTCTTAGCAATGGGGTTATCCTTAGTGCTTCATCCCAGTGGAAAATATCACTGCTATGGAGTTCAAGTGCTCTTAATTAAATGTGCATTTTCCCATTCCCAACAGATACCATTCCCCAGTATAAGGTCAATTAGATAGTCTCAGGCAGCTTGGGATCACAGTTATTCTCCAATTACACATTTGTAGTGATCTTCCTTGTTTATAAGGGTTGACTCTGCAATTCTTGCACTTGAGTACTGCAACAGAACAATGTTATAGCTAACACTATGAAATTCAGGTAGTGACTGGCCAGTCTGTTCCCACCTCAAAGGCATTTCCATAATCTTCTGCTTCAAACAGACAATCACACACCATTAATGTGACCATTAACAATGACGCAGACATGTAGAACTGGGGCTTTTCTGTCATCTTTCTGCTCCCCAGTTAAAAAATGGTGAGTTACATTTCTATAAAGAAAATACTGAGATTCTTTGAGAGAGAATACTCAAGAGAGACTTCAGAAGGGCAGAGGGCAGAAATACTGCAGGTCAGGTTGGTTCATCTCTCTTTCCTTTTCTGCTCTTACTCAAGAACCAAGGGGGTGGTATCAAAGACGATGTACAAAATGCAGCACCTTCTCACAGACCAAGTGTGTTGGCCAGGGAGTGGAGATGGACAAGAGGCACTGAGGGCTGACAAGACTGGGTATAAAGGCCGGTGACCATAGCGGCCAGGCCATTAGGGTCATGGAATCAAAGAGTCGCTGTGGTGGGAAGGCACCCATGGATATTGTTTTGTCCAAACCTCCTGCTCAAGCACAGTCAGCTGGAGCCAGTGACCTAGGATAGTGTCCAGTCAGGTTTTGAATACCACTGAGGATGGAGATTCCACAACCTCTCTGGGCAACCACTTTCCGTTGTTGATCACCTTCACAGTCAAAAAAAGGTGATTCTTATGTTTAAAGAAAAATTGTCATGAACCATTTGCATGTGTGGGTGACCTCAGTCCCAATGCTGGCATCCATCCCACAGCACAGAAGAGCTCAGACCAGCTGAAGCATACATGACAAAACTTTACAGAAGACTGATTGTACAGCTTTATGAGCAGGTGCTGCAAAGGAAGTTCTGCCTGGAATCCATGTGGCAATAGGAGAATACAGTTAAAATTTCTAGTACCAAAAAAATGCATTATCTTACTACAATTATCACCAAAGTAATGAATTCCTTAGGCCACATTTATCAGGGTTGTGGGATGGAAAGGGGTACTTCACTTTAACTCCCTTGGACCTCATCTGGGAGGCTGGAGCAGAAGTTCTTGAGGACTTTATTCCATGATAGGAGCTGTGGTACCAAGCAGAGTGAGAAGTCCTCCTTCCTTCAGGGTTCTCCTGAGTATGAGACATGAAACCACTCATCCCATTGCAACCCTGCTGTGCACACACTGCTCTCCCAGCAACAGGTGACCTTACACATGGTAACTGCTGTTGTTCTGCTCCTCTGCTTGCTAGGAAAAATGCTACTGTGTGGTAAGTATCACATTTTGTCTGCAGTTCTCCTTCCTTTTTCACATTTAAAATAGAAAAGCCATGCAGGTCACTAACAGCCCAGTGAGATCAGCCTGGCTGGGGACAGAGCTGTGAGGGAAGCAGAGGCATACCAACATTAAACTGAAGAGAGAAAAATCAGGCCAGAGTCTGCAAGAGAACCAAGAGAAGCCCATAGCTTTAGTACTATGGATGTCACAGCTCCACTGCAACCTGATAGTCTTGGAGCCCTTTGATACTATATATGTTCAGTATCACTGTCCTCTCGTGATGTTTGTATATTGCCCATCACTGTAATCCTCAAAAAGGTATTTGACAGCAAGAAAGGCTGTTTCCCACGGAAAGGTTTTTTTGTTTTTTCTTACCAAGCTCTGCATTATCTGTGTTAAAGCAAGATTACTTATGTTTACAGAGTTCAGAGTCTGAAAAAGTAATGAAATGTGAAAGACAAACTCTTTACAGCAGTGTTAACATCAGTTTTATTTGCATCTTCTATTTTACAGTATTCAGTAAATATGTACAGAATACATTTGCAGATTACGATATCAATGTCCACATTTTCTGAGAAAAACCAGATAAATAGAAATGTGTTCTGTGTAAGGAACGTGATTGAATTTTGCTCTAAAAGAAAACAGCACTTGTAATTTACTGATATTTGACACTATAACAGTATAACCTTAAGTTACATGATGTGTATTGTTTTCAGCTCTCATCTCTTGGCAGGGACGGTTCACAGAAGATATGAATGCCTTAGTGCAGGCATGGGTGAAAGGCAGAGCACCTGTCAGTCTCTGAATACGTTCCTCTTCTCCTGCCCTTCTCCCCAAATGTGTACCTTTTCATACTTTCCTAAACTGCACTTCAGCCATGTACTGTATTTGGATTTTAGAAAGAAGTGACGTTATCAGGATTCATACATATTTAAGAACAAGGACAAACACTATCTTGCATACTATACTGGTTAGTACTGAGATCTTTCTTAGTCCAAGCATTTATACGTGTGATTTAATATGATTCCATTTGTAAAAAGCATGCCACCCTCTTGAGACCCTTGTATTTATCTGCTTTCAATTACATTTGAAGTATTCTGAAAGTCTCCTATACTAATCCCATCCAAGTTGGAAGCCACATAGCTCATGCATGAGACTGTCAAACATGAGTAGTTGCAGATGTCAGTGCACCAGTGGCAGGAATCCAGGAAGATAGATCAAGGCTTAGTCACTGAAAAATACATGCCAGCACATCTCAGATACATAGCATTGTAGCACCTCATGAGGAAAACGTGTCGTGACAGGAAATCAATAACCTCTTGGAGGCAATCTGTTTTTGAAATATTCTTGATTAATTATGCCAGGGTGTGTTTGGCAACTTAGCCTGATCCAGCCTTAACCTAATGCTTTTTGCATGAAGCACTATTGTTACTAGTCTCATAAGTCAAATCTGACGGTTCAAGTTGGGTTTTAAAGGGTCAGGCTATAGATTTTGTAATGTCTTTGTGCCTGACAATCCTGTCTTTACTATGGTGTGTAGGCTTTTACTATCAATCAAAATAACAATTGTTTTAAGGTGAACAATAGCATTTAGAACTAATTGCATTTGAAGCAAAATGACTCTCCTAAATAAAGTGTGTCATAGAGTGGGTAAAGCAAGTAGGGAACATCAGTGTGTTTTTGTGGCAGAAGTCCTTCATTCAGGATGTTCCCCAGGCTTGTTTGCTCATGTATCTTCTTTGCAGAGAAGCAGCTCTAGGAGACACACAAGCAAGGCTGCATCTCTGTCCTTCTTCCCCTGCCTTTCTGCACAAACTCGTTTTCGCTCTCAACAAGTTTTTCAGCCATACCTGCTACTCCATCTGCCTTTCAACAAATGCAGGAACCCAGCCCATGCCTCATGGTTTCCCTACGCCCTCACCACATACCCCCTCTTCCCTGCACCTCAACACATGCTAGTGCTTTAGTCACTCCTGGTCTTAATAATCTTGTGATGCCTCTAGACCCAGCCTTGGCCTTCTGCATGCTGAGCACAGAGCGCAAGACCAGCAGCTGCCTTGGTGCCTGGCCACGGCTTGTCACCGTCTATTGGGTCACTCGGCAGTAGCTGCTTGGGTGCAGCTGCTGCCACACAGCTTAGCCCTGCGCTGTTGCACAGGCATCAGAGATGCAGAGCTGGTGGTAGGGTAGTGTTTTGGGCACACGCACTGTTGCTTGAGGAGCTCTTCCCTCATGCAGCTCTGCCTTGCAGTGGAGTATGTGCTGTTCAGAAGACTCAGGGCAATGCACATCCAGTAAAACTGGACAGACTGACAGAGTGTTGGTGGCAGCAGTGAGACTATTCTCACCTTAGTCTACTACTGCTTTCTGTAATACAACAAAAAAGCTTAGGAGGTTACGTCCTCTAGAGCTATTTGTTAAAGGAGTTTACATGTACAACGTAAAGAAATAATTAAATAAAGATAATAACAATGTCTGTGAGATAAATTGTTTGAACCACATTGCAGATAGTTGCAATCACCATGTGATAGACCAAAGTTCGACCTTTGGCTACCTCACCTACACAACACCCAATAAATCCAGTCCCTCGGTAACCACTTCCAAGATTTTAGATTTCCGAATACCATCAAAGAGTCACCACTTGAAAAAGAAACTGACAAATAATGGTTTCTTTATTTTCCCAAATGTGGAATTTCTTTCCCCAAATTATACTGGCCCAACGCCCAGGACAAGCAATATTTGGTCCTGGACCACTGACAGATTCAGAGTCCAATGTTTTCAGGTTAGAAAGAGGATACTTTGGCTATCACAAAGCCAAAAGTATCCTCCTGTGAAAGCCTTAATACTAGTCCTGGGAGACTTACAGAAAAACTTAACGTTAAGGTCACTGTTATAATTCCAAATTTTGCAATTTTTGAACCATGTTTTATAGTTTATAGATATTATAATTTAATATAGAATATTTTATGTACTGATAAACTTTTCAAGTCAGTTAAAGAGATTTAGAAAACATATTGATACAAATTATTTTCCCCCTTTTGAGGCCTTAGAGTCATGTTATGGAAAGATTTTGCTTTTCCGGTAGCGGAATACTGTTTTCCATATGAGTAATCTCGTTTAAACCATTGCTAAAATACATTTTCAGGCTCTCTTTAGTGATATTTTTGGTAGGAATACATGAGGTTCAATGACTTTACAAGCACTTTTTCAGCATGACCTGCAAATAAAGTTAAATATTCATTCATGCAAATTAAATCTTGGTAATACATGTAAAAGTCTCTCTCTCTCTCCTCTCTCTCTCTCTCTCTCTCTCTGTGTGTGTGTGTGTGTGTGTGTGTGTGTGTGTATAAACTTTGATTTTAAGGATAATTGTAAGAGACAACAATGTCTTTCTTTGCCTAGATAAACCTTTTAGCAAATAGTAGCTTGAGAAATTCTAGGGCAGGTGGTTCAACTGGCAAATAAACTGAGCAAAATATGTAGAAAAATTACTTTGCATAACACTGTGATTAATGAGTGCTCCTTGCACAGGATGTATGTGTGTGTATATTCCATGTTGTTAATAGCGTGTTTTTTCTAAGGATTTAATGGCAAAAATAAAGACTTGAGGTTGAAAGTAAATTAGGGTCTGCAGGGTTTGCTCAGCTGTGGCTGAGTGCACAGAACCAGGACTTTGTTGATTGTTTTGGATTTTAAAAGTCTCGTAAGGGTCAAGCAGTGCCTGCTGGCAGGAGCTGACTGGAGAGTTTGGGCATGGCACAGAATGAACAAGAAAGCCTGGCTAAGGGATCCCAGCAAAGGGAGAGAGGTGTTTTATGGGACATTACACTTGGCATGTGTTTAATGATATCTGCATACATGACAAGCATTAAAAGTAGTTACGTTGAATTAAACAAAGTTAAAGAAAATGGAACATGTAGCAATGCTGTTCCATTTGGCGACATGGCACTGGTTTTACACAGTTTTGCTATACTGTATGTCCTGTGTTAGGTCCCTACCATCATCTTGTTTTAAGTCCAAGTGACCAAGATTTTGTGTGTCATGTTAAGGTATTAAGGATGGGAGCTGCAAGAAAGCAGCTTGGAGCAGCAGGAGCTGAGATGGAAGAGAGACAGAGAGCTCAGAGCGAGGCAGCTGAAGAAGCCTCCAAAAGCAGAGGGGAACCAGGACAGGGGGTCAATCAGGGTAACAACTGATAGATGCTGAAAGGGCCAAGATGTCTCAGAGCTATAAACTTGAAGGATTAGATTGGCTTTCATACCACATTTTTGTTATTTCTCTATACATGCTTGCTCATCTTAGGCTAACACCCAGGAATGGAACTGAGGAATATGATGTGGTTCTTCATTCCTCCATAGCTACCCTACGTGACCTCGAGTGAAGCATGCCGTCTCCATCTTGCCCTTCTTCAAAATGAGGATAGGATATCCTGCCCCTACAGATCGGGGCTGCTGTGAGGGTACGTTTAGTAACGCTTCTGAGGCGCTGAAGTGCTTTAGTGATTGGCACTGTGGAAGTTCTATAGATAAATGCCTATATATAACCTCCCTGACACTAGCACAGTCATAGGGTGAGATCAGATTGACACTGCTATTTCAATATATAGTATATACTGCATGTGTCAGAAGAAACAAAAACAAAGCTGTCAACATCAGGTATGCGTGGCAAAAGTGATACAAATCCTCTTAAGTCAGGAATGCCATGTCCACTGTGTTTATCTACAGAAAAGAGGAAAAGAGGGCGTAACGTTAAAGAGGAAGTGTTAATTTTCAAAGAACTCTACACTCTCATATTGATTGAAAATGGTTATCTTTGGCTCTTATGTGTTTTGTGGCATTATAAGCTATTGGTCTTTGTTTAGGTCATATAATACTTCTTCCTCCCTCCAACCTACCATAACAATTAGCGAGCCGTCTGTGGCTGCCTTGGAGTGCATCCTGTGCATCAGCACATCTCATTTAATAGTCATAATTTCTCATTTGTAAGAGGAAAAGTGCTACCAGTGCTTTCAGTCTCATAAGGGCTCAGACTCACTCAAGGATTCCAATTTATTATGCACCCAGCTCTGATATCCTGCTGCTCTCTTTATGGATTAGGCTGCCTTGGTAGAAGGTATCATCCTTCAGACGACACATAAATACTCTCTTGCCAGCTGTTCCTTTCTCAGAAGTTTCTCGAGGAGTAAATCATAATCATGCCCCTATTTTACTCGTTCCTGATCTGGTTTTCCATGGTACTCTGCTAGGAGCATGCAGAAAAATGAGCTTTATTGCTGCTGTTACTCTACAAATGGCACTGACTACAACTGTAGGGATTTTTAGGCCTATTAGTATTGGTTTCCAGGGTGAACACGTTAGTCGTGGTTTTAAATTCAGAGGATGGGCATAGGTCAGTTTGCTGATGGTTTCTGTAAAACTTTTATCTCAAGGTGCTGCACAAACCCCTGAGAGGGAAGAAGGAGTGGCAGACAGACTGTTTCACTCATTCTGATGCGGAGCAGCTGTTTAGCACATAATCTTGTTGTGAATTCAGAAGACAAAGGGGAAGGGTAACATCCTGCTGATGGAAACTGTATTTTATAGGCAAATTTAAAAAGGCAGAAAGCAGAGGCAGCGAGCAAACACAGTGCTTTGCACAGAAGGGTGCAGAGAAGGGGGACACTGCCAAATTTGTACCAGCATAAGTCTCAGGCACAGTGGCAGTGTGCTGCAGGGTGGTTTCCCCAGCAGATGTTGAAGCAGCTACCCTTGCCAGGGCAGAGGCTTTGACATGGACACAGCTTTGAGTGGCAGATGTAGCCCTCCAGGTCCCTGGCTGCACAGGTTCTGTGGGTAAAAACCTATCTGCAGCCTCCTTGTTGCAGGGCACACCAGCACTCCCAGGAGGCTCCCAGTGCATCAGTTAAAATGTTGGTGGACATCAAAACTGCAAGGCCTCTTTTCTTGTCACTGGGCTTTCACTGACTCTTAAGAACATGGGCTGAATGTCATGATGTAGGCCTCAGAGGTGCACAGTAGTTCCATTGAACTGTCATATACCTTGTAGTTTTTAGTCTGACCGAACTGAGTAACAAGTCACAGTCTGTGGGTTGAAGTGAATTATAATCACAATTTTTGTGATCCTCGAACAGTTTAAGCATTTGTACCAAACTTCTGCGAGATACCTGGGCATCTGAGATGTCTCTGTAGACTGAACTCCTTGTCCTAAAGGTAGTTCTGGACAGTCAGTGCAGATCAGGAGGATGACTTGGGAAGACATCACTACCATGTTTGTGCTAAAGATACTATACATAAAGCAGTCAGTTTAACACCTTTTGAAAAGTTTTAACTTTCCATTTAAAACACAGTTAAGGAAGGGAGAAAAGGCCAAGTAAGGTACTGTTGAAACCAGTGTTAAAAAAAGCAGCACTTACTGGTTGGAAGATAAAATGTATAATCAGGCTTTCAAGAATGAGCACTTAATTGCCTAAAGACTATTACAGAACTCATTGTTAATGTACCTAATATGCATAAAATCTTTTTTCCAACTAACTGTTGCAGAACACACCTAAAATGGGGAAGCACAGTCCTCCATCAAAGCTCAGCTTCCCAAGCCAGCACTGCAGTTGTGGTGCATATTTGTAATGTGATTTTCTGGTCTCAAATGTCATTAGGCACATGTATACTATGTGGGGGGTGGTACATATTTTAGTAATATCTTCTAAAGAGTTATTAATGAGCAGAGTTTCTCTCAGGAAGCCGTGACAGTGGCTCTAGGAACTAATCCGCCTGCAGATCCCAGGATGGCTTTTTTTATAGTGTGTGCTAATTCAGCTTCACTCAGAGGTTGCTTCTGTGGAGTCAGTCTCCAGAGTGTCTTGTGGATCAGATTCTCCATATGATAACCTTCCTGCACATTTCATCCAGGCTCTGTGCATTGTGCTGGTTTCTCTGTTTTCGTGCATCATTACTAGCAGTTGGAAATTTGGCAAGCCATATTTCTTCACCACTTGTAGGTGATGGGTCCTTGGAAAGCAATGCCACGTGGTAGACACAGAATGGGAGGCGGATGCCGCTTTCTGCTCTGCTGAGACCAGCACTTCCTAGCAAAAAGATCTGTCGAAGCTGCCTTTCCGGCAGCAGCAGAGGCAGGCAGTGACGGGGTCTGAGCAGGGCAATGCTGTGGCTGGGTAGTGAGGGCTTATAGTCAACTCTTCAGCTCACAAAGTGGTCTTGACAGATGAATCCTTCGGAGAGGGGTGGAAAATGGGTCTGAGGGCTGCTGTCTTGGCACTCCAGAATAAAAAAGGATCTGCGGCTGGGAGGACGCCTTGCAGGTAGCTCCACAGTCACGGCTGGAGAAGCTGACAAGGTACATTTTCTTGCGAGTAGTTACTGAGCCCTGAAAAAGCTCAGTCTAAGAGCTCCTGCTAATGATACAGGGTTTGTTATCTCCCCCACTGCTGCCAGGCTGGGGGCTGGGGACTACCCTGAGCCTGCAGTCATCACAGGGAACATGTGCAGCGAGGGTTGCCTTCCTGGACAGTCTGAATGGTGCTCCCTGGTGTGGCCACAGCAGTGTCCAGCACAAGTCTCTTGTGTCAGCACAGTCATATAGGCAAAAGTATCTCACAGGGGCACCTGGTCTCAGTGGGAGGAGAATAGGATGTCCAGGGAAAAATACAGTTTTGCTTGTAACTACTTACTCCTTATTAAAAGTGCCTTATCAATATAGCATTAATTAGTAGTGCTAGCATAATTTACTACTATTACAATATTATACTAGTAATTATACTCTAATTATGTATTTGTTCTTTTCTTAAAAACTTTTAATGGTGCAAAATGGCAACTACTGGAAAGCTGTTAGAGCAGCTAATCATCCTTACCGTTTAAACCTCCTTTTTATTTGAACTTCCTCATTCCTTAGTCTTCTCTGAAGTGAGCAAGCCCCTGGAGATACGCTGGCAAACAAGGTGAGAAATGTGGTATTGTCCCCCTGCGTGCCAGTAAGTAAAAGGGATCAGTCCCAGAGGTACCAGTCGGGTGTGTTTGATCGGCACAGCGTGATCTTTAGGCAGGTCAGGGAAATATCAATGCTATTTTCTCTCTAAGCCTCAGATTCCCATTGGCCTGTTTATTCAGAAATCAGGTGGCAAAAACAGAGGATATGAAATCTTAGGCCCCCTGCAGAATACCCAGCCCTGATGGATCCCACTGCAAGTACATTTGACCCCTGATCATCTTCACTATGCTTCAGTCTAGAGTTTTAATTGGTACTGTTGGATAGAAGGTATCCTAGACTACAAAATTTCATGGTTTTTAAATGAAGATTTTTGGAGGAGCTGAAAGAGAAAGGAAATTTTGTCTTGGTTGTGGTTTGATAAAGCATCTGAAGCAGCTTTTTAGAGTGGCACTTTCACAAAAACATTTTAAACCAAAGTTCATCCGAATTTGTAAAACTGCAGTGTTTGCATATAGCATTGACATTCGCTCTAACAGACTGAGATTAAAGATACACATCTCTGATTTTCTCCTTACACTTCTAATTCCACTTTACTTTTAAAAGGGTTTCGTACACAAACTCTTCAGTGGCACAGCTCATTATCCGCTATTCCCCCCACCCCTTACCTTTAGAAAAGAGCAGAAGTGAGAATTTAGGAAAATAATAACCTATTTTATTATATAACCACAAGAATTGGGAGGAGGGAAAGGAGAAGAGTATTCTAGATTAAGGCTTGATTGCTGAAATTATTTTAACTACTTTTTAATTGGCAAGCTGTTGAGTTGTTATCATCAATGAGGAACTCATCAACAAGCAGTATTGAAAGCGGTAAACATTTACATGGAGAAACTGAGCTCACAAGCTCTGTAACAATCATCCATGGAGTGTAGAGCTAAAACTAAGTGACTGGATCACAAGAATACATTATACAAGGAATATCAAGGGTGGAGTTTGCAATTAATAGTCGTCGTTGTCTTCTGTTTTTTTCTCTGAGTAAGTTATGGGGGCAGGGGAGGAGACATTTGCACAGCCCCCCGCTGCTCTGCTTTGGGGGCTCTTCAGAGTGAGGCACTGATCTCTCTCTGCCTGGAGACCTTTTCCATACAGACACAAGATATGCAGGTGAATCTCCAGGGCTTGCTTTGCTCTCAGTCCCTGATCATGGATTCTGAAGGTCCTCTGCAGTTCATAGACCTCTCATCTCATGGTGGGCACCTTTATAGCAGACCACACGTAAAACATCTCTGCATTCCCGTTTAAAGGGATGGGGGTGGAACAAGTTGTTAAAAGATGAAGAAATTAAAAGCTCCCCTAACAGCTGTATTATCCACCTGACATTCTCCAAATGGTAGTCATTAATTACTAATGCCTTGAAAATCAGAGCAGTTATCCAATTCAATTATGTTACATCTCTCAGCAAGAGCATTTCCATTATCTTACCATTTCCCATTCAAACCATTCTTCTTTGCAGTTTTTAAAGGCTTAGACCCCACTGTGTTTCCTCTCAGTTGAACCTGTAATCCACACAAGGATATTTCTACTCCGTGCCTTTCCTATCTGCACACAGGTGAAAGTCACTGTGGGTTTACACTGTAATTATTGCAAACTTAAAAATCCGACTCTCCAGCTTCCCCTGAAACTACGTGACGGCAGAATGTGGCCAATGTACACCATAACTTTCCTTTCCAGTTGGTGATCAAGTACCTAGGGAAGGACTGAACCTGGATTAGGGCTTAGGCTGCCCTTGAAATCCTTACACCTGCAGGCCTTCCTGTGGAGTGGGCAGGAGAGTTCACATTCAGTCTTATCAAGCCCCAGAGCCAAGATCTCAACTGAAGTAATTCCCTTTAGATGCCAGCAATAACTTGGCCCCATGGAGGCAAGGCAGGGTATGCTTCTGGAGTCGCCACTAATGCTGGTCCTAAGTGAACTGTATATTCAGAAATTATGGGGTTTATTTCCTGGCACATTTATTCTTTGCTTATGTATATTTTCATGCCTGCCAGCACTCTGAAATGTAGACACTGAGTGTTTGGGGCAGGCTGGATGCAGTTTTTCATGCTGCTGACATTAATTGGATGAACAGGCCTTCTCAGAAGGGGCAGTGTAGGAAATGTGTATGGGAAAATGACAAAATAAGGAATTTCACAGCTAAATAAAGACAAGTGGCTGAAAATGGTTTTTACAGCTTTGGCTTTCATATGATTCATTTGGGAATCTAAAACTACTTTGCACAACTAACAAATTAAGATTCACAACACCTTTCTGAATATAATTGCTTCTGTCTTGCAGATGGAGGAACAGAGGTATTGATGCTATCATTTGAAAATATGTCCCCTTTTCAAGTCCCCAGATTGAGATACATTTAAACCTAATTCTCAGAAGCATTAAATACCTCCATTTGTATTCATTCATTTGGCATTGTTTGCACTTAGTCTCTGAAAACCAGATGCATTGCCTCCTAACTATAATGGTCAAAATAACTGAAGCGATCTGGCAGAGATCACAGAGCAACTGTAGGGCCAGACTGGGATTGGGACCTGTGTCCCTTCATGACACATTCCCTTTTTACTCACTGAGTATCTGCCTTGGATTCCTGAACAAAAGGAAAAGCACGTTCTGGACACTCAGCTTTCCTCTGCTCTCTCAAACAATTGGACATTATAGAGATTATACTGGTTGGGTTATTGATCCATTTTATAGTTATTTTACCTTGTCTTTCTAACCACCAAGAATTGTCTTTGGGTTTCTGCAATTAAGTTTCTTATTGTAGAATTGAAATGAAAATATAGAGAACCATTTGTATCACCTGGTTTTCCCCAATTGTTTTGGTTTTTTTCCAGCACACAACAGTTTTGCCCTTTGTATTAATCGAGATGAGAACAACACATCATCAGTATCCCAGCAGGAGCTGTGGACTGGCTGCAGTGTGCACCTTCGCTGTTGGCTATATTTTATGGTAAGGGCTGTACATGCTGTGTTTTCACATTGTATTGGAGGTTTTGTACTGCTAAATTTGGGCACATATTTCATTATGGATCTAATCGCTAACAGATTCACGCTGCATGCCTCGTTTGGTCCAAGACCTGGGCTTTGTCTGGTTTCCCCAGATGCTTATATTTTTAGAAAGTATATGCCAAACCTCACACAACAGGAATTTGTTGAACAATCCCATGTAAGCAGTGGTCTTTCCAAGGGTACATTTTTCAACCTTTTTTCAAGCTAAATGTTTTTCTTGGACCTTAGTTTTATTGCCTAGGGTTTTTGTTCTATCAAATAAAATTGAGAATAGGCAAATGATTTCCTGCATCAGTATTTAAGCGGCAACAGAAAAGATAGAACACTGTCTTTTTTCTTTACTAGTTCATAATTCTCTCTGTAAAATTGATTGCAGAATAAGTCAGTAATCCAAACACTTTAAAGTTTGTTTTAAGAAATGCAAATGTTGGTGAGAAATTAAACTAAAACAGAAATAATCTTTCTTATACAACATTAAATTAAGTCTTTGGGCAGTTTCTAATCAAGCACCTGACTTGTATGACAGAGTTAATATACCTTGGTCACCCTAGTATTTATTTTTCACTAAACCTTTCTTTTATTTATATTTCTCCTTTGATACCATCTATCCTTTATCCTTTCTGCAGCTGATGACCCCCTGTTTACTTTTCATGTTCTTTCTTTTCACTTCACAACATCTTTCTCTCAGCTCAGAAGGTATTTTCCAAAATTTCCACCAACCAAGTGAGATAAAACTAATGTGAGAGGAACATGGTCTCAAGGTAGTACTATCACACTGCTTGAACTATGCAATTTGTCCCTTTGGTCCAGTGGAAGAGAAGTCATTATTCATACATATCCATGCATACTGAATGATCATAAAATGCTATTAATCCATCTGAAGTGGGATGCTGTGTCCCAGGACAACAGCCACATTCTGCCATTTGCTTTTATGAACATACATATGCTTCTTAAAAAAGAATAATATTTGTAATTGTAAGATAAGGGCAGCCTCATGCAAAAAGGAACATGATTGTTCCTTCAGAAAAAAGTAATGATGTTTTTAACCCATATATAGTAATGCTTAACTGTGATAGTTCTTGACCTTCCTCTGATGGTACCTGGAGACAGATTAACAGAGTTACCTGTGACTTGACCTCCTCTGGCAACTCCTGTTTTCTCAAAATTATCTAAGTAGACACATGCAATAGTGTTTAATAAGAATTTAAAATTGAAACAATCCAGTTTTACAAGTGAAATAAAACCAGATGTGTCTTAAAATCTTTTAAGAATCTGTTACAGTATCAGTATGATGCTCATCTAGCTTGAACCTGCCTTCTACAGTGCATCTGTATCCTGCAGCTACAAGGTAAAAGAAAACTGTAAGACAAGTTAAGCAGGAGGAGAAGATTCTACATTAAATTAATTACTAAGCAGATACCCAGGCACAGACTATGGTCATCTCCCTTTGCTTTTGCTGTTTATTGGTTTTAACATATATTATTTTATTTATAAACATATATATGTTTATTGGTTTTAACATATATTATTTCCAAAATGGATAGGGCTACTCTCAAGTGATTCACCTTCTTCCAAGTTGTGATTTCTCTATAAATGGGCTGAGACAATCTTAAAAGTTCATTCTGCTAAATTATGCACATACAACCCATTTCTCCTTCTACTGTTATGGAAGGAGGCCTTTGCAGGTTAGTGGAGGCAGACACAAGCTACACTGTGCAATCCCTTGCAAGTTCTGCATGTCTTTAGCCTGCAGGTTCTGTTGAAGACTCTATCCAATATGTGCTTTAGCCTGCAAGCCAAATCTTGGTTCCATTATATCAATATGATATATCACACTCACAGGTTGGAAAAATCTACCAGAAAGTATGAAAAGTGAGGAGTTTGTCATCCCTCTCATTTAGGGTGTGCCTTCTTTTCACAGCTGAAATCCACTGTCTTCCTGCTGCCAAGTGACCACATTGCAGTAGAGACCTTAATCACTCAGAGGGCTTGGAATTACTAAATTCAGATTTATTGTCCTTGTTGGCGGAACCCTCAAGGTTAGCACGGTGTATTAAAATTAGGTTATACCTGCAAGTGACCTAGTTCCATACAGCCTGGTGGAACTTCTTCCTTTGTACCTAGGGTTGACCATGGGTCCCAGGCTGGGGCTTAGTTCGTGGTTTATGTATTTTTAATTAGAATGTAGGGATCTGCCACTTGAGAATTTGTCCTTTTGCCTATTCCATTTTCCCTCAGCAGAAGTGTTTTCACTGCAACTCTTAGAATAAAGTGAAGACAGTTGCTAATCAGATGTTCTCTATGTTTTGTTCTTGAATTTTGAATTCTCTTCCCATCTCAGCTGAAACTTTCTTACCATTCTACATGTTTTATGTATTGTGCTGCACTTTTTACTGGAAAGGAACATAGAGAAGGATGTTGTTTAGGTTTGATTCTGTGAATGCATTTTTTTCAACTCCAAGTAGAGGAAAATTTGTTTCATTTCATATGTGACTGAATCTGTCATGTATGAAAGAGATGGTGGAATAGCAAGTACTTTTTTATGTATAATTGGTAAATTAGCGAACTGGCAAACAATTCTGATAGTATCACTGAAACTGTAAGAACATAGCTAAATAACTTGATATCTCCTGAGCATGATTCAGAGACTTGTTTTCTGAGAAACATCCTTTCTTGAAGAGTAAAAGCTTTTCCTTTTTTTCTATTTTTTTTGCATTCTCTCCCTTCAGTTAGAGAGTTTTTGAGTAGGCACACTTAGCTCATGCACTCTCTGTGAGAGGGAGCTCTCCCATGCTCTTAAGGAGCTGTGCCCAGGCAGAGAATTCACAGACTTGCATTGCCTGTTGCAGACCATACATGGACTTTCAGGATCGAGGCCATGGGGTAAGATGGGAAAAGCCTATTGGCTTTATTTAGCATAGCTTGAAAAGGTCACAGTTTATGTTAAATTGTTAAATCTAGACAGTGCAAAGAAAAGTGAAGCGTTTGCCAGTACTACCAGAAAATTCTGCCAATGAGTGTATGGAGTTGGTTGTCAAGGAACAGAAAAGAGCTAGAAATGCGTTGCTCCTTGTAACAAGAATGACCTCATGGTAACTAATGTTAGAGCCTAATATGTCCCTAAAATAAACAGAGACAAATAAGTTTATTTTAAATGGTTTTACTTTTCCCTCTACTTTCGAGCACTTCAGGATGCCAAAAAAACAGACCCTAAGAATCTGACTCCACTGCCGTAGTCGTGCTGGGCTGCATGTTTGGGAGCAAAAGACTTGATCTGCTCTCTTGTTGCTATCTCAAATCCACTAGGAGCTGCCTCCACGTGTGCCAAGCTTGGACTTGATTCATTCTTTCATTCTTTTATAAATCTATTTAAAGAGCTTTTAAACTTTCATTCGAAAATAAAGTTTCTCTTAAAGTGACTTTAGGAGAGTTCCGTAGATTCACTGAGGGAGAGCATTTAGATGGGGTAATGTGCTGAATTCTACTTGAACGAATTTAAGAAAGGAATGTACACTGAGGATTTGGAATGAATTTGAAATTGATTCTATCAGCAGGCTTGCTGTAGGATTTCCACTAGAGATTCTCCATAGAAGGAGAGGAAGATCAGAAAGAGCAGATGTTGGCACAGACTGCTAGGACAAGCCTTGACATTCAGAAGAGAGGAGTGGTGGGTTAGAGTGTGAAGCTTGGTGAGAATTGACAGTCGTATCGATAAAGAAGGGCAGGACTGAGAAACCAGAAGGATTTTTGAGGCTGCTGGTGCCGATGGAGCAGGAGAGACACACCATGGCTTTGCTAGGCTGTGCTGAGGGTTTGTATGTAGGGAGGGGGTCATGCATGCTTTTGGAAGTGAGCACTGGGCGTAAAAGTTGAATAAAGATCAGAGGAATCGGTGGTTAGAGAAAACACCAAAAATGTAAAATGTCCAGGGGTCAAGTAAAGGAAATGAACTAAAGTCATGGGTTAAAAGAGAAGTGGGTAAGGAAACGTGCAGCTCGCAGGTCAGCAGCTTCAAAGCTGAAATCATGCAAGTAAGTGGGGAATGCTGGGACAGGGAGAGAGAGACAGACTTTGAAATCAGAGTGGAAGGCTGATGTAGAAGTGGATGATAGATGAGACAATGCAGAGGAGGAGAAAAGAGTTGGAGCTGGAGCTGCCCAGAACAGGAAAGAGTAGGAAGAAACAGAAGCAGCAGAAATAGGCCAGGGGAAGATTAGCGTCCCCTGTACCTGACCCAGAAGGAGGGTGGGAGGGCAGAAGTGCTTTCAGCAAGAGAAGTCTGTATGGATCCCCAGCCTGTTAGGTCTGACATAGCCATTATGGACTGTTACTTTCTGGCTCCCCTCCACCTCCACATCCTCAAATTTTTCAGTCAAAGCAACAGCACAATCACAGATGACATGCATGGGTAATATGTTCTCACTTCCTTGTGCAGCTCCTTAAAATATAGCTCAAGAAGGCATAGCAACCATTACTATATTTAAAATGAAGAATTATTTATCAAAATAAATGACTTCCAGAGATGACAATGCTTTGCAGTGAATCTGTTAAGTTTCTGTCATTCTAGCTACCTGTACATAAACACAGAATTTCTGCTTTGTTCATCCCAGAGGATGCCAGCACCATGTCATGCTGAATGTGTTTTGGATGTGACATTATTTGCAGTTGCAGTTTCCTAGGACTTGTCTACTTCTGACTGCATAAGCCAGTCCACACCAGCAGCACAGTCCTGTGACCCATATATTGTTCTCCACTCAGATGAATGGAGAAGAATCCAGCATGAAGAAAATGGAACAAGAGGAGATGATTGCTGTTCTTTCCCAAAGGATGACTGTTTACTGAACGTACTTTTTAGTCTTTAAAATTTCTAAACTATGTACATTCCTGGTGTAGGTGTATTAGGTCTGGCTGGCTGTTAATATAAGAAGCCCAGCATCTTAATATAGCTGAGATCTAAAGAATTCTGATTAGATGCAGAACAAACTCTCCTATGTCTTTGGGGGGAGTTATGAAGATGTGCCTCACATCAATCAGTATTAGAAACCAAAAGTAAAACAAATTTAGTGTGGGTCATTGTGCTTCTGTCCCTGAAAGCACAAGATTGGTGCTACACTACAACCACAAATGATTTGTTTGTTTGTTTTGAATGTCTCAGCTGCTCTAAGCCCATCACTTCCTTTGGAAGACATTCCACGTTTTAATAGCTCTGGGTAAAGTTTTCACACTTTCTGGAAAAGGAAAAGAGTGATGCTGGAAAAGATCATGAAATACAGGTGTAGAAAATGCCCACGTTCTGTTGTTTGCTGAAGAGTTGCCACTGGGAACTGGTCTATGATTTGTCTGGGACCAAGGATTCAGCCTTCCTTTGTGCCAGTCACTGGAAATACGAAGAGCACTGAAGATCTGGGAGAGGATTTGCTGCTGCAAGAAGTAACCAGAAAGGAACTGCCATAGTAGATGAGAGTTGCCATGTACCCAGGCTCCAGGTATAGCTAATGTCAGATGCTTCAGGAGAGCTTAGCAGGCCATTATAAAACAACCAGCCTTCAAGGGGAGTTTTCTTCCAAAACTTATCAAAACATTGATGCTTGAATCCTTTAGTCCTGATGGTTTATATACCTTGTACTCTTTAAACTTAGGCATAATTGTGCTTATTCTTATTGCTTGTACAATCTCCTGACTTCAGAAACTTGCTAGAGTTGCATGATAGGGCCTAGAGAAGAGTGGTCTAAGTAGACTTCTAGACTTTCATACTTCAAAACTTTTTTGAATGTCTTTATTTCAGTGCTGTATCGCTGAAAGACAGGGTAGAGCATTCCAGAGTTTAATTAGGTATCATTCAGACAGATATTTCCATTATCAGATTTGAATTTCTTGTCTCTGAGTTCTCTTGAGGTGATTCTTCTCTTATGAGGAAGAGATTGGGATCTCTTCACCCATTTTATGTCTTGCATTATTATTCTGTGTCCTTTCATTTTCTGCTCTTGAGAAGTTACATAGCCCCTCATCTAATACCCCTGTTTCCAGAACTCACAGTACTGGTTGTTGATGGCTGCAGATTACGATTAAGGACTCAAGCTGGGCAGGAAATGGGTGGAGACTCTCTCTGAGAGTCCAGACCACAAAGAGCTGCCGAGCTGTGACAGCTGAGAGCAGCCACCATGAAGGGGCAACCATCTTCTGCAACATCTCCCATTACAAAATTCATGGGGCATCATGGTTATTATCTGCCATTATTCCCGCTTGTTGAGCTTCATTCTACCAAGGACTAAGGTCTTACACATGCTGTTGTTACAGCTGTATTTAAACTGACAGAGTACACATAAACCACAAAGTTCCAACAGCTTTTTGTACTTAGTTTTCCTCATTAACAAAAGATCTATATCCAAAGAATAAATGTATGTGTATGTTCCCTGCATAGTTTTCTCCTGATTACTTTGATAGGAGAGATATGCAACATCTACTGTATAGTAGAAGTGAAAACCAGCTACAAAGTCACATTTTTTGACAGATTTGTTAAAAACAAGCAGTACTGTGCATTTTCAAATAGCTTTTTCTGATTTCTGCACCAACTGGTTGAAAATTTCTAAAAACAAACACTTTTTTTAACAGACATTTTAATTTGAATACAATGTGTGAATATTTCCATTCCTTCTCTTTTAACTGTTCCTAACAAATGGTTAGATGAACTCCATGACCTGTAATACATTCATGTTTGAAAATACACAGTTATATCTACATACAGCTGCTACTGTTCCAAATCACAGGGAGGTTTGGGTTAATTTTATCTTCTCAGAAGTAGCCAGTCCAGTTTTAGTTTAAACTTTTTCTCCTCAGTTTATTTCTATCTAAACAACACATTTTTACACCTGTTCAGTAACAGTCTTCAATTTGATCTAGATTTGCACTCCTAAGTAAATCTTAATGCATGCTTCCCTCTGCTTAACTAATAATGAGGTTGGACAGGAGTAATGGTTACTAGAATTGCAACATTGAAGGCATTCATTAACAATGGCAATCAGCACTCTTGTGTGGAAGCTTTATGCGAATGGTTGATCAGCCCTTTATAGTGTAGCCTCGAGACTGCCTGTATTCCAGCAGGAACAAACCCACTAAGAAAGGCCACCAGGTGAGGTTTCTATGGCAGCAGTCATCCCTTTGCTGCTCCCGTTTGTAGTCCAGACAATGCCGGAGCAGTCAGTGTGTCACTGCTCAGTGGAGAGAAGGCTAATATTACTCCATCCCAGCATAGCCAGCAGCATGGTGCAGCCCATTTTTGGAAGGATCAGGTGGGTTTGTGACTGTTGTCTCCAGAGCAGTGCTCGGTCCCTCTTGTGCTCAGTTCTGACGGTGTGACCACCCCGGGGACAGGCAAACAACAGCTACACTGAAGGCACAAGCAGCATCACTGTGCAGGGAGTGGGCTCCCGTGCTGGGCAGCAGGGAGCAGACTGCCTGAGCTTTCTGCAAAGACTGAACTAACGAGAGATTGCTGACATTCAGGAGCTCTGCAGTGACTCATTGGTAGGATTTAGAAAATACTTCCTCTTTCTAGCATAAATGCATTCTAGTAAAAGCCACTTCTGAAGTTCATGAAGTTGGCTACATAGGTGCCGTTTAGAAGGTCTCTTGAAAAGTCCCTCTGTAAAGGTACTTTATAGTCCTGGGCAGTTTCATCACACCAGAGGAAATAAGTGGAAAAGAGACTGGCTCTTTTTCAGTCTTTTTCCTTGGAGCTTATTTTTCACAGAATGATCATTAGGAAAAACAAGCAAATGAAAACTGAAAAAAACGAATGAAACTGAAAATTGTTGGGCGATAACAGACATTCCCCGCTAAGCCAGCCTGGTAGTAGGGGACATCCCACTGCCTTCTACCCAACTGTCTCAGCTTTTTCTTTCATCAAAAGGAACATGGTGTCCCCTGTTACCATGGGTTACACAGGAACCCGTTGTTTTTTCATAGATAATTTTATCTTGTCAGGTTAATTCTATCACAGAAGAATACTGGGAAGAATAACTGTAAAGTACAGAGATAATTTCCCATATGTGAACTGATTTGGAGAAAGGGGGTTTAATTGCATTTGGATCATGCAGATTAATTTACTGACACATGTAGTTTCCCAAGTGAAGTGTCCAACTGTTAAGGGTTTGGCTGTAATAAAAGTTTTTTTAAGGAGGAGGGAAGCTATGACAACCATGTGCATTTCCAGGGTGATTGTTAAATAGGGATTCTGTACTCCCTGCATGACAGAATTTTATGGTAACGGTTTTGTGTGGACTTCTCTGTCTCTGCCCTTTAGGAGCCTTTGACTGTTGATCTAGTGATCAAAAATCTTCCTTAAACAAATAGAAACATCAGCAAGTTAAGCAAATCATGTGGACATGGAAATCCCCATCTATAATAGCCTGTGCAGCTGCTCTAGCTGTGCTTCACTGTGAACTTTTCTCTCAAATTTCCGGGTCAGAAAGGAAGAGATTTACATTCTTGAAGAGAGCCGAGCAGAGCCCCAGCCTGCCTTCACTGAGCACTTTACCCAGTTAGCCTCTGAGATGTTTGCTCAGTTGTTTTCCAGTATTTGCTTTTCTCAACTTCCACCTACTGGAATGTATGGACTCTCTCTGCTCCCTCTGACTTCACCACTCACCGCATCAGATCTCAACACAAAAGCGATCCCATCAGAGGGTACAGGTGTCTACTGCAGCCACACACAGCAAAACCACACACCTGGAGTGCTTCTTCAGGCTGTACTACAGTAAAGCTGATAGTCTGTCTCTTGAGTTAGTGTACCAACAATATCCTCTGTAGCTGAATGCTAAAAATCTGTGTCACCAGCAAACCACCATCAATCCTTTTCCTTTACTGTATATTGGTTGTGGAGCTGGGCACTACTTTTGAGGTTTTTGTTTGGTCTTTTTAAAAAAATACTTATCCTTCCTAGAGAAAAATTACTAGATTCCAAATTATAGCAGGTAACTGAAAGAAAAGGAGGACCAATCTAAAACACAGTTGCTGAAGAAATTATTCTCTCAAGAGAATCTAAACCATATGCTTCTGGCAAACCCAAAAACTGATTACCATGTGTAGCGAGGAAAAGCAAAAGAAACACGCAAATGTGTGTGAAGTGAAAGTAGGATACTGCAGAAATCAGAGAAAGTTGGTAGGACAGCCTGTAGAACCCTGAATGCTCTTAGGATAAAGAACCTGCTTGGAACAGAGGCTGCTGCAGTTTCCAGCTTTGGCACGAAAACAGGGGTTTCCTCAGAAACATAAATGCAGCAAGGAAATACCTGCCTACATCAGAAATGAAAATTGGCCAACTGCTCATAATAAATTGAAAGCAAAGCAGTAAGAATGTGGAAAATCAGTCATAGTTTCATCATTTGTGATGTCTGTTCGGGATGGATGTCATCCAGCTGCTCCAGTTCAGTTGCAACTTGCCGGCCTTTCAAATAATTGCTTTCTGGGTTATGGTAGCTAAGCCTACAGGCCAATCTACTTTTGTAAAACAGGGCTGTAAGAGTCAGTGCTTGTTATTTTTGTTTTGTTTCAGGGTGTGCTGGATTCACCACGTTACAGGAGTGTGGGTGTACCCGCTTCTTGAGCACCTCAGCCCAGGTGTCAAGATAATCTTTTTTGCAGCTGTTACCGTAATAATTAACGTATTCTACTTGGTGGGAGAAGTCCTGAACAACTACATCTGGGATACGCAAAAATGTGAGTATTGTTTTAGGAATAATATCTTATGAAATACACCATTAGGACTTGAGTGTGTGTCTCTGAAAGTGTGGAATGTTTTAAGCTGACTAAAACAAAGGAGAATGACAGAAATTCCACTGAAACATCTTGCTTGCCTGCCCTTAAAAACAGACGGATGAACAGAATGGCTGCTGGAGAGCCTGATGAGCTATGAATATGTATTCTCTTTTATAACTTACAGTACTAATTTAAGAGCTCTTGGCAATTACCTGAGATGTTTACAACCCACTTATTAGCTGATGAACCCATTAAGTGCAGCTAGAATAAAGTATCATTCTGTGCGAATGCCATTAATGGTAAACTTAGAAAAAAAAATATACTCTTTTAGTATTTTCAGGTATAAAGTGTTTTCTCCAAATAAATTTGCTCAGGGAAAATGAACATGTTCTTGTCTGTGAAATAACAGGAATGAAAGATCACTTCAGTGCAGGGTAAACTTAACTGTGCAGACTCTACATCATCTATCCTGCCCAGGCCACCCATGGCTAAGTAGAGCAAAAGGGAAAATAAGACAAACACAAGATTAAAAGTAGGTTCCTTTTATCTATGAAAGATGTTTTTCGTTTATCAAATTGAATGGAATAAGCAACCAACATTCATAGTAGCTGCTGTGGCAAATCACAACTGGAGGGAAATAAATTCACGTGGTAATTTATTGCACACACAGCTCTCTTTAAACAAGTCCTTCAATACCAGGCAGAATCTGATGCTAAAAGCTCAAAGCAGTTTTACTTGCCATTTGCTCATATTAGCATCCAGGTGTAAAATGCCTTTTTGTTTTTGCTCTAGGACATCAGTCACTGGTCACAGTATTCAAGACTGGTATTCAGTCCTCAGTTTGATGTCAAATTCACACTTATTTAACTTCTTTAAGTTAATTCAGGAAAGATGTTTCTAAAAAAGGCAGCTGCAAGGAATAATTTCACTTGACCTAAGTCCTCTATGAAGAATAATACTGTGGTAAAGAATCACATATTCTTAGCAAGTCCATGAATAAGTAGATGGTGGAAAATCTCCCGCACTATTCCAAAGTATGCATAACAAAATAGCTGCTCCTTGCGGCCCGCTGCCCTAGAGGAGCTAACTTAATTGGGTCATTCTTCTACCATGTTTCAAGGTTTACCCTGGCATTATTGTCCTCTCCATCATTTCCTTCATGTAGATAAGGAGTATTGATACCAAGTCCTTTATGGCTCAAGCACTTGCAAAACAGAAGATAAGTCACCTGCTGGTTTTCTGAGCTTGAAACACAAACTTAACCCAAAGCGCATGGCAGGAACACCACAAACTGCAGAGATGTAAAATGATGCCAGTCTGTCATCTTGCGAGACTTGGGAAAATATTGTTTGAAAACTGTACATTTAAAAGGGGCTTTTGAGCAGTAAGAGTGCAAATCAAAACAGTCTGCCATGAGAAGATTTCTGGGGTGAGAAGGGGTTGTTTTGGATTTGGAGTTTTTTTATTTGCCTCTGGAGATGCATTAAATAGAACCTCACTACTGACAAAATGATTTGCAGTTAGTTTTTCCAACTTAAACCACAAACATGGTAGGGAAGGAAAAATTTGCCCTTTGTACAAGCCAGTGTCTGTCCACAATTTTGAGGATATCTGCATTCCGGCCAAACTATTTGATGCCTCTGCAGTAGAGTGCTTCAGAAGAAAGGAAAGTGGCACTTTTTAAAAGGCAAATAAAACAGCTTTTAAAATTATTGGAAGAGCTCCTTCCAGGAGAAAGCAGAAGACTTAAGACTGGCTCTGGAGCAGCCCTGTAAACTCTGTAATCTTTTGGTCCCGGTCTTTTCTTTTGGTTGCTATACCTTCAGCTGTGGCTCTCCCATTGGACTGGTTTGCCAGCAACACCCAGGGCCATTGTACTTGGGCTGCTGGCAATGTGCAGATCCATTTGTCTCTGTGTTGTTTCTTTCAGCAAGGCAGCTCTGCAGTTGTGCTTTCTAACTGCAGATGGGTCGTATTGTTTCCCATATTGGAATTCATTAACTATGTTTTTAAAGTGATTTCCGGTGTACTTTCTGCCTAAGTGTGTATTGCACTAGCAGGTGATCTTACTTGTGACTGTATTTTCCTCTCAGCATTCTCAGGCATTGCTTCTTTTTTACCTTTGGTTATCATAAGTCGTTCTTTTCCAGCATGCAGCAGGCCTGAAAACCTCCAAAAGAAATATTTGTATTTGAGATGTCTGGCAGAGAGGGCTTAGTCAGAAGAACAATACTTTTGTCAGATACCAGTAGTAATTCATTGTGCAGGAACAGGCATATGAAATAGCTGAATGTTTCCATTGCCAGAAAAAACATGGTCTGCTACCCAGCCCAGGCTTTGCTCAGCATAGAAAAGAGAAGAGTCCTGCAGCTAGAATAAGTTAAGGAGCCCTACACTCAACTCAGCCTTCCTGATATTACTGAAAGAAATGGCCATTACAAGAAGGGAGAGGCACCTTCTCAGCAGTAATTGTTTCTTCAATCTTGTACTTTCAAAAAAGGGAAGATGTACCTGCAAATACTTAAAAATCCAATGTTGAAATGGAGAGGGGCTTCAGATTACTCAATTCTGAAACACAATTATTAAAATTTTCTTTCAAACAAAGTTGGCTGCTTAGATTCAGCTATAGAAACATCTATTTTAGTTTGCTAGTAGGTAAGCAGAGCAGGTGAGGGAACTAAGTGTTCCCAGACCCCTGCAGCCATCAAAGGCTGGGCGTGCGGCAGGGGGTCAGGCTGATCTGAAAATGGGAGTGAGGGAGGGAGGATTGTGCAGTTCATTACTGGACAACCACTGCCATCAGGTGTGCAGATGCTCTTTTCCTTCACAGCAGGTGAGGTAACACATGTGAGCAAGCGCAGGAGAAACAACATCGATAAAGGGAAGAGAAAGATTAATGCATTAGGCAGACTCTAAGCAAACCCTTCATTTGTATTCATTGAGAGATTTTTAAAAGCTGCTTTCCATATGTTTTCAGGTATTGAAGAAGGAAAAGAAAAGCCGAAATTGGAGTGAACAGTAAGAGGCAACACAGAGGATTGTTTATGGCTCCATGGAAGATTTCTCATCCCCAACAGAGGTTGGCATGGAGAGGAATCTTTTGGAAAGGAGGAAGTTTAATGGGCCCACTTCTCAATGCAAGGATATTTTTGGATTTTATATGGGGGGAAAATGATTTTAGCTAAGAATAATATTAATGTTTCAACCGCCATTCCTATTTCTCCATGCTTGCATGTGACATACACATATAAGATGTATATTTATCTCCAAGGCATTCTCAACGTGCATTTCGTGAATCAAGTAAGTCATTAAACCATTAAGTCATTAGATCTTTTTACTTCTGCCAAGAAGAACAATGAGTCTATTCTCTGTATTGTTTGAGAAAACCTTAACCAGATAGGTCTAATACAGGGAAACAAAGCAATCCTATATATTTCGAAGTACAGCATAGAAGTTAATTGCATGAATGTATCTAAAGAAGAGTTCAGTCTGACTGAAATATTAATGTAACACTATGTAACAGCTGCCTTAAATTCGTTATGTTAATAATTTTACCAGTCCTGTGAAATCTTACTTGCAGTGTTAAGATCTTAAGGCCTAAATAAAGATGAAATTATCCTTGCATTTCTGTTTCTTCATGCTGATTCTTGAAATTTTGGATGCATTGATGGCATTTGAATGATACATTTTCAGGTTTTCCAGTGTCAACTGTAGATTATATCATTTCTACATGAGGATTTTTCTTCTTATTTTCATAGTAAAATAACAGATCCTGCATTTTCAAGTTATAAGTTCTCAATATGTGGGCTGAGCTGTTTGTGTTGTACCAGAGAGAGCATTCAAGTCTTACTTCAGGAAGGCACATAAGCAAATGTTTAAAGTTAAACATGTGCCTGTTTGTATTAGGAATGCAATTGCAAAATACTAGGTATTGTTTAAGTTTGACATGATTCTGTTTAATTATTAGACAATGAAGAAGTAACTCTAGTAGGCAGAAAAAAATGTCTAGAACTAAAATAAAGTGAATAGAATAATTTTTGGCAAGAAAATATTTATTAAAAGGTAGCTTTACAATCCAAATATTGGTATTCATATCACATATTTGTTCATTAGTGTATTTAGTAATTTATTTTAACACATGCAGAGCACTTTGAGTATGTATAGTGTTAATGTGTTGTTTTTAGGAACAGGATTTCTGCAGAGTTTTAATATGATTTAACAATGTTTCTGCTCTGGAATAACTCTGGGGAAAACTGATCTCTTGCAACTCATTACATGCCTCCACAGTACTTTTAAAATGTATTTATGTACATGCTATCAGGAAACAGCACAAGTTCAACAATCTGCTTTTTGGTTTGTTTCCTTCAAAAGTAAGGCTCTCTGATGATATTGTCTTTGTCTGTCTATCCTCTAGATTTTTTTTAACTTGCTGATCAAGAGTTGCAAAAATTTCAAAGCTAAGCAAATTACTAGAAAGTTCATGTAAATAAGTGGCCCAATAAAGAAGGAGGTCCTCTGATGATCCTACAGAGGGAGAGGACAGGACATACGAAACCAGTAGAATTTGGAAGCAGATGGCCATAGCCATGTGGCCTTGCATTAGGGATATTATGTTCTGCTGTTCCTGAGCTCCCCATTACATATGCACGGTGATACTGCAGCATGGTTGCTCTATCCACAGATAGTTAGGGCTTCACTGGAGGTGGTAAGGTGTCTGTTATTTGCAACAGGCTTTTAAAACTCAGGAAGGAAAGAAGGCATGGATTCAATCCTGTTTAGTGAGCTAGGAACTGTTTAGAGTCACTGCTTCTGAAAGCTGTGGTAGCACATGAAAGTAGTGGTGGACAATGAATGTTCCGGGGGATCTGGCTGTACTTTCCAACAGCAGCAACTGTGGCTTAGGGCGGGAAGCCCAAAGCACAAACCCTGTTGACTTTTTGTCATGCGAAGAATTTGCGTAACCTATGCTCTACTGTTAAGTCTAGGACTTTTTTTTTTTTTTAATTTCACGGGTATTGTTTCCTTCACAGAATTCATTCTGATGGGAAGAATGTGTTAAATAAAAATAAGAAGTGCCAAAATGCCACACAGCTGTACCCATTCTGCTAGAGCACACTCAGATCATGTTTGCTGTATATATTGAACCACCGAGTACTGAATGTCTGAGATCTCAAAAACTGACATTGATGGAAAGATTCCTCTTTGTCAGCAAGTTTTGCATCTGCTTAAGATGGGTTTTTCTTCTAATACCATGTCATTGTATGCAATATTGGAAATGTAGTAAGAATATAAAGAGATCAGAAATGTCAGAGATCAAAATTGTATAGATGAATCCACGGGTAGGTGTCCAAGTAAAAGAAGGCTCCTTTTCAGAGGTGTAGCATAGGGATGCTTAAAGTTGTCATCCCTCATATCTGTGAATTTCTGAATATTCAGCACCTCAAAAGAATAGACACCAAGCTTAGATCTCAGTTAAGCCCCTGAGGTTGGCAATGTGAGCCAAAGGCAATATATGTGACACAAAATGTGGTGGGTTCCATTTGGTTTAAGGAAATTTATAGTATTCCAAGAAGGTTTGAACTCAATTTGTCTTCTCACATCTCAAAAAGTTCTCCACCTCCTGTGAGCTTTGAATCATCATACTTAAAGTCAAAAACATTTTAGAGCATTAAATCCAGCCTCTGATGTATGAACCATGATATAAATAACCTGGGGGCCTGTGTACCCAGAGAGCACTCTTCTAGACTGTGTTCATTCCCTTTAGGATTACACAATCCATCATTCTTAAGAAAGATGATGGATGAATGATGACTAAAATAAAAGTCACTTGTAAACTTGCCAAATTTCAACCATCTTGGCTGAAATTGTCCCTGAAAGGTATTCCTCTTGGGGGAACTATTTTTTTGGTGGAAAGCTTTTTGTCAGAACAAGTCATTTATTTCCAAGTGCAAGTCTATTAAAAAAAAAAAAGGTCTGGAAAACTTTTCTCTACTTTTGCTGTGGAACTCAGTCTGAGGACAGCATTTATGTTTGTAGCATTTCTGAATTTATGGGGAATCTCTATTTGTCTTTGTCCAAATTTTAGGAAAAAAAGTAAGCCTGCATTTCCCTGTAGTGCACAGGTAATTCTCCAGAGTGTTTATCAACTTCGGGAATAATCCATCTTGTGGCTGAATAGGATTTTCCCTGCCATCCCTGATCTGTTGACCCTCTCCATGCCTTGACTACCCAAGACACAGACCAGAATGGGGAAGCAACTTTGCTTCCCGTGTATTGTCAATACCTCCCCAGAGCTGATGCAAATAAAGCTGCATAGAAGTGTGAGAGAAGCAAAGCTTTGATGACAACCTGAGCAATGAGAATAGGTTCTAGATGGATGAACTAAGTGAAAAAAAACTCTAGCTTTTCCCTTGAGGACTGCAATAAAATTAAATTAGTAATGTTTGTTACGTTGTAGCTGCAATGATAAACCACGTAGAAAACTCTGCGAAGGAATAATCAGTTTTGCTGTCGGAGAAGAGCACAGTGTGTAGTAAATAAGGAGGGCTGCCACACCTTGAACCACTAGGAAAAAACAAAATACGGTTTCATCATTCAGTGAGCACCATCCATCATGTGTTACGAATGAGGCACAGGAAAAAATATTGTGTGATCATCTAATTAAAGGCAACATCATAATTCATACTCACAAGGGGCCAAATTAAGGTTGAACAGACAGCCTAAATGCTGACATTACCTCACTCTTCAATGCCCAACTTTTCAGTCTTAACAATATTCTCTTTTTTTAGTAATAGAACACAAAAAAGGGGGGGATTGTTTTTAAGGCTGGTTAGAAAGTCTAGCCACCAAGTTGTCATGCATTTCAGTGACTGTATCCCCTATTTGGCTTTAGAAAGCTCGTGCTTACTTTCTGCCTGCACGTAGCTGCCCCAAAACACGTCTTCGTAGTTCCTATACCACTCTGTTCCAAAAGTGTTGCCACAATTTGCAAACGTGTGCCACAATTTCAACATTATTGTAGTCTGTGATGTGGCTTGTGTGGGATAAAACTGTAACTTGCTGTCTTTCTGTAGCAACCATTGCCTTATTTTAAAGGAAAATGACAACTATTTTCCCTAATTTCCCCTAGTCTTTGCTTCTCTGCCCATGGGGAGTAATATTAGCAAAATTACCACCAGTGCACATCAAAGCCACTTGGACACTGAGTAGACTGACAAATGGCTCACCATTCTGCAGGCTCCCAGGTGGCAGTTTGTAGTGGCAGCATGTAAGGCAGGCACTTCTCAGTTCATTTTTCCTATTGAATTTGCTTTTCAAAGACTACTTCAAATCCTAACAACAATTTATTCTTTGCCTTTTATTTTCTGTAAGGATTGGTCAGTCTGCTCTGATTCACAGTTCAGTAGCCTTTGAAGACTCAGATACCATTAGACTGAACACTGAAAAGATTTATCACCTAAAACTTGAGCTGATATATAGTCCTGAAGAGACCATCAACCTGAGGCTAGCATCAGCAAGGCAGGTTTGGTGTTCCTGCCCAGGGAGTAAAGGAGCAAGCAATAGGAGAGGCGTAGGCAAGGTCACCTGTGAACGCAGACTTGGAGAAGGGCTACTAATCCCATCTTTTAATGCTCTCTGTGTCCTGTGAGTATGGTCAAATGTTGGTGACAAGTGTTTTCCGTCTGCAGCAGCACAAGAAAGCTCCTAATCAAAGCCTGGTGCATCCTAGTAGAGGAGGTCATCTCCACTAGGGTACCCCAGCTGCTCTGCTCCTGTGGTTCAGAGCTTCATCTGCTGCTGTAGCCAGCTGGTTAAACTGGGGGCACAGGTGTTGCTGGGAAGGACAGAAACCTGGGAGTTTGACTACTGCCAAAATCACAGGGAAGAAAAGAACAGCTGGAGGTTTGACTGGTCAGCTTTGACCAGTGGCAATGATCTCTCTCTCTCCTCTTTTTAAAGCAAGAGCAAAGGGAGAATGAAACTAAACTGGAAAGTAAAAGGATGTAGCTGTTGAGATCTGTTCAGAGAAGTTCTTGGGTGCATCCTGAGCTCAAAGCACACACACAGGTGCTTTTGATTGCAGGGGCTTTGCTGAATGAGGGGACAAGTGGACTGGCAGGTGGGGTATTTTGTGTAGTGCTTCTAATGATGTAATGACACGGGGTTGGGCTGAGAGTGAAAATAGGCATTTTGAGCATTAGCAACTTCCTCTTGCTTGTATTATTTAAGTAACTAGGAAGAACAGAACTGCCCAATTTGCAGACCACAAACACGAAATATATTTAGCGTAGATTCTCCAAAATGAGCAATTTTATTTTTATCAAAAACGTACTCTGTTTTGTTCAAGTAACAGATGGAAATCAATGGGTTTTAATGTAACCCAGAAGAGCAAGTTGTAGTCTTATTCCCTTAAGTGCCCCTTTGTTGTTCAGACCGCAGCTGTAAAGGGATTTGAACCTCATCACAATAAATGCCAGTGCAGAAATTTGAAAGGTAGGCCACACTTTGTGGCCCACCAGAGAAGGTATCTGCTGTTCCTTAGAGTTGTGTAAAATGAGACAGAAATAAAATAGCATCTTTTTCATGTTATTAATGTTGTAACTAGCCCAATGGTGTTCAAGTTCAGCATTTTATATATAGCTTGTGTATTAAAAAGTAAACATCTACCATTAGGCTGGAGAAGTATCTCTGCAGTGTGCATTATAAATGTAGCGATTGCTATAGTGCAGTCAGTTCTAGGACAGAATATCTCTTTGCTTTCTAATATGCAGACAGTCTCCTCTGTGTATTCTGTGGATAGAAGTTCAACACACACATGGACACATATATATATACACAGGATCTTCTGCAGGAACAAATGATGACAGTCAGATGCTAAATGGCAGTTACTTACTTAGCACGGAAAGAAATCAGGCACTGTGAAAAGCATCATTCTTGACATGGGCAGTAAGGCCACCATAACTCCAAACTGACAGCCCCTTGTGCTCCTACTTTTCTCCTGGGAATAAGGCTGGTCAGCTGCTGGCCATCCTGCCTGTAGCAATAGGGACAGTCTGTGGCTGCAGGGCTCTGCATTTCTGGATGTTTAATTTTGCAGGCAGAACAGTGCTTGGCTAGCTGTCTACATATAATTGTCTTAGCTTATTTACTATGTAAATAATACTTTGTTCTTATATAATAATGGTTCTCAGTTTGGCTCCAAAGTTCACACCTGACAGATGTAATGGGATAAAAGAGAGGGAGGTCACCCTCTTCTGTGCCTGGTATTAAGCTGCAGAACCATTCCCTCAAGAGGTGGCTTAACAGGAGTGCTATTAGTCACAGAGTAGAAAGAGGCAATTAGTCACACAATACTTAGCAAGGCAGCAAAAATTACAATAATAGAGGACCTCAACTACCTGTGCATATGCTGGCCAAGAGTTACCATGGAACAAGGTATAAAAGAGGGAATTTCTTGAATCTTTATTTCTTGGAATGGGCAGGTGTGGAGCACACCAAGTCAGGGAGGGCTTTCAAACATGGATGAATCTCAGGAGATGGCTCATTGGAGATGTAATCCCAGCTGAACCATTAGCAATACTGCCCACAACATAATTACATTCACCCTGCCTGGGGTATGATGAGGTCTTGGTTCCTTTAGTACCAGGTAAGGTCCCAAAGCTTTGTACAGTAACCTTAAACGTTGGAGAAGAGTGCTGGAGAGGACAGGAATGTGGGTGGGGGAAAGATAGAAGAAGCTGTTACCATCTAAAGGTTACCTGCCTCCAGCAAACCGGCGTACAAAGGAGCCCCCTTGGCACAGACAATGGGAGCTTTTGCCATCCCACGGGAATGTTTTGCAGTGAATGCTTATTAGGCAGCCCTGGGGAGTTGTGTAAGAAGGCAGCCAAGAGAGGAAAACCAACCTGATTAGAAAAATTACCTCGCTCAGGTGTAGCCCACAGCTAGGTGCATACAGTCCAGAGAGAGCACTCAGAGTGGGGTTTGGTCTCTTTCTGGCGAGGCCTTAGAGTTACGCAGGATTTTGAGCCCATTCCTTGGAGAAGGGAGTTACTGAGGCCAACCCTTATGCAGAAATGGTGCAATAGGCATCCTGCCAAGGACAGCACAGCGTGTAAAATCCCAGGCCTGAGGAGAAAGTATGTAGGCATGTGACAGTATATTGTGGTACTTTTAATGTCAGAACCACTGGTGGGATAGCCATAGTTAGAGACACGCATAAATACAGTGGTATAATTATATTCCAACTCTTTCTAGCATTACAGATTTTTTGAAAGGAGCCACAATACTGACTAGGCAGTAAGCTTAGAAAAAGATCCACTGGGTGCCCCTATCACACAATTAAATCAAGAGCACTTGTAAAGTCAAGTACCTGGCTGTCAATGCTGTCAGGGTTACAGACATGGTGTCACTGCACAGTGTTGCAGCATCCTGTTTGTAGTGGCCCACAGCTTAGCCCTGTGTGATGTGCAGTGCCTTTCCTACAGTGGGAAGTCCACACAGCCCAAGCGATTCCAGGGGTTAGCCAGACCCTGGCTGCAAGCAAGTATTCTGCTCTGCTTGTGAACTCAGCTCCCACACAGGGTGGCATATATACTGCCATGTGCCACAGGAGTGGTTGATGTGTGTGTCTGGAGATTTCAGGCTAACTCAANCAAAAGAAAAAAGATGTAAGGCTTTGTTTAATAGAGCATTAATTATGCAGGTACTGAAAGATTTCTAGTTCCTTTCAGCACACAGAATTTAGATTCTGCTGGATATACTTAATTTTTTAAAGCTCTCTACATTTTGCAGTTTACACATTTGCATAGCGTAGGACTACTGTCAGGAACGTATATCTACAGATCTGGGGCAGGAGCTGTTCTCATCATTTCAGTGGGATGGAAAAGAGAAAACAGTTCAAAGGAGGAGGATGGGGGAAGGGAAGAATTTCCATATATTTTTTAAGGAATCATAAAGACACACAGGCAAGTGTGTCAATCATGAGACACAGTTCTCTCTTTAATATTGTCAGGAACACAAAAGTTCACAGAGCACATGTGTGAGAGGGTGCTGCGCTGCCTTGACTACATGATCTGCATGATGCATGTCAGAAGATGGGAATGTTGCTATGGCAATTCTTCCCTCTCCTGAATACTAAGTTGTCGAAGAAGCCAGTTCACAGGCAGGCAGGCTCACTTATGAACTTGCCTGCTTGAAGATGCTAAATACTATTTATAGCTTCTCTTGCAAGGAGACAACATCGTTTTCTGCCCTGGCCTCTTAAAGCCCTGTGCCCTAGCCCTCCAATATTCCTGATGTTTATGTGATTTGGAAGGTGCTGAGGGCAGAGATTTAACTGAATTTTGTGCTGGCGAGTGTTGGGGTTTTCCCTCAGTTTATACAGTGTCCTTCAATTTTCATCTTGCTAAGAAGGCAACAGACGGATGGGTCTTTCTGCGTTTCCAAAAGTCATCTTGCCGTTTTTATAAAGTTCTGGATCGAGTAATTCATTTATCTTTACTTTCAGTCTGCAGAGGAGCAGCCTGTTCTCACTAATGTTTCCCCCTGGCAGAAAGCAAGAGGGGGGCTGGCAGATTGTTAGTTACCCCTACCAATTCTTTCACTGGATAACCCCTAAAGTCCATCCTGTCCTTGCTTCTGCCTTTGAACCATTCCCACTGTGCTCTGTGGGTACTGTGATGGGAAAGGGGTGCCTTTACTGCCAGCTCTCCTAATTGCACTTGTGATTTCCCTTAGAAATAATGCCCTGGTTTGCTTCCCTCCCTAAAAACCTGTATAGCACTGCTTTGTGGAAGCAAAGCAGCTCTGTTGTAGAGATGGCAAACTTCAGTAGATGCAGGGATTCCTGTATTACAGTGTCTCCCAATGTCCACATTGTAGCATATTTTCTAGTAGCAGTCTCTGTTTTCAATTATTTTCCTTTTACCTAATTTTCATTTTGAAGATTGGAATATTCCCTGCTAGGAAAATTCTACATGTCTGATTCAGGCTAAGTTTTCTAAGATGGCTCAGGCACTCCAGAACTGAAGACAAGCAAAACCAGACTGTATTGTCCATATTTAAAAAAAAGTTCCTTCAAATTAGTTGATCATACTGGCTTTATCTTAGGCTTTTTTCTTCCTTTTTTTTTCAATCAGAAGGGATACTGCTGTAGGAAACTCTGCAGGTAGGCAGGATGTAAAAGTCTGATCTGATGTGCTGTAAATGAGTCAGGACAACACAGGGAGAGAAAAACAGTTGCTCTGCTTACCTGTGTGATGCTGGGTATTTTATTTAATTTTACCACCTCACAGTTGGCCAGTAACTTTTTTTATAGTTTGAAGTGTTTGTTTAGCACCTCCCATGGGCTTTAAAAGTACTAAAACAAATGAGTTCTGCAAGAGCAATTGATCAAGGCAGAAGGTACTATTGAAAATGATGACAATCTGCATACCAAAGTACTTCAATGCCCACCTCAAACTGAGAGTGTACCCAGCATCTGGATTTAATTGATCCTACAGTGATCAATTAAAGAATATCAAAGCCAACAGAAAATACAACAATCTGTCACAGAGAGAAACATGACCAAAAGAACAATAAAAGATAATATTTATGTCACATTCCAATAAGACCAACGAAACTCTCTCAGACAAGTCACAGGTTTGTGTACAAGAAGAGACAGGACATCTTTACAAACTGCAGGAGCAGATGCTCTCCAGGGAAATGTGTCTTCCTGATGTATTCATTTGCACCTGTAAGAACAAGAAATAAGTGGAAGAATTTCAAAATCAAGCCTTGACTCTGTAACACATATTCAGACCTAATTTAGATCCCCCAAAAATGTCATTGACTTAATGATTTATTTTATGTCTGGTTTCTGCTGTGCTCATCAAGAGAGCATTACTTAATCCAGCTGGTCTGAGGATTTTGATACCCATGTGACTCAGAGGCAGGGATTCAAACCACATTGGCCAATGCAGAGATGTCAAAAGTTTCCACAGTGCAAGGGACACAGAAGTGAAAAGCATTTGCTGGTTTAGAGGGATTAACACAGGGAGGTCGATTAGCAGCTTGCAGCCACCCAGACCTAGGATTCTTAAACTATGCTCTTTCTTCTTTCTTTTCCATCTGAGCTCATTTTGTTTCCAGAGATTTAAAAGACGAACTTGAGAAGCCACCCCTGCTGCAGGTACTTTCCGTGTTTCTGAGTGAGCAGGCCAAGAAAAACAGCAGGCCGAGATAATTTTCCTACCGTGTTCCACACCAGCTAGAGAAAGATGATGAAGTGCAGAAGACTCACTGACAGCGCAGCTCTCCCTGTTGAAGGGGACCAGCATATGCTGCTTTCTCATGGGCAGGATTGCCCTGCCCCCAGGTCACAGTGCTGTGCTGCTGCAGCTTACCCAGAGCAGCTGTGGATGTCATGTCTGAAAGACTGAAAAGCTTAGAATTCCCTGCTCAAAGAGCGGCTTTTACCTCGTGCTGCCAGAAGTTGTCCATGACCACGAAGCCTCATCTGGGATGTGACAGTGAGAGCTTGCTCAAACAGCCGTGCTGTTTGCAGGCTGCCTGCCTCTAGTGACCACAGCGTGACCCCTTTGCTTTCCCCACTGAAGCCGGGAATCACTTGCCCATCCCTGGAACAGCTCCTCTGCATTCACAGCCATGAAAAACCACAAGAGCTGGAGCAAACCGAGATTTATTCAGAAAGAGGGTCTGCATCCAATTAGACCAAAATAAACAGTCAACGTGACACATTTCCTTCTCACCTCTGCAGAAGCTAATCTAGCTGATCCCTTTGTGTTGTAACAGGAAAAGCGGCGATACCCTCCAGCTCCGCAGCCAGCGCTGGAGGACGCGGCCCAGGCAGCGAGCACCAGCTGTCCGGGCCTGCAGCCCACCCAGCTCTGCCGTGGCTGCTGCGAGCCAGCAGCTGCCTCTGCTGCCTCCTCGAGCTTTCTGCTACGGAGCCTACAGGCAAGCACTGACTTGGGGCCACATCTCATTTTCTTATTCCCAAATAAGCATTCTGCTTTGCTGCTGTGATGCAAGTTTCCTAAATAAGATATTCTGGGAAAGAGATCTTCCTGTGTGCTCTTGAGAGGAGACAGTCGTTCCTTTCGGGAGGCATGGCGTTCCCACAGGCTGCACTGACATCCTGTGGCACGACTTCCCCGCCTGGAAAGAGCGTGAAGGGGCAGCTTTGCCCCTCCATGTCCCCTCTCTGCTCACCGCAAGTCACTCTTGCCCCCTCCAAACCCTTAGTGAGGGGAAGGGGCACTGCCCCTTGCTGGGTCCAGCACCAGCTCCTGCCCGCTGCGCCTGGCAGGCACAGGGCCTGATCTCACCGCAGCTGCCGCTCATCCAGGCAGCACCGGCCCGGGAGTGAGGGACCGTCCCCCCGCCCCTTTTTGGCGTCTCCTGAATCCCTGCCCACAGCAGCAGGGCTGTGCGAGGATGAGCTGTAGTGATCCATCACTGGGTGGGGTGCTGCTGGAAGGGTGGGGGCTTTTTTCAGGGAAAAAATGATGAAAAACCCTCACCCCCCCCCCCCCCACCAACCTCTGCCCACAGGGCATGGAGCCCTGCCATGGGGTGCCCAGGGTCTGCAGCAAGCTGCATCCCTCGGCCCAGGCTAAGACACCGTGCAAAGTAGCACCCAGCCCCTCAGAAGTCAAGTTTAATTTTACTTCCCCTTGGGGAAGAGAGTTAATCTGTAACTTTTTAGGCATCACTTGATCAGCTGAATTACAGCTATTAGCTTTGGACTCTAGGCATTTTTATGAGATATTAGTTCCAGGGCTTGTGGTTTGGCATGGAAAGCATATTATTCACACACAAAACAACTGCATTAAAATAACATTAGGAATCTGGCTTAAACTGACATAACCTAGGAAACTCAGAATTAAGGCTGAAAGTATGTCCTTAACTCACCCACTGCGTGCCCGGTGTGGCCGCTCGGGCGGTGTGTTGGCCCCACTGCCTCCAGCTGAGCCATGCTCCCCTCACTGTTCCAGGGAGGAAACAGGCTGCACCTTGACTGCGGCCCCACCATCCCTGGGGAGCAACAACCCCTCTTTGTGCCTTGGAGTCCTTGTCCAGTCAGACAAGGTTTAGGATTTACGTGTAATGCTACTTTTTTTCTGCGCATCTCTACCTAGAGCCAGGTTTCTTCCCCTGTCACCAGCATCACTGTGGTCAGAGCAAAAGCTGCACTCAGCTGTGGAGGCTGGATGGAGGCAACACCAGCCCTGAGAGAAGCAGATGGGCCTTGCTGCAACCTGCCGGGGGAAAATCCTTGGCTCAGAAAACGCCTTCTAATGTTCACTTTGTGGATCACCTTACTGTGAGGGAGCTGAGGCCAAGAAACTGTGTGAGGACAGAGGCTGATGTCACTGGAGCTGGGGAGGGATGGGGGGAAACTTGGACAGGAGTTGTCCCAAAGGGCTCCCCTTTCACAGGGCTTTCGGTCATGGAAAGCCACACTACATTATCCAGAAATTTGTGTCGTAGCATGCAGTAGCTGAAAAAAAAAGGAGGGTCCCTAAAAGGGTCACACAGTGGGTCAAAAAGAAGCAGTGCTGTGTGCATTCCTGGTCTGAACATCTGCTGTGCTCCAGTTTTTCTCCCAAAGCCCTGCCCTTAATCACGGGACACAAATATCAAAATGCTCATCTGGGCCCTGGCTTTCCAGAAGGTGCGTCTGAGCTTTGGAAAAGGTGATCTCAACTGCAGCATGTTCACTGCAAAATCAAACAAACAAAAGCAGCAGCCTCAGCGGAATCACAGCTCACATCCTTCAAGAAATGAATTACCACAGGCCTCTAGGAAGGACTGATCTGCTCACTCCTGGAGCGTAGCTCATTTTGAGATGTTCTTCCTCCACGGCCAAATATTTGCCTCCACATGGCAGCAAAATCAGCTCCTCTAAAGCCATGTTTGAAATAAGCTTCACTTCTGCCCTACCCATTCCTTTTATTTAGGAGCTCTGCTGTTTTGTAGGAAACAATCCAAGATGCTCTTGCATGAGGCATCTCTCAAGAATAAACCACATTAAAGAGAAAAAAACCCAGAAGGCAGCACCTAAGAAAAAAAAATTTTGTTCAAGTTGCAAGGTTGTCACATTTCTCCGTAAAAAGGGGTGCACCTTAACCATATTGGGTGTGATTTTTTTCCTCTCAGTGAGGTGAGAAATACATTTACTATTCCCATCTTGGAAGCAAAAAAAATAGAATAATTATTTCCTTTCCCAGCAAAGGCAAATGAAGCTGAACTTTTAAAAGCTGTGCTTTTTACTTGTGTGCCTTAAACCAACACGTTCCCTCACTGGCTGGCATTTGCAACAGACCACAAACACATTACTACATGTGGCACCAAATTTGATTTTCAGGTCAGAATTGAGATATTCTGGTGATAAATGAGGGATGCTTGTTCTATGGACATCTTGTCCCAGAAACACTGTAGCTAAATTTACCATAGAAAACTACCAGTTTAATTCTTCCTTAGGAGGTCTTGTAATGAAAAAATGTTTTGATTGTTCTGGAACCATTCTCTAAACATAATTCTGGACCTCAGTATCAGGCCTCCTTGGTTTTCTTTTAAAGTTGCTGAGTGTCTCCATGTCTCTCAGAGTACAGACAGTGTCATGAATATTCACCACTTCTGAAAGATGAGTCTGAAATGAGCAGGTGTTGCATGGCATAGGGATTGTGTCACAATGTGCGAGTGATGACCATGTGTGAATAAACCCTAATCCACTGCTGGAATTCCTGAAGATAAAAGCTGAGCCCAGAAATAGCAAAGAGCAAAATCTCCTGCATATTGGGCCACAGAGCCCAAGTGACCTGTAACAGAGCAAACATGGGTGCCTTTCACATCCTGCGGTCTCAGGGTGCTGTACGTGCAGTGTGTCCCCAGGACACGAGTACACCCTCATCCTTTGGATCTCATGAGGCAGACTTTCAGAGCTGGGCCAGTGTGCATGTATGCAGAACATTTCCAGAAAATGATGGAATATAGGCCAGGATGGGTTTTCAGGTGTCACAGGGAAAGGCTTCTTATCTTACCCATGCACATCTGCAATCCCCACCAAAAATTTTTTACCAGAAAATAAAAAGAGGCTGAGACTGCAGGTGTGTGCATTTTATTAAACCCACTGTGTCCCTTGCAAAAAAATGGTTGAAATGGCAGGTGATTGTTTCCATGTTAAGGAAGGCTTAAGAATGACTGACAAGATCCGCTTTTGCAGTTCTTATTTCTGCCAATCAAATTACTGAGGACAACAGTGAATAGTGCATATTTAGAATATGTATTTTTAAAGTTGGGCTTTGACTGAACAGTCTCTACTTCGTGAGAAGCTGAAGCCTTCCCTTCCCAACAAGCTGTGACTTAAATGCAGCAAGTGAAAGAGGAAAAAAAAAAGCTATAATAAAGAAACAAAACTATAAAACAAAAATCTTGTCTTGCCAAATGGGCACCAGCACCCTACACCCTCTTCTCAGGCTTGGGAGCAAACTGGATTCTCATATATGAGGACACTGATTAGAAGGAATAGTCAAGAAAGAAGAGACAGTGCCCTGAGCTGGAAGACAAGGATGGGGAACAGAATGAAGCCCCCATGATCTAAGGGGAATTGGTCAGTGACCTGCAGCACCACTTAGACACACACATGGATCCACCCAAGGGTACTGAGGGAGCTGGCAGAAGTGCTCACCAATCCACTTTCCATCATTTCCCAGCAGTCCTGGCTAACTCAGGAGGTCCCAGTAGGCTGGAGGTTACCAAATGTGACACCCATCTACAAGAAGGGAAGGAAGGAGGATCCAGGGAACTGCAGGCCTGTAAGTCTGATCTTGGTCCTAGAGAAGGTCATGGAGCAGATCATCATGAGTGCCATCACAGGGTTCATACAGGACAACTGGGAAATCAGACCCAGCCAGGACGGGTTTATGAAAGGCAGGTCCTGCTTGACTGATCTGATTTAAGTTTACAATAAGGTGACCCCACTTAGTGGATGAGGGGAAAGCTGTGAATATAGTCTACCTGGAGTTTAGTAAATCCTTAGACACCACTTCCTACAGCATTCTCCTAGAGAAACTGGCTGCTCATGGTTTGGCCTTGTTCACTGTTTGCTGCGTAAAAACCTGGCTGGATGGCAGGGCCCAGGGAGCGGTGGTGAATGGTTCTACATCCAGCTGGCAGCTGGTCACAAGAGGTGTTCCCCAGTGATCAGTGTTAGGGCCATTTTAGTATGTACATCGATTATCTGGATGAGGGGATTGAGACACCAAGTTGGGCGGGAGTGTTGATCTGCTGGAGAGTAGAAAGGCTCTGCAGAGGGATCTGGACAGGCTGGATTGATGGGCTGAGGCCAGTGGTGGGGGGGTCAATAAAGCCAAATGCCAGGTCCTGCCCTTGGGTCACAACAACCCCAGGCAGTGCTACGGGCTTGGGGAAGGGTAGCTGGAAAGTGGCCTGGCAGAAAAGGGCCTGGGAGTGCTGGTCAACAGCAGCTGTACATGAGCCAGCTGTGCCCAGGTGGCCAAGAAGGCCAATGGCATCCTGGCCTGGATCAGCAATAGTGTGGCCAGCAGGACCAGGACAGGGATTGTTCCCCTGTGCTCAGCACCAGTGAGGCCTCACCTCGAGTGCTGCGTCCAGTTCTGGGCCCCTCAGTACAGGAAGGACACTAAGGGGCTGGAGTGAGTCCAGGAAATTGCTACAGAGCTGGTGAAGGGCTTGGAACTCAAGACCTATGAAGAACGGCTGAGGGAGGTAGGGGTGTTTAGCCTGGGCAAAAGGAGGCTCAGAGGTGACCTTATCCCTCTCTACAGCTCCTGAAAGGAGGTTGCAACCAGGTGGAGGTCAGCCTCTTCTCCCAGGTAACAAGACAGGACGAGAGGAAATGGCCTCAAATTGCACCAGGAGAGGTTTAGATCAGATATTAGGAAAAAAATTCTTCACTAAAAGTGTTGTTAAAAGGGTTGTTAAGGGTTGTTGGAACAGGCTGTCCAGGGAAGTGTTGAGTCCTCATCTCTGGACGTATTTAAAAGACATGTAGATGTGGTGCTTGGGGACATGGTTTAGTGGTGGACTTGGCAGTGAACAGCTGAACTTGATAATTTCAGACATCCTTTCTGACAAACAATTCTGTAATTCTAACCCTTTCCACCAACCTGGCTACCACCCACATCCCAACTTCATCAGTCCCCTCCCTCTTCATATGCTGTTGCTGCCAGGTGGTCTGGCATTCCCTTATCGCAGCCTCAAAGGACTCTGCAGTGTGGGGGATTGGAAAGACAAACCAAGTTCTTCTCCTGAGATAGGCAGGTAGGTCCCCAGGTGCCTGTCCTCATTACAGATTGTGCTTTGGGAGCTGGATCCAGCTGGCAAAAGTTTCTCATTAAGATGGCAAGGCTGAAAATGTGAACCTGGAGGGAAACTATGTAGCTGTGGAATAGAGGTGGCCTCAAGGTTAGGGTTAAAGAGGTGGTGATAAGACTTCTATTTTTATTTTAGGTTAGCACTGGAGTATTCTGTTAGTTACGGAAGTGGCAGCATGTTTTGGGTGTGTTCAGGTTTATTTGGATTTCCCTCCCTTACCTCCCCTGCTCTAAAAATGTTACGATCCTGCAAGTGTTAAATTTTGACTAGTTCTAGCATGGGCTTGGGACAGAAAAAAGCTTCTTTTAGGACTGCTAAAGTCTGGATCTTGTATAGTGTGTGGGAGTTGTGCTCCAGCTATTTTTCTGATACGTATTTGAGGAAAAGCAGGGAGAGTAGGCAGAGCTCAGACTGCTTATTTTTGCACTAGCAAACAGTATAGCTCTGGCAGAGGAAAAAAGGATTTAAAGTGTTGATCTGACATACTAAAGCCATGGGCAGCTCCTGACAGCATCTTTAGACATGTGAGGTGGTCAGGAGCATGGGCTGCTACTGCCCTTTTGGCTGGAAAGAGTAAATACCAACAGAATACAGTAAGGAGAAAGAAATTAGATGTGGGGCAATTGTGGAAGCTTTAAGAGTCTCAGGTCCTTGTGCTGGAGATCTGCCAGCCCTGCCGACTCTGTCTCTTTTAGCCACTCTCCTACATGACAGACCACCTGTGTGGCTTCTAAGGAGCTTTTACAAGAAGCACTTTATGTGGCCAGCTCTAAGCTCTGCAGTGCCGTTCTAGCAGTGCAGCCCTTGCTGGCTGGAAGTGTTGGGCAGCCCAACCATGGTGTGTACAGCCTCATGCCTTCCCAGGGGTGGGTGAGGCATGTGCTTGCACCTCCAAGGAAGCTTGACTTGGAGTGCAACGCCACTGTGATTATCTCAGTGGCTTTTCTTCCCCTTGATTTTGTGTACAGAAGGAGAGGTCTTCTGAGTAACTCTGCCAAAATTCACCAAACTCTGCTCTACATGTCTTTCAAAGGATCAGTGGGTCTATCAGCTGCACTTATTTAGTGATAAATGGTGATAAACACTGGCTGAGGTAGCTATCCTCTGTTAAGAACACATCCCTGTGTCTGTTGACTCCTTTTGTCTCTTATTCTGCTCTCTGCACTGATGGCATCTGCCACATCCAGTGTTGTCTGGGTGCCAGCTGACCGCATGATCCAGCCACCCCGTTGCTTTTCAGCGATGAATGGCTACAGCTGCTGCTGGCTGCATATGGCAGTTCAGTAGCACTGCCTGGTTACATGTGGTGAATCTGCATTGCAGCTACTGCTTGCTAAAGGATGTACCTGAGGAGATTTAAGAATAAAGAGAGGGGGGCCTGAAAAGCACATGAAATAATATTGGGGAAAATCTAGACAAGTCTTTCAGTCCTTAGCTCTGTAGCCTAGTTCATCTGAGGGCATGGGAAAGCTGGGCAAACACAAACACACTGCCAAACTTCAAAATTAGCCCACCTCATCCACCCCTATTTCCTTCCATTGCAAGGAGGTTCAAAATCTCCATGAAGAAAAATTGTAATCATTGAGTCACTCCAGTAGCAGTGATCTGGCTGCCTGCCCCTGCCAGCCTGCTACACAACTTGTGTGCTAATGTTTGGATTTTAGTGGTGGGAAACTAATGTCAGGCTGTACTCCCTTCATGCACCATTGGGCTGTGCTTATGGTCGCTCTTGGCAGCACCAAATGATTAAACAGATAAAACCATCAGTCTTGTTATTTCCAAATATTAACCTAAGTGCTAATAAAGCACAACCCGTGTCTTCCTTATGGACTCTGCAGAGCTGAGTCACACTAAAAACAGGATCTGAATGCTGGAAAAAGCCTCGAGCTTCTTTCCTGTGCCGAGAGGCAATACCTCTCTGTGAGCAGAACTTGCCTTGGAGAGCTTTGCTGTGAGAAAGCTGAGGGAGCCGGGCTGGGCTGTGTTTGCCAGGGAAAGCAAGAAAGCTGTGACCCCCACCCTTCAATGTGAGGGCAGGGGTCTGCTTGGATGGATGGATGGATGGATGGATGGATGGATGGATGGATGGATGGATGGATGGCCATGTCCCTGCCCCTTCTCCTCCCTTCCAATGCTCAACAAGGATCTCCTCTCAGCCCCCAGGCTGGGTGGGGAATGTTTGTCAGGCCCCAAGGCAGAGGAAATGAAGTGATTCTCCCTCTCAATGGACTTTGCCCTCAGTGGCTGAAGATATTTTTCCCAAAACATCCCCAGCAAAACCGGAGGGCTTTGTAAATTCATTATGTCACTGAGGAATCTGTTTGTTCAGCTGCCTTTCCCTGGAGGCACTTTAGACTTAATGAGAGACATGATGGAAGGAATCAAAACTGGTTTACAAGAGTTTAGCCTCAAACCCCTCAGATGATGTGTTACTGACTGTGCTGTAATTTAGAGGAGCAAATGAAGACACTGAGCAGCTCTCACCCTGCCTGAGAGGGATGGTGGCAGAGGCAACACATGAAAGCCTCGAGCTCTGTATTGCATCATTCCTTTTCTAGGTGTCATCACAATGAATAGCCGAAGTCTCCATGTTGCCAGGAGCCTGATCCATGCTCCTGGTACAACTTGGCAAGCATGCTTATTCAATCCCAGTTTACTGTGCCAGTTACATGGTAAGGCACATCCTAATCTAGTTTATTTATATGTGAAGATACTAATTCAAAATGCAGCCAAATGAGAAACACGCATGTATATGAGAAGGATCTTCGTAGACTAGACAAAAAGTGGGGCCACAGAGATGGATTATGGAATAGTTTCAGCTTCAGGTTCAAAACCCATTTTGCGTATAATCTTAACATGAAAACAAAAGGCACTTATTTGTTTTCTCTGCCTGCTTGCTTTCCCCTATTGCCCGTGCTGTGTCTAGTCCTTTCAATTAACTTGTATCCTGCCTTCTTATTGTGATGGGATGGGATGGTGGACCAGCATCTTTCCCACTATGAAGCTATGTGAACAAGGTCCTCAGGAAATTTTGCTCTGAAGGACTCTCTGTGGACCTGTGTATGATGTTGTGCCCTTAGAAACATGCAAAGTATTTCACTCCTATAAAATAATTCTCATTCCAATACCTCATTAGCCTTTACCTTAGAGCTTTTTTATTTTTTCTTCTGAGTAAATAAGGACTAAATTATTTGGAACAGGATTTTCCTGCAGTGTAATTGTGCTAGCAACAGCTGAGCATTTTCCATAGAGTATGGGGGCAACACTCTCTGCCAGGAGGGAAGGGTGGTTTCATAGGATCATATAATGGTTTGGGTTGCAAGGGACCTTTAAAGATCATCTAGTTCCAACCTCCTGCCATGGGTAGGGAGACGTTTCACTAGACCAGGCTGCTCAGAGCCCCATCCAGCCTGGGATGGGGCATCCACAGTTTCTCTGGACAATGTGTTCCAGTACTTCACCACCCTCATAGTAAAGAATTTCTTCCTAATACCTGATCTGAACCTACCCTAAGGCATTCTCCGTTATCCTATCACTACATGCCCTTGTAAAAAGTCCCGCTCAACTGTCTTGTAGCTCTCTATAGATACTGGAAAGCTGCTGTAAGGTCTCCCCAGAGCCTTCTCCTTCTTCTCTAGGTTGAACAGTCTCAGCTTTCTCACCCTGTTTTCACAGGAGAGATGCCCAACTCTCTGATGACCCTCCTCTTTATGACCCTCCTCTTTGTGGCCCTCCTGTGGACTTGCTCCAACAGGTCCCATGTCCTTCTTATGTTGAGGGGCCCAGGTAATGTCGGGGGGCCCAGGTACGGTCTCACCAGAGCAGAGCAGAGCAGAGGGGCAGAATCCCCTCCCTAACCCTACTGGCCACGCTGCTTTTGATGCAGCCCAGGTCATGGTTGGTTCTCTGGGCTGCAAGTGCGCATTGCCAGGTCTTATTGAACTTCTCATCCACCAACACACCCAAGTTCTTCTCCTTGAGGCTGCTCTCAATCCATTCTCTGCCCAGACTGTATTTTTTCTTGGGATTGCCCTGACCCAGGCACTGGACCTTGCATTTGGCCTTGTTGAAGTTCATGAGGTTCACACAGTCCCACCTCTCAAGCCTGTCCAGGTCCCTGTGGATGCCATCCCCTCCCTCTATGTGTTGACTGCACCACATGGCTTTGTGCCATTGGCAAACTCGCTGGGGTGCACTTGATCCCACTGTCCATGTCACCAGCAAAGATGTTACACAGATGTTTGCTCGGTTCTATCAAGCAGTGGCCACCAGAGCCAGTGCTCATTGCAGAGATGGGCTCCTCATGATACCACCCTGGGAGCTGGGAGGGACCAGCACCCTTTGGCCCTCAAGCAGTTATTGAGAAGAGAGCCAAAAGTGAGAACCTTTGAACTGTGTGACTGGCTTTTTACCCACTCTGGGTTCCAGTGATCTTAATGTTGAGGTGTCCTAGATTGTAAATACACTGTCCAAAATGACACCCCAGAGACTCACCTTTATTGAAAGAAGTGCAATTTTGTGAAGATGAATCAATTAACTTACCTGCCAAAGCACAATAAATAGAATTACACTGAGAAAAGGCCTAAAACGAATGGGTTTTATTAATTCATATATAGTCTATAATACACTTTTGTGTAATTGTGCATGTTTTGGATGTAGGTATTTAGATGTTGATATTGCTAAAACGTACAGTTTGTTTGTGTTAACTTTATAAGTTATATAGCTTGGAATAACAATACCATTTTCTCACAAAGATGAGATGTAATGGACAGTAAAGTAGATGTACAGTCATGATATTTATTTTACTTTCAGCTGTTATAATTGATAGTCTATATAATGTACACATATGAGGTTTTTTAATATAAATATGGGTTTGTGAGAGTGCCACTTACCATCAGTCTGTAACACATTATTTAGAGATTGTCTATGGGCTGTTGGTATCTTTCCCACTTTTTTTTTTTTAATTAGTTTAAAAGGATCAAAGAGGAAAACAAAATTTAGCATGGAATTGATTTTTACCTCAGCTGGTTTTACATTAAATAATAATACAGTATTAAAAAATTGCACTGTCATCTCCTCCTGTGAAGTTGCATTATGTTCTGTAGCCTTGGCTCACTTATTAATCCTTCAGTTGCACACACCTAATTGTTCAGCAAATGACACAACATGTGAAGAAATAATACCAACAATGTGATTTATATCTCTCCAGGCAAAACCACTGAGGACTGGATTTTCTGCCTTCACTTATTAGACTGCGACACAGGAACTGCCGGATGTGAAAACTGTGGCCAGGTAGGACACACTGAAAATATGTACCCTGGAAACAAAAGGTACGCCTGCTATATGAGTCAATCCCACGTCTGAATTGCTCTTAAAACGAAATACATGCTTGGTGGTCAGAACCTCTGAGGCTCTGACCTGGTGTGTGCAGAGCAGAACAAGCACAGTAGGACCACCAAAGCCCAGCCTGGTTTCTGGACACTCACTGGAGAGAGCTGGGGGACACAACCAAAGAAATATGTCTAACTCCAGTGGGTATAGATACATTGAGCCAGCAGGACTTCCAGCAGGAGAGAGAAGGGGAGAGTGGGTAGACAGAAGGGATTTTTATAGCCAGTGGTGCTTCCCACTATGAGTCTACCTGGAGTAGTGAAGCCACTTTGCCAACACAAGCATCAGTTCACCGATTTCTAGACAGTGGCTGGAAGTGGTGGAGAGCAGAGCCTACTGGAAATAGTTTTGAACAGCTAGCTCTGCCACAGCAGAAAGATTGCCTCCAGTCCAACCCCAAGCTTTGGCATGCCAGACTTCAAGTCTTCCAAATTCAGCACGTTTTAAAGGTCAAGTAAAAAACCTGGTGTATGTAGATTGTGTGGCTCATTATGTTTGCATCTCCTTGTGCCTTGCTCTGTACTTTGGAGGACAAAGGGTGCAGATCTTCTGGTGCAATCAGCTATGAAGGGAAGAACCAGTTCAGCCCATTTGTCCTCCTTCAGCATCCAGAAATATCTGAAGAGCAGAAACCTGGTCTCCACCATGTTCTGTGGGTGCACAGTCCAGTTTTTTCAAATTAGCATTAATTTTTCCTCCAACTCCACTGCTCCCATTTATATTGCCTTTTCCCAACATAATTAATTTAAAAACAAATACGTTTTTAGCAAAAGGAAGTTAGAAAATCAAAGTATTGAAAATAGGACTGTTTTCTTTCCTTGTGAGTAAAACAGGCTCCCTTGTGTGTCCTACATGTTTCACAGGATCAAGGCTTCGGTGATGTTGCATATTAGCATTTTGCATTGTGGCACTCTGACTTGCTCTACCTTTTGCATTTATTTTAATTTTTCTCTTCTGTCATTTTTTCCTATTCCCTTCTATTTCTGATCTTTTTGTTTTGTCAGACAGAAGATAAACACACTCTACAGGCCAAAAAGAAGTATCACTTGGATATTTTGTGGATTGCATGAAATGCTATCCCTGGAGAGAAGTAATTGAAAAGAGTTAAGGCAATGGCAGCCCAGTTCAGCCACGTTGCTAGGTGGCAGAGTCCTCAGACACAGGTGTCTGTAAGGGGGGTCTCGAGTTCATTCCTTTTCAAACTCTGTGTGCCACCTGCACAGCTGAGGGCACCTGCACTGCGTGGCTGCAGGCTGCGCTCCGGGGATCTCTGAAGGGAGAAGTCCAGGCACACTTGCCAGCTTAGTGTGTGTCCAACATTGTCTGCATCAGCCAGGCACGGTCGGAACCTATCTCAGCCCACCAGTAGGGGCAGCAAGGCCTGCTCCTGATCCCTAGAGTGTGGCTGGCCCAAGGTAGCCAGAAGATGCACGGTGGAGTTGGAAGATGGTGGTGTGGAAGGAAGGTTGGAGGGGTGGGTCACAGAACTTGCTGTGCTTTTCACCTCATGGTGCTTTTGGACTTAACAGTGCTTAAAAATCTTTCCAGGCTTCTTGTTTCAGTTTGGGAGAGTCTCTGATCCTGACTGAGAATCCCTCATACTGCTGATTTTGTTGTTTAATCTGCTCAGGTCCTAAATGTTTCTGTTCTAAATTTTCAAGCTGCATGGTTATGAAGAAACAATAGAGTGAGGGTTTCTTGCTTATTTGGGCTCAGGTCATAATTCCAATTCTATAGGAATTAAAAGTGGAGAATCCTTTGCTTAGAAATAGTGGGAAAACAGAAAATGAGAGCCATGAGGAAAGGTCTGTGAACTGCTGGCAGCACAGCTCAGGAAGGAAAGCAAGCACAGGGTGTTATATGATTCCTGTGATGGTCATCTGTTGTACAAGCTACAAACACTGTGGACCTTAAAGACATCTCTCTTGAGTTCTAAAATCCTTTAACTAGTCTGAGTCATTTGTACAGCTGAACAGACTCAAAGTCTCTGAAGTAAATTGGAAATACCTGTAATTCTGCAGAAAATTAGCCAAGAGTTATGTAGTCCCAAAGCAGAGGAAGAAATAAAAAGGAGTCATAAAACCTCTAGTCTCTGGGAAAGCTCTGGGTGAAGATGACTTTCTAATAGAATTCTCTAAAATCTCTCAGTCTCACTTGGCTTCTGACATATGGAAAAATTTTCGAAAGGCCAAAGCAAAAGAGTTCCATTTCAGCATTAATTGCAGTGCTGGGTTTTCTTAACCCTCTCTCCTAGGAAATAACTCACCAATGCACCATTTGCAATAATTAAATTACAGGCCAATTCTTCTGACTAATGTGACTCAGAAACACAGGTTAAAACAGCATCTAGAAAATGTCTGAGCAGCATACCTTATGGACAAGAACTCAGCATATAACTTGAGGTTGACATTAATCAGAAAGCTTCTCAAGAGTCTTATAGGCCTGTTATTATAATTTGCTATTTTTAAAATTCTCTGAAGTAATCAGAAAATCAACCAGCTCAACATCCCTAAAGAGAGCTACTTCCCACCCACCAGCAGTGGCTGACTTCACTGTTGACATGAAAACCATGAAGATCTCAGTCTAGTATTCTGCCATGTAATTGTATCCTTAATTTTGGCCTTGTTGAAAGTCTGCTGGAAAACTGATCTTGTGTGTCCTCATTAGAAGCAATTCATATGTAAATCATTTAAGTTTTTTTTTTTTAACTTAAAGAAAGAAAACCTTCCTGAGACTCAAATATTCTGCAGGCTCTTGCTCGTCTTGTGGCTCCTGTGTGGCTGTGACTCCTGGCAAATCTGTGCCTCCTGGCAAATCAGAGCAAAAAGGTTGCTGGCTAGGCTCTCACCTTCTCTCACCTTAGCTGCTGGAGAAAGCACCTGTCAAGAGACTTTGCCTTTTCCCAGCCTTGGGTCAGTCATTGAAGGGAGGTGAGGTGAAGCTCTGCTATCTTCTACACTCTTGTGCCTGGCATACACCCGTGGAAGCTGCTTCACTCCCTTCAGTCAATAGGAGCCATCTAATTACCAGCTTTTCTGCATATAGGAAGGCTTAAATTTTTTTGCTCTTTTATGTGCAAAAATAAGTTGAAGTCGTAGTAGTGGAATGACATCCTAGTGTTAAAATGGAATGGCTTTGAAAAGACATTAAATAAACAAGTCAGATGACTTCTCTGGGCCTTTATCAATAAAACTGATGAAGCAGCATATGAGGTAGCAGCCAAGTACTTGTCTAAACGCACAACTTTATCAAAGTTTGGGCACCTATTTCTTCTGAGTATTTCTGGAGTTGGAAATGGAAATTATCATGAAAGTGTTGACAGTAATTTGAAGGTGTAAAGGAATACTGCATCTTTACCATGATTTCTATGCTTTTGAATTGGATGAGCTGAGTCCTTTGCACTCTTAACTGTTCCTAAAATAAAATGTCTGAGGTATTTGTCTCTAAGAAAGCTGAGTTTTTGTTGCTTAAGAATAAATTTTGAACTATTGCTGAAGGTGGTTGGAACTTCTCTTTGGCACCTTGTTGTTGTAGGCACATAAAAATGTAGACGAGTGGGACTAGGTAGCAGATGATGAAAATTAAGTTGATTAAAATCTGTTTGTCAAAACCCTGTTTTTCCCTTGTATAAGGAATTCTACATGAAAAGGTAGGAAGGGAAAAATAAAGGTAGAGCTTGAGGTAATTTGGGGTATCTTGTTCATGAATTGTCCGGTTCAATGCAAAATAATCTTACAGCTGCTAGGAATCTGACCTGGTGCCCAGAAATGTGTAAAAGCACAGCTGGCCCTGTCTGGGCTGCAAATCAGCTTTAACACTAATGGCAACGACTTTATTTCAAGAGAGTATTTAGCTTCAAAAAATGAATAGGGGCTGCATGTTCCAAATGTCATCTGTCAATTTAACGAATGGCAACTATATACACATCTTAATGCCAGATTGCTGTTTCGTTAGGCTCCTTGTGGGTTATTCCTTCTTGGTAGCTGGCATTATTCTATCTGGAGCAGCAGAAAGGCAGGAGGGCAGAAGCTCCTTGCCACTGCGATGCAGAGCAGCTCCTGGCTGCTTTCAGGGGGCAGCAGGAGAGAGACGAGGGCACCAAACGAAAATATGGCAGAGGAGAACAAAAGGGGGGCATGTTCCTCAGCACAGCAGAGTTAAGCTCGTCACAGGACCAGACACAGAGGTGTCTTGGAGCTAGGGCTGTGACTGCAGCCTTGGCACACAGGCAAGTCCTGATGGCTGATGAGCAGCGCTGCCCGAGGGTGGCCTGAAAGCTGCTAAGAGCAGGCAGGTGGTTCCAAATGGAGCACTCTGTAGCTCTGCCACAGAGTATGAAGGCAGATCAAAGGCTCGCAGGAACAGCAGATAAACTCTCAGTACGATATGTTGAAGTGAGTGAGTGCTGAGGAAACAGCCATGGCACTGGGTGAAGGTAAAGATAGGCAAGAGTCTGAGCTGTCCCACTTTGCCCAGCTCCAGCCCACTGCAATGCCATTTCCAAACTGCCCTCTGTGGCACAGCAGCACTGCAAGGACTCTGCATCTATAGGTCAATCCAGAGGTTGACTCTCCCTGAGCTGCAGTTGCCCACACCAAAGTTGTCAGATTTCCCATGCAGTGGAAATGCTTCTGAAATGTCCTACATTGTAAGTAATCAAGATTTTGTGGCTGCCATGGCTGAGAGCCTTCAGCCACACCCCTTATCACTGGTAGCTCAAGCACCCTGACAGAGCACCCTGGCAAGATAAACACATTAAAACATTTAAAAGTACACTAAAGAGGTATAGTTTTGAATGATTCATTCAGGCTGCTGCCAGTACAAGTGCTGCACAGCATGACTGGAAAGAAGTTGCAGAGGGCAAGAAAATTAGTTTCTTTAAGAAGGACTTATTTTCTGTCTCCAGGGCCCGGTTTAGTAATAACAGGCTGGTCAATACAGGAACAGCGCCCTTGCTGGGCAGCTCTGAATGGCAGGTGAGGCCAGAGCACAGACGGGCAGCTAGGTAACTTTGTTCACAGGATAAACTGACTTCATTTGCTTGTGCCTCAGCATCCAGGACAGTTCATGCTGGGATTCATAAACCACAGGTAATGTGAACCACTCTCCCCCTGTCCCACAGCACTCCCTCTGGGAACCTGCTTCTCCTCAGAAGAGTCTCGCTTGCTCAAGGGTGAGGGGCTCAGCTGCATTCAGCACCTTGCTGGGAAGCTTTTGAGAAGGGAAAATTGCGTTGGATCCTCACAGAGTGCTGCCGTATGTGCTGATACATCTGTGCAGAGACCATGGAGGGTTCTGCTGGGGAGTTAGGAACAGAGTTTACCGTGAGTCCAGTCTCCTAACAAACCTTTCCTGCTCAAACCAGCTGATAGTCAAATTGTCCTTCTTTTTTTCTTTCAAGAAAAGCAGGTTTTGCAGGGAGATGGAACATAGTTACTTGTCTTCATCTTACTTACTTTAAGTGTGTGGAAAAAGCTGGCAAGCTTTTGAACTCGGTGTCCCTATGGCTGGATGTTGAAAATCTTGCCTGTTTTTTTCCGACTGTCATTTGGCTTAATAAAAGATGTTGCCCCTCCCTACAAACCTTGTTTCTCTTGAGCAATGTGGCTGCACAGATAATGGCTGTTGTTTATATCCTCCCAAATTAATGTGACTGTGATGGCTACCTCTAAGGCTTGAAAGTATGAATTGAAATCATGGAAAGTGCTAGTTTTTATTGCACTGCCTCCTCGCATGCAGAGAAAACTCTCAAGGCTAGAGAAGTGCCATGGCAAACCTTCCCCCACAGGTAAATGTGAAATCCTGACACCAGAAAAATCAGTGCCCCTCCAAGAACACGACAATCTCAGTCATAATTTCAGAAGCTGTCCCTGCTTTATCGAGCAAGACAGCCCACACAGGCAGCACAGCAACTGAGGTTTGTGTGTGCCACTGTAGCTGAGGACAGTGCATCACTGCTCAGGCAGAAATCAGAGATGAGCCCAAGTCTCTGCCCCTGGCAAAGTCCTTCATTTTGTTTTACCCCACCCCCTACCCCCACGCCCCCTGTTTCTTTTTTTAAATCACTTAGATTTTTAAAAGACAAAAGGAAGGCACCATGTGAAAACATCACTATGGAAACATCACAGGCTCACTTGTACTTGCCTGCCAAGCAACTACCTAACTGAAGTTTTACATCCTATCGGATCACTGTTGGCCATCTGCTCTCCTTCAAACTTCTCTGAATTCCATATTTTCCTGAAAAGTTCATTTTTAGAAAGGAGGGAGGAAGAGGCAAAGGGAAAATCCAGTATTCTTGGCTAGTGCAGAGCTATTGTGAAAAAGGAAGATAAACTCACTTTAGAGCAGCCTCTTAAAAAGACAAAGATCCATGTCTTGTGAAGCAATTTCATAGAAAATACCTTGTTTCTAGATGCACTTTAATGATAAGAGTATATATTGGCAGCCACAAGGCAAAACACACAAACAGCTTCTTCTAGTACTCTTGCACTAATTGTCTTCCTCTCCCCTTCTCTCATTTAGCCTCAAATGTATTTTCTTCTAAAATGTAACAGTTACTGCCTACACTGGAGTTGCTGGCTGCAGGCTCCACAGCCTTGCTCCAAATAAAACACAGAAATAGATTTCCTGCCAAGTACCGAGGAAGTTTGAAGACTTTAGTTTTTAAAAATATAATCTTTTTATCAGTGCCCTAAGCCTGCCAAAGGTAATTATGGGCCATGGCGCATTTACATTAATGCATAGGACCTACAGACATTTCAAAAGCTTAATGGAGAAACTCCATAAATGTACGTATCGAAAAACAAATTAATTAAATTAAACTGTCATGTAAAGATATCACTTAATTTTGCAGAGCGGAAGGCACTCTTAATGGGAATGGAATGGATCAGTGAGCATTTCAAAACCCAAAGCTATAATTTAAATTCAGGCTCTCCTCTAGTGTGCAAGTCACAAGACATATTTATTATAGCCTTGGATTGTCAATTGTAATCGGTTTAGCAGAGACAAAGCCGTGTTGTTTTGCTTCCTGCCCTCCTAGCTGGTTCAATATATTTTGATGTCAGACTATTGACAAGCAAACCAAAGGCTGAAATAAAATCATGTTTACCTGTGATGAACTGGCAAAAATGCAGTCCAAGGTAAATGCAACCCTGAAGCCCAAACATTTATTTATCAAGCAGCAAGGGGAAAATGGTGAAGCATTTAAACGTCTTTAAATAAACCAGCTGAATATATTTACTGCTGCTCTTGAGGCCTGCTATGTAGCAACCTAGAAACAAATAGATGAAAATAAGTAAAAGCACTGTGAAAATGAATAGTATCATTTATAAGCTGCTGCTCTTGAGTTTTCCAGGTGTCAGTAACAATTAAAGTTGTTGCTCTTGATACTCCTCTAAAGCTAGAGCCAAAGCCTGACACTATGTCCCCAGCAAACAGACAGCAACACTTCTTTCAGGATGTGCAACCCAGTTTGCTGCAGGATTTCACCTGGCAGCAGCAGTTACAAACCAAGTCTATGCTTCTGCAGCCATAAGCAAGCATCTTCTCATTGAATAAGCTTCCAAGAATGGTTCTTTTCCTAACATTGTTTTTGTGTTCTCTAATACTCTTCCTTGTTAAGTTTGTTTTCTGCTGTAGAGCACCAAAACCAGTCAGCTCATCAGGTTATAATTGTCATGGCTTCTTCTTGCCTTTCTCCAGCCCATGGGCTGAGCTTAGTCACGGAGAGGTTTCTCTGAGTCTGAACTTAGAACCTTCTTCCCAGGATCTCTGTAATTTCTTGTGGATCTCTCAAGTTTGCAAATCTGACCCTAAAAAATGCTGACAAACTCAAAACTCAGTTAGGAAGAGCTGTGGCACAGCAGATTGGGACACCTGCTTGAGGCACGCCTCTGAGGGCAGTGGCACAGGACCAGCCTCCCGGGCTCCTGCTGCGCGGTGGGATGGCCATTTGCAGGGAGGGAGGAGAGCACTGCCTGGGGGGAGCAAGGAGGAGCCAGCTGCATGGCTCTGAGGAGTTGATTTGCTTATTTTATGAAAAATCCCCACATATCTGCATTTGTTCTTACTCGCGTACATAGCAGCATTTTCAGTTGAATGGGTTGCATTTTTGCTTCCAGTGTAATCATTCAGCAGTTTGTTTCCCAAGATAATTATCATGCTAAAAAAACCCAAACCCAACCAACCAACCAACAAAAAGAGCCAAAACAAACCCCTCCCCCATTCGAATTCACCTCAATACTAAACCACCGGTTTTTTGCTTACACATTGAACAGAAGTATCTTTTATAGACTTTCTGTAAAACAACAGTTTTTATCTTGCTACACTATTCATCTTCCATGCCTCTATTCCAAGATGCACATTATTAGCCTCGATCACTCTCAAGACAAATTGTTATTTTTCTCACCCTCTTCAGTCTCTTTTGGCTTTGCACACGACTCGAACTGTTTATTAAGTGACAGGTTACCACTGACTCCTATTACAAAAAAATTCTGTTCCAATTAAAGGGTTGAAAAATTGGACACAGCTTTTAAAAAGTGTTTTGTCTTACTACCAGTAATCTTTCTACTTATTTACATGGCTCCTACTGTCACACATGTTCCAATAACAACATTCTTCTTTGAAAGAAGGCAATGGGAGAGTATTCATAGCCCCTCTGAAAAAGAAAAGATGTTGAGAGATTTAGGTCCTGGTTCAAAACAGTATGAAGGCTCAGATTCCTATTGTCACTGTTGTCAGTGACAAGCCAGATGTCGAATGTCTTTAATTTGGACTTCAGTGATTTCTTCAAGGTATAAGAGAATTATGGTCCAGCTGAGATGTGAATGTATCTGTAGTGATAAACTGCCATCTTCTATCACTAGCCAAATATCATAACCACAGGCATGCCAGTTGCTTTCCAATAAAGCCATCCCAGCCATTAAAAATGGTCTTTTCCTAAATAGCTTTTCCAGCTTAGCTGTCTGGTTCACAAGCCCTTAGAGCTCTGAAGCAGATTTAATCTACAAACGCAGTCATAACTTTTGTTTATGGAATGGGAAAGACTCAAAGAGAGCTCTAAGTAATGTTCAGGAGAATAGGATAGGCCACTGACATCAGTTAAAGGGCTTAAGTTAAAGAAATATTATTTCTAAACTCTGAAAATATCTATAATGGTAAAAACGCTTCTTTCCCATGTCAACTTGTAAACATTAAGGAAATACATAAAATACAAATTCTAAGTTATTAAGAGCAATGGTGACAAAGCAATGCTTTTAATATTCTTTTTAAAAACACTTTTGAAAGTACTTATTTGAAATATCTAAAAGGTTTAATTGTATTCAGTTTTTATAATCATAAAATTTTCAACCATCTTCTGCATAAAAAAAAAAAAAGCTAGGGCATTTCTCAAATTTCTGAATAACAGCCAAATAAATAACAGCCTAACAATTTCATCCTTAATGTAAGTATCCACTAAGAGGTATACTATCAAGATTGAACCGTACTTGTATTCTTAATTCATTAGTGGAACTTGAAGGCCCTCTTCTGGATTATAAATTACTGCATGGCCAAGCAAAGTACACGGAAATGACAAAGCCAACCAACACTATGAAAAGATAAATATCTTAAATATATTTTATTCAGGTTATTACCAACTTCATTTCCTGGTTTTCATTTGTATCTGCCCATCTCGCTTACTATAACTTAGTAGCTGAGAATAGCTTCAACTTCTTAGTGGATTCTTAAAGTATTTCTTGCACTAATATTCACAAGAGGAGTAGACAGTCTAAAGAGAGTTGTGGAGAGTTTCTCCACAATTTTGCATGAAGGTGCTGTGCAGCCAGGTGATGTTTGCTTATCTTTATCAAGCAACAGCATACACAGACACATGACTGTGTGTATGTCCATGTCTACACAGCTATGTGACTTTCAGAAATTACATCTGAAAATCTGGCTTGTGCTGGAGGGAGTGTAAAACAAAATGGAGAAACATTTACAATGGTCTTCAGTCTTCAAGGACTGTACAATTCCTTTATATGCCTTTTGAATAAATATACACACATGGACTCTAAAGGACTTACAAATGTAACCTTCCATTAGAGAGTTACTTACTTGCCTAAGCAAACATTTACTATTGAAAAGCAAGATCCTTCTCCACAGACAGAAGGATAAAAGTATTCTAGAATGTGCTGTAAAAAAGCACCATTTTAATGGATCTGTCTGTAAACGAGTGGACTTGAACCACCAATTTTCCTCTTTCTAAAAAACAGCCATTTATTTTTTTGTTTTGTCATTATGATAACAAGAAATCATAAACATAGAAACGCAGGAGCAGGTACTAAGTATCCTGTTAGTAAAACCTCTGTACAGAAAATTAAACAAATAGTTTGATTGAACTGCACATTTTAAAAAAGCAGGATGCTGAAGAAACCTTCACATATCATTTTTTGGTAAGTTTCTGTGTCCCACCAGTGTAGGGCTACTGACGACGATCCTTTTTCCGTACTTTTGATTTTGGTGCTGCCAAGAAACAGAAAGGAGAAGAATAATCAGAAGTGAATTACAGTAATTCCAGTGCCAACATTCTTTTAAATTAGGTTGGGATCAAAATGGATGCATTAATGTAAAACCTACCATTGGGATTTTCTTGTCTGTAGAAAGCTTTTAACAATTCCACTGCTTCTTCAGCCCGATAGCCAGAAGAGCACTGTTCAAATTAGAATGATGTTAGTGAGCACATCTGAGAATAACGTATTCCATGCTTCACAGTAACTAAGGGGTCAAAAAAATCTCCTTTTCACGTTTAATACCTGATACATTTGAAAAATACTATGTTGAGGCTTAGTAGAGTAAGTAATTTCCCTAGTAACTTAAAATTAGGCAAAACATTCTTAGTAAATTATGTAAAATTTTTATGCAATCTACAATTACTTTCTTATTAATGTGTTCCCAACCTCACATACTCCTCAAGCACTTGGAAACATAAGAGACACACACCTAGGTATTTGCAGATGAGATTCCTGACAGAAAACACTCATCCACATACCTATTCTTTATTCCTAACAGTCATCTTTCAGATCTTTTTGGTCACTCTAAAATACTTTTCCAGGCCATGAACACTAATGACAAAGCATTTAAATGTCACTCACACTAAATAAATCTCCACCCACGCTAGAAAACAATTAGTTACTCCTATATATCCCACTGCAGTTGCCTACAGAAACAAAGCATTCATAGTATCAAGAGCCTTCTCCTTTTTTTCTTCTGAATGTATAAAAAATTTAAATACCACATGCCAATGTTAGCAAATGAACACTCTTCCAGTACTGACTGCACCAATTAATTCAGATGTTAGTCTCACTGACATCCTGACAGAAAGATGCCTAATATGTTTGCACTGGAGTGCCAAACAGTATTGTCTTGCTGACTGAAATTCTTCGAGCCTTGTGTCTTTAGTACTTATTTACAATGCTGAAATACGTTACTTGTTTTTTACATTCATTAAATCATTAATGTGCAGTGTGGAAAAGAACTCCGGGAACCCTAATCAGTATCACTGTATAAGGCAGGATCATGTAAAATTGTGCATAATTTAATAAATAAAATGCTATAAATACTCTCTACATGTATGTATGAGTACATAGGTAATATCATGCTGTAAAGCACCTAGATTTATTTATACTCTACCTCCACTGAAAGCTTGTCCAGCCTTTCTCACATGACAAAGATGCCTCAATCACCCCAGGCACTGTTCAGTCTTCCAGCATCCCTACTATTCAGAAAGCTTCCTGATACCTAAACTGAATTTCCTCTGCTACTTTTGCAATTCAGATTTATTTGGGGATTTGAACTACATGAAGTAAGTCTAACCTAATACATTTTACCTCATAAACACACAGACTGAAAACAAAAATACAATCATTTCCAGTGGCTCAGCCAAAACCCAGTAATTCTGTAAGCTGCTGTTACTTGATCTTTATTGATTATGTGTTTGTACATTCTGCAGTTTAAAATAATTTTCCCTCATCTCTTACTGCAGCATATACTTACTGTTCTAAGTATTACACATATTTTAGGTATATTTAATTCTTACCTTGTTCCACAAGCATAATTCTTTCCCTCCCCTTTGATACATCCTTTTAAATAATTTAAGACTGTCATCAGGCTTTTCCTCAATCTTCTTTTCTTTAAGGACCTAAGTGTTTTTTACATTATTTTCTTATTAAGCCAAGTTTACTTGACTTTGATCATCTTCCATCTGTGTCCTCTTAAACTGATGCATAGCATTCTCAAAGCCTGGTAACGAAGCCAGGCACAGTACCCTAGCTGGAAAACAAAGGGAAACATTTTACAGCTTACTTCAAATGGGTCTCCTGAGTCCACCATATCATCAGACGAGATGCTCAAAACTGAGCCACAGCCTCCAAATCGCTCATTTCGACAGCCATATACAACCCGTGGAATTTATGGGAGTGAGTCAAGGTATTAAGTGAAAAACAAGCAGGAAGTACAGAAGCCTGATCTAGGCAGTCATCAAATTTCCTAAAATGTGTTTGTACTTTTCAAACTAAATTAGTTTGAGCTACAATTCCTCCCTTATAAAATCAGAACTTACTTTTGAATGATGTAAGATGTATTGCTGAAGATGCACATCCAGCCTTTCTCAGAAAAAGAGAAGCATGAATCCCAAAGCAGGGGCATACAAAGACATGGTTTACTGATTGATGCAACATTCAAAACTGAACACTGATCTGCACCTAGCTCATTTTACATACTAACAGACATCTCTAAAATACATTTTTAATCTCGAAGAGCACTTGTTTGTCATAACTGCACCATGTCTTTTTCACTTTGAGTCTCTCACTATTCAGCATGGAGGTGGGTGCAGACCCTCAAACCACCCCTCATGGCTTTCCCTGACGCTGTCAGGCCTTTCTTTGTGGGCTCACTGCCAAAAGAGTAATGGTTTGACACTGAGTTTCCCAGTGTGAGTCAGCATGAAAGGATACTCATCAAGCGCACAGCAGCTGCACACATGATACAGGGCTCTACAGTTACATACAACACCAGCTGGGGAAACACTTCCCTATAATCCCTGTTGTGTTGCTTGCACCAGTCAAGGACCTGGTCGATTGCCACCATTTCTGCATGTCGAGTAGCCTAGGAGATAAAAATAAGTATTTTCTTAGAAGTTTGCATTTATTCGCTTTGTTATAGAAGTGATGTAATGCTCTTTGTTGGTTCAAGTTGCAAAAGAAATTTCATGCCACCCAGACGCCAGAAAAAATACTCAGCCCAAGAAAGAACATATTCAAGCTCAAACTCTTGTGTGCGGCACACAAGATCCACAAGTGTCAGTTTTTTGTTCTACTTTTTCCTAGGCATAGGAGCATGCTCAGAAGTTCTCCTCTCTCAGTCATGCCAGCACAGTGAGGCAAGACATGAAAGCTCTGCTTGAGGCTTAAGGGACACACAAAAGCCCACTGCCACAACTGATGTAGCCCATAGTCCACTCTACTTCCAAGAGCAACAATACAGGCTGGATTACTTTCTCTGGAAATACTAACAAAATGCTCCTTGCTGGCACCTTTTCCTCCCTCTGACAATGTTACTGTGCTCGCATGGAATGAAAACACTGTGAATATGCAATAATTTCAGCATGTTTCTGCAACTGCCTGGCATGCTTTGTACACACAACATTTTCAGTTTGCCTCAGGTTTAATGCAGCCTGGGAATACATACAGGTACAGTAAGTCCCTCAAGTAATAGGCAGGGATTGCAGCATATGACTGATTACAAAAAGACAAAGGAATATTAATTTCTCTTTTTTAAATCCAAGATAATGGAATGATTAGTATCTCAACATCTACGGCACAAAAACCTCAACAGAAGCGTTGACTCTAATTGCAGAGAGACCAAACAATCAGCAATGTCCCAGTACCACTCTGAAATGTTTGCAGCACTTTTATGCCAATGAAATGTCACAGCAAAAATTTCAGAAAGTACTAGTTTTGAAAGGACCCTCCAGTTAGAGCCTGATGCTTATTTGAATTAAGACTTAGTATTTTCCTTCTTTTTCTATCTATTCTGAAAAAATAGGATGTTTTTGACACAAACGTTAGAGTAAGACTTAATCAATCCAGACTATATTTGTACTTCCGTTTCGTATGTCTTTATATGACCCTCGATAGCTTCCTCTCAAAACATGAACTTGAGCTAATGTTTTAGCACTGTGAAGATCTGTGGTGATAACAGTGAGATGCTCTACAACACATGGCAAAGGACTCATAACTTACTGCAATGTTTAATGCTGTTCAAAAATGTTTCAGAACTCCTAAAAAGGCCATGAAGCTGCTGCAGGTCATACCAGCTTCTGCAGTGATAGAAGACAGCTATACAAAAGAGATTATACTAATACAGAACATTACTACACACCTGTGTACCCATATCTTAAGTAATACACACTGGTTGTGTCATCTCATGTCATGAAGACACAGGAATAGCAGGACAAATTCACCTCAGGGTGAGAAAGGATTATCCAAGTTACAGAACGGTCTCTGTTTAGAGACTAATTAGACTGTGGCTCTGAACAGATACAGTCATTAGTTTTCCAGGTTAAGAGGACTCAGTAGAGGTTTTTAAAATAATCAAGAAAAATGTGGAAAAATCACAGTTACAACTGTGATTTATTATTTCTCATAACAAGTGAGCACCCAATGAAATTATCAGGCAGCAGATATAAAACAAACGAAAGGAAGTACTCTTTCACAAAGCACATAATTATATTGTGAAACTCATTGCCACAGGATGCTATGGAAGCCAAAAACATAAATGAGTTCAAAAAAGGTTTAGACAAATTCATGGAGGATATGTGCACAGCCAGCTATCAGAAACAATGATCCATATATAGTCTTGGACTCGGGAAGTCCCTAATCTATTCACTTTCAGAAGTGGAAAGGATATGGAAGGGGAAGGTTTACGCTACTCCCTTCTTGTTTCATGAGCTCCCTCCTTATGCACCTGTTAAAGGTCCCTCCTAAAGACAAGATACGGGATAAAAACTGACCTTCTAGGTCTATCTTAAGATTTTTTTTTGTATTAAGCTATGACTAGATAGCCTTTTTTGGACTTGCTGTGTGTAAAATAGCATACAAGAGAGATAATTTTAATTTTTAATTACTGACTCAATTCATAAGCTTAACTTGCCAAATATTATGCACTATTTTAAAGCCAAGAGGGCAAAAACCAAGAGGTTAAGAGTAGCAAGGGAAAATGAGAATTTTTACAGAGTGGCAGATGGTGTATCAAGGAAAAAAGCTGACTCAGTGGGGTAAAAGCCTTGACAGTGCCTCAAGCTGTGTCAAACATTTCACAGACAAATAAAGATATCATCACTGCCCTAAAAAGCTTACTTTCTAAATTTTAGACCATAATTAACAAGTGAGAGTAAAGGGGGCCAAAGCTCAAAGTTCTGTGTTATCTTGTGGCTTCATTAGACAAACTAATACTTCAAACAAAATACTTCATTTTCAATTATCCTGTAGTGTGCCTGCAAGACACTTGATGCAATGACCCAACAAGAACAAAGAGGAGATGTCTGTATGTATCAACAAAGGACCTAAGACAGAGAGTATTTTACTGGGTTGTGAATGATTGCATCACATGTGGGAATAAAGATGCCAAAAAACATTCTAGCTGGGAAGGGTCACATACACTATAAGGGAGAAAATTTTCAGGTTGCTCTGAGGCAAGACCGTGAACAAGCAAGTGTGGGAGCTGCCAGAGGGAACACAGCACTGGCACAAGCTCGTGAATGAATCGCCAGGCTGTCGAAAACCAATGCCTTACACAGACATTTGCTGCACTGTTGCCCAATGAAGACAAGTAATGTCATGTCTAACTATTTTGAAATGCTGATGCCACAGCCATGCTCCTAAAAAAATAAAATAAAACAAATGCAGCTGTATATAAGCTCCCTTCTCCCAAAAGCAACTTCTCCCAGATGAATGCAATGATCAATAATTTTGCAAATAACTTCCACAGAGTAAGCAGCAGTATCTCTGCTATTAATGTGTTCTGCTGTGGACATGGCAGGCAAAAAACAAGTATGCAGGGTGACAGGAGGCAATCTGAAAACACTGGAGAGTTTTTGGCAACTAAATCTTTTTGCCAAAATGAGCAGTTGAGGAACATAATGAAAGGGGGCATAAAGAAGACACTACCTGCTCCTAACTCCAGCCCGTTACATCAGAGGATGCAGTGACCTGCTTAAGGAGAAGACAGAATTTATTTGACACAAGGCCCAGAGGCAAGTTGATTCCTGACCAAAGGCAGAATCGCAAGGAAGAACTGAAGATCTAACTCGATAAATGATCACTTTTTCAAAGCAGGAAGAAAGTTTTCAAGAAGTTAAAGTCAGTATGTTATAAAGCTGCATTTTGGAGGTCAGAAAACAAAGGCTAAAGGAAGAAATACCAAATGTCAACCTTGCAAAACAAATGACACAAAAAGTAAAAATACCTTGAGAGAAAACACGTGAAAAAGGAGTTAGCACTACTACAATGACCTTCAGATGAGGCTCAAATATAATTACAGAATTATTCCAAAAGAAAATTAATAATTTGCCTTTTCAATGAAAAATGATGCAGAGAATGTGGTCAAAAGGCTGAGTAAGAGCAAGAAAGCAAAAATTACATCATAGAGATAGAGAATTAGGCCTTTAAAATAAAAAAAATTGACTAGGGCATGGAAGAGGGATGAGGAACAAACCCCCAAGTCGATACTATCATCGCCATCAAAAAATGCTCAAGACCTCGTGCATGAGGCTGCCATCTCACAGCAGTGTTTTAATGCATCAGGGCAGAGTATTGCATGACTGAAACCTGTCAGAGGAAACAGAGTCACTGTAATGAAAAACAGGAAGGACGGGTGTCATACAATCCTGACACCTTCAGATCCAGGAGGGTCTCAACAGTGAAAGAGGCAAGATAACAAACTTTGAAAGTAATGTGGTAAGGACTAGTCCTTATAAAAGTAAATTAAACAAGAAACCAGTAAGATAGCTGACACTAAATTAACCTCGTAGCTTTCTTTGACAAATGTTTTCTCTAGGCAAGAGAAACACCAGTCTCTCTGGACATCTCCAGTGCATCTGGCACAGCACAACCTGCGAAATTGTGAGTGGGGGAAAACAGCCTAATGCAAGAAATGTAATGTGATCAAGAAAAGAAGAGACATTGCATTGACAGGGGAAATATTTGTCCAGAGGGTACTCATTACCATAGACACTCAAAGATCATTTGACTTAAATGTTTTTAGTTGTGTCACTGGCATTAACTGGAAAAACACCTACAGAAAACAGCTGATGATGTGATGCCTTTTGTATGATAAAAGACATTACCAGAAGTGACAGGGTGAGAGTGTCACTCAAGAGGTGGATGGCCTTCTAGATGGGAGTAAAAAAAATTTCAAAATAACAAATGAAGAATAACAAAACAGCACAAAAGACTAAGGAAGCTCCAGAAAAGATGGGTAGACTTTCTTCCAGGGAGAATGTGAAGTATGATTGTTATCAAACAAAGCACAAGTCCATCTGGAATAAAATACAGCGTTCTGGTTAAGTGAATTCAAGAAAAATGAATCAAAGCTGGAATGGCTATATAAAAGAATTATTACAATGAACACAGAAAGCAAGCCTGTCTTTTGAGAGGAAATTAAACAGTTGGCTCGGGAAAAACAGAAGCCGAAAAGGAATAAGACTTTAAATACATCCAAGCTTTGTAAAATAATGGATGATGCTGGCACAAGAACAGGGAGTTATAAACAGAACATAAAAAGTTTGAAACTGGAAATCAGACACTTTTTAGCTGTCTGAGGAATGATGTTCTGGAGAAGTCCTTCAATATAAGGTGGGACAAGGAATTAGTTTTAAAACAGACCTTGACATTTATGGTGTCTGCTGGAACTGCCTCAGTGGTTCAAGAGGATTGTTTTTTTCCCCCAGGATGGTCCCTAAATAATGCCAGAAATTGTTAGGAGAAAACTGAAATCAATTTTCTGCATTCACATTTCATAACAAGTACTTCTTTCAAGCTTATATTTTCTTTTAGACTATAAGGAGCAATTAAGTATCTGATAAAAAATTTAGAAGCACTAAGTACCCAGCATTTCCAATCACTACAATATAAACATTTATGAAAATTAAGCCACAAAATAACTGAAACTTGAGCTAAGCAGCAATTAAAAAAAAGCTTCGCTTCCAAAGATACTAGCAGATTACTGTTTCCAAAATCCAGCTGAATTTTTTAAAATCAGGCTACTTGCATTTTAGTATGTACCTTCAGACAGCCCTGACACTAAAAATGCCTGAAAGCTTACCTGATACTTTTGAGTTGATTTTGATTTTGTTATCAGTCTTGTCTGTTATGTTCTGTCTATTACCATGTGATTTTAACACAATATTAATATCTCTGGTATGATTTTCCCAAGAAGTGTCTGCTTCCCCACAGTGTTTACAATGATGAGACACCTAACTTCTCTGTCACCTGGCTTTCTTAGAGCTGTATTAGAATTCTCTTAACACATTACAGATTGTCCTGCAGAACAAATTAGTATAATGATTCATCTTTACTGATACATTTTTGAGCTTGAAAGATTCATTTTAACTTTTTATTATGTTTTCAGATTTGAGACATCTAATATAAATTACACCCAGATCCTCCAATCAGATTAATTTATACAAAACTTCCAGTTGTACAAAATCCCTGTTGGCATTAATGGGTCTTTCAGCATCAGATCTTATATCTAATTTGACGGTCAAAGTTGCAACAGGTCTAAAATCTACAGGCGATATCTTTTTGTTTACTAACAAGTGACCTGTGGACAGAACTTCATCAGGAAAGGCTGCACAGGTCAGTCATTTCTCACTCTTAATCCCCAGGTGACTTTAAGAGAGCACGTTTGAGACCCAGCAACGGGGCAAGCACGGGCAGGGCAGGGCAGGGCAGGGGTGGCANTCGGGGCTCCCCGAGGCTTCCCCCGCGGGACAGCGGGAGCCCCGGCCCGCACTGACCACGTCGAGCGCCTGGTCCATCCAGGCCANGGGCAGGGCAGGGCAGGGCAGGGGTGGCACAGCCACGGTGTCCCCGGGCGGACCTCAACTCACGTTCTTCGTCTCGTTGACCTCGTTCCTGCCCCTGCCTATGACCTCGCCATTGTAGACCAGCAGGCAGCCCACGGGAACCTCCCCTTTCTCCAGCGCCTCTTTAGCCTGCGGGACAGACGGACAGACAGACTCACGAGAGGCACAGGACAGCGTTACAGCAGCGGGAGGAGCGGACGAGCTTCCGCCAGCCCCCATTTCCCGCCCCCTCCCCGCTGCCGCGAGGGGCCTCGGGGCTCCCCGAGGCTTCCCCCGCGGGACAGCGGGAGCCCCGGCCCGCACTGACCACGTCGAGCGCCTGGTCCATCCAGGCCAGCACGGCCGCCTCTTCCCCCTCCGCCATGCCGGGCCCGCGCGCTGTTTCCGGGGCACCGCGGGCGGTGTCGCTGCCGCCGCCGCCTCCGCCCCTTCCGCCGCCGCGGGGATCCGGGGGCGGCCGGGCCGGGCCGGGCGCGCAGGATGCTCCGGTCGCTCTGGAGTTTCCTTAAGCGGCACAAGAAGAAATGCCTCGTCCTCGGCACCTTCCTTGGCGGTGAGTCCCCGGTCGAGGGGCGGGGGCGATAATACGGGGGGGACGCGGCGCCCGCCGTGGGGCCTCCCCGCGGAGCGCTCCCGGACCCCGCCGGGGAGGCCCCCTCGGAGCTGGCGCTGGGCCCGATGAGTCCCCCGCGGCCAGGCGGGTCCCACTCTGGCTGGAAAGGCTCCGTGCCCCTGGGCCCTGCGCCCCCCTGGTGACACCGAAGCGCTCCGACCGTCCGCCGCCGGGAGAGCCCGGGTGCCAGCAGGACTTCCCCCGAGGCAGGGAGGGGAATCTACGCGTCGTCCCTTAAGCTCTAAAAGACAGGGACTCGGGTTGCCCGGCTGCTCTTACGGCGGGTGATCGCGTTGCTTTGATACAACGTTTAAGCGCGCAAAGCGTGTGTGACACTTGTGTTGTTTTTGGGATGGAGGCTGAAAACCTCCACTTTCGTATGTGACTTGTGCGTTGAGGTGAATTTTCAAATATCACAGAATCAATTAGGTTGGAAAAGAGATCATCGAGTCCAGCCTATGACCGAACACCACCTTGTCAACTAGACCATGGCACTCAGTGCCACATCCAGTCTTTCCTTAAACACCTCCAGGACAGTGACTCCACCACCTCCCTGGGCAGCCCATTCCAATGTCTAATCACCCTTTCTGTGAAGAAATTCCTCCTAACGTCATACCTGAACCTCCCCTGGTACGCATTAAGACTGTGTGCTCTTGTTCTGTCACTTGTTACCTGGGAGAAGAGACCAACCCCCACCTGGCTACAGTCTCCTTTCAGGTATTTGTAGAGGGTGATAAGGTTCGCCCTGCGCCTCCTTTTCTCTGGGCTAAACGCCCCCAGCTCCCTCAGCCAGCTACTCTTAATAGGACACATGCTCCAAACCCTTCACCAGCTTTGTTGCCCTTCTCTGGACAAATACAGATTAGTTGCAGACACAAAACTTTCACAGAGAGGATTTGCGTTAATTATTCAAGCACTTCTTTCTCCCTTAAGGCTCTTGTCTAACCTGTAGGGGTTATGGTCTAGTAAGCTGCACCTTCCCTTGGAGTTATTATAGGGTTGTTTTTAGTTGGAATTGGATTTAAAGGAGCACATTGGATCTGTCTCTCTCTTTAACAATAAAGGTCATAGCTGTGCAGCTGGAGATTAGATACTCCTCAAAAGACACGGCCATGTCTTTGTGCCCTCAGTCATTAGACGTACTTACATCCGATGTAAATGATGCAGAACTGGAATACTTAAATGTTCTGAGGGCTACAGGGCTTTTGTAGTATGTTTTGTCATATATTCAGATGAAGTCCCCTGTGAAGGTGAATTGTATTCTGGCTTGCCTTGGTTCTTGTGTCGTCTGCATTCTTTCATCATTAATTCCTTCTGCGTTTTTCCGAAGAATGCTAAATAATCCATGATAATGGGCTGAGTGATGGTTACTGCAGTACTTGTCAGACTCCTCTGGTTCACCCCCTCACCTGCAGGTTTTGTGACTCTGTGAGTGCAGCACAGAGTCAGGTTTACCACCACACTTGCAGCCCAATCATGTTAAGTAAACAGATTAATACACCAGGCTGTCACCTGGAAGATGCTCCACCTCCCCTTCAGCTGTCTGTGTGAGAGTGGTGGGTGGACAAACAGGAATAGTAAAAAATCACTTGTCCCAGTTTCAACAAGTAAACATGGATCAATTCCCAAGTGGCAAAACAGGTATACGGGAGCTCGTGGCTCTAGTACTCCTCATAGCCTGAAATCTTAAATTCCTCATGTATAAACAACCTTCTGCCAGCCTGCAAAACAACCTAACTGAATTTGCAGTTTTTTCTTATGATTGGTGTTGTTTATATACAGCTCAATGTCACTTTCACTAAAATGCTACTGACTGGATGAAGTGCACTTAAAATAATAATTATGGACTAAAATAATGTCATTTGAAGAATTACCAAACAAAACAAAACAAACCCCAAGAAGCTCCTCTTCTAACAAGCATTTCAGCTTTTGACTGAAAATATTAAACTGTGCTGTCATTTTCTGCAGCATGGATCAATTACCTATTTCTTCAGGCCATGTAGTATTTGAGGACTCTGTAGAGAATTTCTTTTTATGTATTTGAGACTGAAGTAAATCTGGGCTTCCACAAGCAGGTGAACATCATTAGCTGCCACCAGTGGCAACTTTGCACCATGGTATTTTAAGGGCCCAGGGAGATGGAGTGAATTACTTCAGAGTGCTGCTTTATAGTTGTTCAGCAGCTGAATCTTGAGTGCTTTGGTCGTCTACATAGTTATGGATCAGACCTTAAAATAACTCCATGAGCTATGGTAATGCCGCCACCAGTGAATTAGAACTCTGAGATCCATGGTGGACTCTCCAGAAAACACTGCCAAATCTTGAAAGGTGGAATGCAACTTTACACGCTGCTTTTACCTGAAGACAGAATATTTGAAAGTGGCTGAGTGATTTAAGGAAAGCAGCCAAATCTGCCGATTTAGTTGCAGAGCCTGGAATCTACATCTCTCTGGTGTTTTTCTAAGAGCTGCAGGTGCATTTTCCGGGAATGAGGGTGTAACGAGGAAAATGGGACATCACAAGATTTAATGATTTTAAGTCCTTAACTGGCACATGGTCAGAGCTTAATGTGAATATTTAATGATTCATTAGACAGTACAGAAGAGTTTTGACATTATTACTGATACAGTGTTGTATCAGTGTTGTGTTATTGAAGAATTACTGCACCAAAATCAGAGTTGGTTGGTAGCTTTTCCTCTGTTTACTGAAGTGGATTCCATGTGTGTTATCAGTGGCTGTCATTGTTTGTGCAATTTCTCTCAATCCCAACACTACAAGAGATTTTACTGCTTATGAAGATACAAATCTCACAAAATAAGAGCTCAAATTAAGGGAAAAAGCAACTGAAAAATATATGTAACTTCCCCTTAACCATAGAGCAGGGCTGAGAAGGCCTCACCTTAGCAAAAACCCTGTACAAACTCTTTCTTCAGAAGTTGTTTCTTTAACAATATGTAGTAAGTTGCATACTGAAAATACTTAAATCTCTTCAAGCAAGCAAGATCTAGTGGTCGGGGATCAAATCCACTAGAAATATGTAAAGTAGAGAGAGAGAGAGCATGATGGAGCCACAAGGACACCTTAGGTTCATGTGTTTATTGGATAGTTTGTTTAAAGTAGTTTTTATCTTGGCGCTCAGCATTCAAGGTAGATTTCAGTAGGTATTACAAAATGATTCACCATTGAAATTCTGTTGCTGCAGTGGAAGAACAAGCTCAGGGTGTGTCTGCAATGTATGGTTCTGATTTCAGTGGTGCATTAATTACTGCTGAATTTCATCTGTTGCAACCTCTGGCTTGCAGAAAAAGCATTTCAGTTCAGAAATCTATGCTTAGCAGAGAAAGTTGGCTTGGTTTATGAGTAAGCACAGGGGCATTAAGTATGTTCTGGTGGGACTCAGTGTTGCCAAGAGAATAAGGCTTTAGTGCCTTCATGTTTCAAAGATGGTTTTCAACCATAATGGGACAATTGTATGTCACTTGATGCGTGGCTTGCTTGAACATAAGGACTAATTACAACTTATGGAGCTGTCCATGTCCTGGAAGGATGCAGGCTTCTGTATGTCAGCACAATTTCTACATAATAAAATTCTTAAAACTGAAAATTTCCCTTCTTTTTTTCTGAGGTAAGTATGGCAGTGAGGGTAAAGGTTACTTAGGGCTGTAAAAGAGGTTTCCTGAAAACCTGATGCCTCCTAGTTACCTATCCCACTATTCTGCTCAGCCCTCCATTCCACCTGTGAAGAAAGGAAAGGGCTGAGGGGCTGAGGGAGTGGGAAGCCATAAATTATGCGATGTGAGAAAAGGCTACTAGTGTGAACATGTAAGAGCCTGCAGACTTTGTAAACTTCTTGCATTACTTACATTTAGGTGGGAAGAGACTATACAGTGCTACAGCCAAAGAGGGATATGGAGATAAATTAGAGCATATTTATCTCAAACCAAAGTGTTGCTTCCACAGGATATGGGTGCTGTAGACCCCAGGCTGCTCCCCAGCCAGCAACTAAAGCACCAGAGAGCCTTTTACTCACACACTCACACACAGAGACACACAGACACGCACATCCCTCCCTAGTGGGATGAGGGAGAGAATCAGACCTGACCAATGCCTAGCAGTCCCTGAGCAGTGCTCCCCCCTCCCCCCATTTTCCCCCCTAATTTGACTGCTGAGCATGACATCCTATGATGCAGCATGTCCCTTGGATCTTTTGGGATCAGCTGTCCTGGCTGTCTCTCCTCCCAGCTCCTTGTGACCCCCAGCCTCCTTGCTGGTGGGGTGGTGTGATAGGCAGAAAAGGCCTTGACTTTGTGTAAGCCCTGCTCAGCAATTACAAAAACATCTCTCTGTTAGCAACACTGTTCCCAGCTACTACGAAGAAAATTAACCCTATCCCAGCCAAATCCAGCACAGACAGCCAGTACAAATGTAAATACGTTTCACTTTCCAGATCAATTGTAAAACAGCATGAATTGTAGTTTGAGATCTTTGCTGAGGTTCCTGTACTTGAAGGATCTGACATCAGGTGACGTAATCCTTGTTTTTATCACTCATCTGTTTCTGTACCCTCCAAATCAGATGTGTTGGGACTATGGTATTTTGTATAGTTCACATTTTGATGAAGATAGAGAAAGGCTTCCATAGGAATTATCTCATGGACAATCTCGCTATTTCTGAATTTTCTTAATTCCTGGTTTTGTGTGAAACATATGGGAAGATTCAGTATGAAGCTCCATCTATACAACAGTTCAGCTAATTAGACATGAGTAAATCTTGCTGCTGCAGCTTTTTGCAGACCTCCTATCCCATACTGAGATGTAAAAGTAAGTTATATTAGTTATTATAAAAAGCTGGTATTGGCTTTGCATGTTTATAACAAGAGACTTTCAAAATGTCAGCTTAGTTTTTTACAGGTTTGTTAGCTGAGTTGACATCATGGCAGTTTTTGGATGTGGCTTTCTCTGGTCCTGCTTCCAGCTCCACATGATGTTTTTGTGTGATGCATTCATTCTGGACTTCTTAGAAGTCTGTATTATTGTCAAGTCCTCTGAATTAATGCAACATATTAATATAGATACAGATGGTTGTCCTAAAGAAAAATGTGAACACCCATGCCAGCCAGCCCCCCGGTTGGCAGCTCCTTGACATGTCTCATAAGCCAGAGACTTGCAGGGGCTCCACTGCTGTTTTCAGGAATGGGTGTAGTGGGCAGAAGTTCATTGTCACAGCTGAGACTTGAATTTCTCAAGTGAAGTGCTGTGTCCCCCAGTTGACTTAGAGGCGCTTACAAGCCGTGCAGTTGGTAACAGAGACAGTCTGCTGCTGACAACCAAACCTCAAGCTTACTGGTTTTTGGTGGGTTTGCTTAGGGTGCGTGGGTGGGTGGTGCAACTTTTACCTGGGTTAACTTCTAATGCATTGCATTCCAGAGACGAGGATAATCCTGGATTAAGCAATATCTGTTAACAGTGGGTCAAAGTTATAGTTTATTTCAGGGAAGAGAGGGAGAAATGAGGCTTAGTAGCTGGTGTTGCATTCTTTTGGACAAGAGTTTTTTTCTGGAGACTCCTTGTGAAACCTGGATGACTGCTACTGCAACTTTGTACCCTCACAGGGTACTCTTGGTACACAGTAGGCACACAGCCTTAACAATAAAGTGTTAAGCAATTAGCTGTCTCAATCTCAAAGCTGCTGCTCCAGTACATCACTCCAGGGCATGCACATGATTCTTCTTGAGCTGTTTGCATGTTTGCTATGTCCTGTCTACATTCAGGAAGGGTCTTTTTTTATACTTGTGACTTTTCTGCCACAAAACCTGGAGCTAAAAGGATTTATTTTGGGGTGCAGGAAAGCAAACAAAACTAGTCATTTTGACGAATGACTATATGTTAATGTAATGTGAAAAATGTTGTGGGGTAAAATGATTGGAAAAATCTTGTGTTCAAGAATTGATCACTAATGCTAAAAAAAAGTTTCTCTTTCAGTATATTAGCTGAAAAAAATCAGTAACCTGACAGTTGTATTCTAAATAGGTATTCTTAGCAGGAATTGGTAACATTTTAGATGAAAATAATCCTGATTGTGAAGTCTTATTTTTGTTTAACAATTTAATGGTGAAATCACATTTTTGTATATGGGCCCATAATATTAAAGTTTGCATCTAATGAAGTGAATATTCCATATGGCAAATGGTCAGTCTGCCTAAAGGCTGAAGTGAGGGAGAGACTTACCCATTTCTATTTTATGAGGCTTTTGGGAAATGGAAGTGACTGTGGTTGTTCCAGACTGGTCTGGCTTGTCGTTGCCTATGAGCAAACATATGAATAGCTGGATTTTTTAACAACCATGGACATTGGAGCACAAAGTTGACAAGCCTTTTCAAACACTGATGATAGTTTTGGGGAGTATTTTGGAAGGTTTTAATAACCTAAAAAATGTAGCTGAATTCAAAATCTTGGGAAGTTTGTGTTTGTTTATGGGGTTTGTTTGGTTGGTTTTGGTTGGGGGTTTTTGGGGTTTTGGGGTTTTTTTTTTAGTTTTTGTAGATTTGGTTTGTAAAATCAGTTTTGAAACTTTCAGCTTTCAGCAACTGTTAAATGCCTCGTTTGTTCAAATATTGGCTTCTAAATGTGAAAATTGAATTTTGAAGAAAACTTTGTGTGTTTACAACTTTAGAAAGTACTTTGAGGAAAAGAATTTTAAAATACTTGATTTGTTATTCATATTTCTTCTGTGTGCTGTTATTGACCTGACAGATTTGGAGCTGGCTCTCTCCAGCCAGACAAGTTTCAGTAATTAGAGCATTAGTCCACACAGACAGAAGATGATTAACTTGTACAATAGTCTTTTCTTGCATGGGTTTGTTCCTCCCTTATCTCTGTCTCCTCTCCAAATCTTTCATGAGAGAACATGGGAAGTGCTTGTTGCACCCCTAAGTAGGTAACTGCTGCTGCCAGTGCATACAGGAGGCAGCAGATGAACCTGACACACGGGGGGTGCTATAAGAAGGCCTGGGTGGAGGGGGAGAAATTAGTGGAAAGCAGCTTGGGAAATTTGTGGAAAGCAGAGTGGGCAAAGGTGCTGAGGATAAATCTAGAAGGTGTAGTGGTATCTTGAGGAATGGCTTAGAAAAGGGGACAGAGATGAGGAAACATGGGAAGAGGGCTGTGGGCAGCCTGGATAGATACCTGAACCCCTGGTGATGTGGGACAAGCAGTTGGGGGAAACTACAGAGGGATGTATGTTGGAAGAGGTGAAAATACAAAGCAAAAATTTTTGGTGTGTCTTTATGGAAATGGAGATTCATAATGAGAGCTGAGGGATGGTCAGACCCTCCAGAATAGAAGAGTCTGGCTGGAAAGTAGGAACCAGGTGTGGTAAAAAAAGAGGAGCCACAGTCAAGCCCCATTGAAGCTAAGGTTCTTCCTACGGAAGTTTCAAGACCAAATGAAGGAAGTGTTGATCTATAACATTTTTCTCTTATGTGATCTTTAGTACTTGAGTTTTATCTCTGACTTCTGCTAATTTTAGGAATATATATTTTAAAAAATTTAAACTTTCATCCATCTCTAGACCTATGCATTTCTGTTTGTTTCTCTATTCTTTATTGTTCTTACCCTACATTGTTTCTCTTTTTTGTTTCAGTTTCTTCAGTACTAGTTGTTCACATTGCAGTTGTACCAAAAATGTCTTCTGTGAATGGCAAGATACCTCTAATCAGGAAAGTTTCTGTTACTGATTCAAGTCACTAGCCTTGACATTTTAATTAATTTTGAAAACATTCTTTCTGGGTATTGCTTTGTCAATAATTATTAAAATACTCAAGACTCCCATATCCAAAAAAACCCCCATTATGCACCCTTATGCTTTAAAATCAAAGAGTTAAGGGACCTTTCTCACTTTTTAAAAGCACCTTCTAATATGGATACTTCTCTGTAGGAGTCTATTTACTGGGAAAATACGGGCAGAAGAAAATCAGAGAAATCCAAGAACGAGAGGCAGCTGAGTACATCGCCCAAGCACGAAGGCAGTACCATTTTGAAAGTAATCAGAGGACGTGCAATATGACAGGTAAGATAAGGAAATAGCTACTGTTTTAGGTAAGGGAGAGGTATTTGGGGATTTATGCTACGTATTGTCAGGATGGAAGAGGAATAAGAAATGTATGTAAATTCAAAATCTTAATTAAATACTGGTGCATAAATAGAGTTGTTTTGCAAATAGAGTCTGAAGAGTAGAGGATTAAAGGGATTTTAGGGGACATCTGAACCCTTACCCATCAATAAACATACAAGTATACATGCAGGTTACAATTTTTTTGTTACTTCAGGATCCTTTTGCCTTAAACTGCATGTGGTATTGCGGTGTGAAACAGCATTGAGATTCAAACAATACTGAATTTACAGCAGGATTATTTTATTCATTATAGCACATTGTTAGTAAGCTACATGGAGAACTTGGTGGGTAATTTTTAGTAAGAACCTCATCAGCCCATCAGTTTCCTACACAGTTAGAAGGTACCTGACTAGTTGGAGAGCAAAAAGTGAAAGTACTTTTTCTTACAGCACCAGTCTTAGGATTTTTGGAAAGGAGATGACAGAGAAGAGTTTTAACAAAATCTTCACCATTGTAAATACAGGCTGTTCAAAACTATTTTTATTGAACAAATTAGGCAGCATTTTCTTTTTCTGTTGAAATTTGTAATGACTTCCTGGGTGGCTGTAAGTTCAACCTGTTTACCCTGACCATTTGGTATTTAATTTTAATCTTCTCCATTTTGTACTGCTGGGAGTGATCTTGCTGCAAGGACTAAGTTTTTCTTTGCCCTTCTTTGTACCAAGTATCTCGTGTCTGGCAGCACGCATTCCTGACAAGATTTTTCATACTCTGTTCTTATTATTTATCATGTTTTTTATTTCCTGTCCCCATCATGTAACAGCAGATCAGACATTGTTCTGAAAGTAAAGGATTTTTTCCCCACTAGCTTTCTCTCATTTATAACGTACCTTTCTCCAGTTCTCTTCTTGGAAGAAACAAACCTCAGATCTTCTCACTTGGAGAAATGCAACAGTGTAGGTTTTCACCAGATTTTCTTCTGGGGAGTTGGAGACGTGTATGCAGGATGTGAGTACACATCTCTCAGTTCGAGCCAGTAAAACCACATGGTCATGTAAGGGCAGCACTGTGCCCCAGCTCATGAGAGGCACACAGGTTATTGCACTTCAGAGTACTCCAGGGTCTCCTCTTTTGCTTGTCCTCCCAGCTTTGCCTGTTGAGCAATGGGATGTACATCCTACAGCACCTATTGAGTGTGAGCTGAGGATGGGTTTATGATGGGGTTTTTTGTTGTTGATGTTGACAAATTTTGTTGTTTGGTTTTTTCTTTTAATAACAGTACTGTCAATGCTTCCAACATTGAGGGATGCCTTAATGCATCAGTTAAACTCTGAGAGTCTCACATCTCTTCTTAAAAATAGGTAAGGCTGTTTTAAATGTGTTGAACTCCACTTGTTTTGATGACAAGGTTTTTTCAAACTATATAATGTAGAGAGCATGCAGAATTTTGGTTCAGTGTCCCATTGAATCATTAGTCTTAAGGTATTTTGAAATCATTATGTAAATATTTTGTCACATTAGATGCATTTTGATAGATCTGGATGGCATATTCCAAAAATTACAGGAAATAATACTTCCTTTAAGGTGCTGCAGTGAGAGTCATGTTTTTTGTTGAAATGGTTATAAGATAGGTAGATAAAAGTACTTAGAGGATCCAGTCTTCTCTTAAACAGAGCAGAATATTTTGTGTGAGTTGCTGATGTTGTCTTTGTAAAAATGTTTATGTAATCTTACCAAGTTCAGACATGAGTAGTAGCGGAAAGTATCCAAGATAAGATTGCAAATGCATGTAAGTGATGAGAAGTAATTTTTTAAATTTTATTTTTGAAGTAGAACAAATAGGGACATGTCATACATTAACAGAAATGCTTCCCTGTCAGAAAACACCTCGGAATTCCTTACAACTGCAGGAACAAATAGCCTATTTTTAAATACATAAAGTGCATAATGGCGTACCTTAAATGTAAATTGCTTGGCATATGGCACAGAGTAAAAGTGTTATTTAGGCAGTTAACACAGGATTTCTGACTCACTCTAGACTGTCTTTCTAGTTTACCTCCCACTAGTTTATTTATACACTTATGACTTCAGCTATCCAGCTTTTAATAGGTTACCTATTCAGTCACTGGTTTTTTCAGTCCAAAAACTTCCACAACAGAGCAGCCTGATTTAAAGGGGGAATTGCTGCCTGAATGATGTTTTTATAATAAACTATCTGAGAATTTGCAACTGTTATTGAATAGTATTTACCCCAAACAACAAGAAATTGAGAAAGGTTAATTTTAATGAAATAAATGTATTTATCATAATAGAAGTCTTATTCAATGAAAAAATTAAACTGAATGAGCTAAAGAGCTTGTGGATCACCAGGTATGTCATCTGAACTGTGCAGCAAGTAGTCTGCAACAGTTTGTAATCCTTTGTTCAGTGGTGAAGACATACACTACCTTAGTTTGTTCTCTGTAGTAAGCATTCTTTTATCAAAATGCGCTTGCTGTCTCTAACTTGTTTGACCAGTTGAAACAGTCATGGGGTCCACTGATGCATCTCTGAATTCCAGCAATCCTAGTGAAAATTAAGATTAGGCTTTTTTGTTGTTAATGGTATGCACTTACGAAAACAAATTTTTTTTTAATGCTTGTTACATGCAACATTCTGTAAACGTGGATGACCATTTAGAGTGTATCTTACAGTGGAATTTGTGTCTTAATACTACTTGTTTTGACTTACACTGAGGAAGTTTTAACTGGATGCTTGAAAGTTTTGAACTGAAATGTAGGGAAGGGGTTGTGAAGGTACAGGTAATGGAATCAGCCATCAAAGCTCCCTCCACTTTGAAGTGATTCTTTGAAGAAGCTCTGCTACGCGTGGAGGTATAGATTTCTTTGCTTTCCGCTTCCATTTGAGAAGATCAATCAAATGGCTCCAGACCTTTGAGTGCTGTTGTTGTTGAATATACAAAAGAGCAGATGTGGAGATTTACCTTTTTAATCTCCCTGAAGATGTATTATTTTTCTCACATAATTTGTGGTGTGGCTTAACGTGTTATGGATCTGTTATCATATGTTACAGGTAGGTAATCTCCTTTAACTTAAAATCCACTCACTTCCTTAAATTTGGGGTGGCCAGTGGTATGCTAGGGGCGTAAGGAGGCTGAAGTCTTCAGGCTCCAGAGAAATTTTTGAAGAGGGAGCAGCACCCAAGACCACAGATATTCCTGCTCGATCTGTCCTCCTCTTTTTAAAGCCCAGTGATTGGATAAGATAAGGTGAAGTCCCTGCTTCTGCAGCCTTGCAGATGTTGCACATCTCCCACCTCTTCAGCACTTAGCTTTATTCCAAACCTCTGGTTTCTGTTTGCATTGTCCTTTTTTTTCCTAGCGAGTAACAGCCTTCCAAATAAACAAACAAGCATGAAGTAAAAGTTGAGTTTTGAGTAGCAGCTGAGTCTTAGTAAATTGCAGGAGATGAAGCCTGAAAAATTAATTTCCACTGTTAGGCTTAATACTTGCAGACCTCAACTGTTATCCGGCTGCTGCCTTATGTTGTAAGGAGAAGCTCCATAAGTATGAGCTCTAGAAAATGTTTTGATGTAAAATGTGCAAGTGTAGTTGGCTGATGATGTATTGGCTTCTCTATTTCTCTTCATTCTGCGTGAAGAACTTACCCCTGATAAGTAAAAACTGTAGCTTTGAGTCCTGTTACATGTTTTATGTATAGAAATATTACAGTAATTTTTTACAAACCCCTTCCTTTGTTTTGCTTTAGCAAAGCTTTAAAAACCTGCACAGAGTAGCTTGCAAAAAGTGTGTTAATTGGTTGAGTGTTTGCCATGGATCCTTGTATCTCTTTCAGCTATTGTTTATTTAATCTGTCTCTTTAGTTTTCAGAGTTGTAGATAATAGTTTATTGTATCAGTTTATTTGCATTATTTGATAGTGGTGAACATAAAAATTCTTTGTTTATGTAAGTGATACAATGTTCAAACTAATGCTAAAGTGCACATGTTGTGCCTGTAAAGAGAAATTATTTCTGGTGAGAAGTGCTGGGGTTTGGGGGTTTTTTTTTAATAAACTAGGTTACTGAAAAGTATAGGTTAATTTGAACTCTTGTCTCTAAATATTTAAGTGTTCATTCTGATCCTAAGAGATTACCAGATGTTTCCCTAAGTGACTTTTACAATATATATCTTCCACAACAGACAAACAGTAGCCATTCTTTACTGAAAGTGCTTAACAGGTGAGAATGGATGGTGAAAATTTTGAATGGTTAGCTTGCTCTTTTTCCTGCTGCTGCTGCTGTATTGCTAAGATTTCCTCTGGATAGTAGTTATAAATATGCAATGTACTTCAGGAAGTTCAGGTATATCTATGCAATCTACAGTCTTGCTTTGTTGACTGCAGAATATAAGCTTTTAGGAATTGGTCAGGTCAAAAAAGTGAACATGCCTCAACAAAAGAAAAAAGATCAACATGTATTGGTGTGGATGGTGCAAAACTTCCTTTCCACAGATGGTTGTGATCTCTTTGTTTTTTGATGATCAAATATAAACTTCAAACACGTCAGGCAATAGTAAATCTTGCAAGGAAGTAGGATGTAGAAATTCTGGTCCTGCATTTATTACACACAGGAAGTCCTGCTGAATTGAATCTTCATTAAATGTAGAGAGAGTCAAGGCCCCAGAAAAGACCACTTGGTACCATCTGTGGCTTTTTCTGACTGCATACTGTAGTAACTCAAAACTGATCATGTAAGTGTGTAATTGACATCACTAAATTCTACATTTATACATTGAAGTTTGAATATCGTTTCCGTGCCTTTATAGTGTGTTGTTTATATACTGCTTTCTTGAACAAGGCCTTTCTTGAATGAGATATAGACCTGGATATGATTATGGTAGCTAAATAAGTTTGCCTTAGAGCATTGCCGTGTCATTTAACATACTTGTTTATTTCCAAGTTAAATATAATTCTTAATATTTCCATTTATTTTTCCCACAGGCCAGCAAACAAGTTAGAAATATGGGAGGATTTAAAGATAATAAGTAAGTGGAAATGAAAGATTACATCTGCGTAACTATTTAGCGTAGATTTAAAATGTCTTTCACACCATTTAAAACAAACTTTACACCGGGTTATTTCAGTAGATATGAAGATAGCGTTAACACACATGGCAAACCTCCTCCCTGCCCCTGCACCCCCAAAGGCTTCTCATGAAGGAACTTTTCTTAGCCCCATGGGAAGTTAGAAGCTCAGAGACCAAGGTGAAGAATTTTATTTGCCTTCCTGCTACTCTGCTCAGTAAAACTCTGTGAGACCTTTCTGTGCCATCGCAATAAAATGAAACTAGTTTCAGAAATTCTATGCTGGGAATGGAAATTCAATCAGAAATGTAGGCCAGCCCTTACATGGCCAGCAGTTCCCTCTGTTTGAGCCTGTTGGAGAGAACCACTATAGCAGTGGTCATGAAGCCTTTGGATCATCTTCTTATTTATTGGCTGATGGAAGCAGTGGAAGAAAAAAGTAAACTCAGATAATTATGCAGTAAAATACTGCTGTTATGTCTTTGCTCCCCTTTACATTTTTCTCCTTTTCATAGCACCTTTTACAGATCCTACTTTTGATCTGACTCCTTTCTTCCCATCTCTGTATCTATTCATGATGATGCTTCTCTACACCCTCATTGCCTACTGGCTGGTAGCTGATGCTCCTTTTAAATTTCCTCCTTTAGATCTTAGCTGCTTCTGTCTTAGGTAACTTTTTTACAAGTTGCAGTTGGGTCTGAATTGCTTGATGAGGGCTAACATAGACTGTGTATTTCCTGGCCTAATGAAGAAAGATGTTAAACATTTTCCTTCTGGAACAACTTGTATTATTTTTATTTTCTCAAAATAACTTGTGTAATGTGCAAAATGATATTAATATAGGACTTTAAATGGGACACTTTAGATGTAGATCCAGCACATTAGACTTGTGACCATCTTGGGTATGTTTGTAAAGATGTCTTATGACAACCAGTGAGAGAAATGTGACTGCGTATTTAAAAGTCATCAGCACTTGTGAGTCTTGGAGAGCACTCTCTCCCCTTGACTCATCCCTGTTTCCCTGACTGAGCAGTTACTCTGTTTTGTCTTTCCAAGGTTTCACACGAAGTATTGTCGCTGTATACAGCACCTGTATGCTGGTGGTTCTCTTGCGGGTCCAGTTAAACATCATCGGCGGCTACATCTACCTGGATAATGCCGCGCTCGGCAAGAACGGCACAGTAAGTGTCTTGCTTTGGTTCAAGGGTAGCACTTGCACTTCCTTGGAAGGGAAAGGATTATTTGGTGAGATAAAAAGGGCATAGCTTAGGAGTATTGGAATGAAGCAAAGGGTCCTTACCAGAGTGGGTTATGTGGAGGCATTACTGGCAGTAATATGATATATTGATGTTCTTTAATAGCATCTAAATTTGGATGATGTGGTGATACTGTTGCTTACCTGAATACCAGCAATATTGGAGAATGCCTTTTGTATGCATTTATCTTGCTTAAAGAAGGCTACTTCGTATCTAAACACCAACATGAAATTATTTCTTTGCTTTAATTTTTTGTGAAATGGTAATACTCTGTAAATGATCCAAGATATGTATGCAAATGTATGTATGTATTATTAGATCTTCATAGCACATACATTAATTCCTCCATTTTTTATGGGATTAAAGAACAAAATTGTTGTCTTTGAAATTTTGACTATTTCATTTAACCCCAAAAGCCATCTACCTAAACATCTGTTGATGGGGGCAAGCAAGGTAGAAGACCTGGTTTTTGTTGATACAGTGTATCACTGCTCAATAAAAATCTCACAGTAAGCAAGTACCCGTTGTAAGGAGTGGGACCTGCAAATTGCTGGATTGGTCATCTAAAAATAATGGATACAAGCTGATTAGTGCTCATCTGTCCCCCGGTGATAGCTCCTGCTGAGAGTCAAGGAACAGCATGTCAAGGCAGGATGGAGAAAAGCTTTCATTAGGGAGGCCAGAGTTGACTGAGGTAATGCTTCCTTTTGTAAAACCTGAAAAAGCTGTTTTAGAAGGGCAAGGTAAGTTTGGACTAGAAACATGTTTCCTTTCTGTTAGTTTCTCAATAGAGAAGTGGGTTGACAGGGTCAACTCTGAGGCATTCCATTGGAACAAATTGGAATCTTGGTTTCTGGAAGCTTCTGTTCTGCCAGATAAGCTTTTGTTAGGTTTCAGCATACATAACTTATTCCACTACATTTAATTTATGGGGTGGTGGAGCGTCTAGTTTCACCTGCAATGCAGGTTTTTAAGAGTCTTTCCTGTATATGAATGAAAAGGGAAAGATTTTTCTGAACCACTGAAGATGGAAGAGAGATCTGTATAGGTTTGAAGAAAAGAATGCCAGAGGACTTGACAGATCCAGGGGTTGATGGGCAGGAAGAGTCAGTATGAAGTTGAAGAGAGTGGGGGAATCCATCTCCTGAAGAGTATTACAAAGATTAAGGAAATTATTTTTGCATTGTTCTCTACTGTTGACATGTTACAGAACTGTTGGATTTTTTTCCCCCACAGACACCACTAGCTCCCCCTGAAGTTCAGCAGCAATATTTATCAAGCATTCAGCACCTTTTAGGAGATGGTATGGTGCTTATTATGAGCTAACTACACTTACAAAATTCTACTTTTTTTGAGACTTGAACAAATCATTAGAATAATTTTTACTTTCTTCCTTTTAGGATTGACTGAGTTAATAACTATTGTTAAACAAGCTGTGCATAAAGTTTTTGGAAGGTAAGAGCCTGTATTTCTATGTGGTTAGCTTTTAAGTTTTATTGTGATGACTGTTCCCAAAATAAAGAGTTTTATTAGAATTGGGGGGACGGGGGGGTGGGGAAGCAGACATATTGACCTTTTCAAAACCATGCTTTTATTATAGTAGGCTGTGTCTGCCAGTGCAAACTCATGTAGCTGATTGGAGTCTTGTTACTTGTGAACATGTTATTGGTAGAAAGAGAAAGCAGCATTATTCATTTTGCAATCACCACCATAGTCCTTTCCTTTCCAGTATTTCCCTTAAGCAGACCCTGTCTCTTCTGGAGCTGGAACAGAAACTTAGGGATATCAGGGAAGTAGTGGAACATAAAGATTCGGATCAGATTGCATCTCACTCTCCCTTATGTCATTATCTGATGCCAGATGAAGAAAATCCCTTGGCTAGCCAGGTACTTGATTCAGTTCCTTTCACCTACCTTTTTTCATTCTGCATTTTTATTTGGGATTTTTGGGGAAGGAAGGGTACGTAAGAGTCCTCTAGTGTACTGTGGCATTTTTGTCTTTCATATGTGGCGAAGCCTCTTCCATCATAAATCAAGTGTCCTTATCCCTTTAATCTCGGCACAGTTGCATTTTCTTCAGATTTGATAGAAAACAAGTGTCACCCTCAGAACATCAGCTTTGTGCTCAGAAATGCAGCCCAGTTACTGCCTTTAGCCCGTGACAGAAGCTGTGACACAGCACAGCTTAACTCAGGCCTAAGCTAAATTGTATCGCCTGCACTTGTGTACTGGCGAAGTTCATGGAGTGTTGAAGCATCTTGGCTGGTGCACAAGTGAATGGTGTGCTGGAGTCCTTTGATGCTTTGGGCTGAAAAATGAACAGGAGTCAAGAGAAAAGTGTATCTAATCTCAGCTGTAACATTAATTTCTTAAATTTTGCGAAGGTGTTTGTCTCCATCCACACCACAGGCTGGAGAAAACTCATTCTTCACTTGGTATTACACCAGTGTAATGAGGAAACCTGGGCTTCAGCATATGACTACATGCACTTAGTGCTTTAACTGAAGCTGATATGCTGGGTTTATTTCAGTATTGAAAGTCAGAACTGGAAAAATGCCTTGCTCAAGTAGTCTGGTATTTCCTGCTAGTATTGTTTTTACTTAAAAAAAAAATCCTACAGTGACTGTTTAAAACAGGAATTATAGAGAATCTGATTTACAACAGTATTTTCTTTTATATATCACTTGTACATCTTGACTTAATTCCATGATAGTCAACTTTTCTATTTCTACTCTTATTCTTACGGTTGCTGATGGCACTTACTAAATAGTGTCTGTCTTGGTTTTTCTAGGCCTGTGGACTCACAGAAAGAGACATTGCTACAATTAAATTGCTGAATGAAACTAGAGATATGCTAGAAAGGTATAGAGAAATATTCTGTATTCACATTAAACTCCTCCTCAAAACTATTGTTTATGTAAGACAATTAGTTTCATGTAAAAAGCTGACAACTTTTCATTTGAGAATGAAATGGCCATTCTGCATTAATTTTTTATATTTATCAGTTGTAGGCTGGGATTTTCAAAATTTATGAGCTCCGAAACTTTTTAAGAAATAATGCTGCCTTAACAAGATACCCAGGATGTCCTTGGCAGTCAGACCTATTCTCTCTTCCTCACTCTCTGTAGCTATGTAGGAACAGAGGAGTACTTCTCTTCTGCTAAAGCAGGGTAAATTGAGAGTAATTTTATTGGATTTACTTGCTTTGATAAAGTGAACACCGATATTGGCTTATTGGAATTTATTTTTAATGCATGGTTTTGAGGGTGGTTGTATGTGTCCTTTTACCAGAGAGCTGGTGAAAGTGAGGCTTTTATAATAAACATAGGATATGAGGGAAATGAGACAAATGTCAAACTATTCTTACCATTTGTAAGGTATTTGCATTACCAATGGTAAAGGTATTACCATTGCCAGGGATGTGGGGCACTTTAGGGTAAGTCCCTTCTATGTTACTACTTGGTAAGAAATAGAAGTGAGGAATGCTTTAGGTTTATCTGGGTTTTAGTAGTCTTAGGGTAGAGTTCAAATTGTTGAGGGAGCTGGTGTTTCATGAGGTGGTAAAGCTAGTGGCATTTGTCTGGCTCACACATCACCCATGAGAGGAAGCACACCTGTAGCACTGAATACTTGCAGGGCTTTTTAGTTTGAAAAAAATAAAACCCAGGAATAAAACCTTTTTTTCTGTTATTCTTTATTTTCAGTCCAGACTTCAGTACAGTTTTGAGCACATGTTTAAACAGAGGATTCAGTCGACTGCTGGACAATATGGCAGAGTTTTTTAGACCTACTGAAAAGGACCTTTCTCAAAACAGCTCTGTAAATAGGTAAGACATGGAGCCAAAGCACCCATGGAGCTTTAGGTTTCACTGGTATGCAGATAAAATGCAGTAACATTCAGGATTTTCTACATCCTCCTAGAAGACTGTTTAAAAATAGCTTTTATTTTGAAGTTAACTTTGGTTTTAAGCAGTGTGATGAGAGCATTACTAATCCAAAAGCTGAGTTCAAATCCTTGAAATATTATTTCTCAAATATTAAAACTTTGAATGATAACTGGGTTTATGTATGTTTATTTTAGTAACTATTGGCTTTCAGAGAGTTATGTTTTAATTTAAATATATACTATTTACATCACCAAAAATACCCCGAAGTCTGTAGTTTGGCTATATGCCTAAGCCTGGTTTAGTTAGAAATAGTGTGAAATTGTAGACTGGCACTTCTATGACCTGTCTACTTACACACACATGTGAAGACTCTGGCTAAACCGTAATTCTCTTGCGTGAGAAGCAAGTGTGAAACAGTGCAATAGGAACATGAACTGGAATTTGAATTGGTACTTCTCTATATTAAAGGAAAGGCTTGATATGGAGAAAAAACCCTTCATCCATACATTTGAGTTTGCAGTCTTTCAATTCTTACTTTTTAAGTGGTAATTACTTAGAATTCTATAATCACAGTTTAGTGGCTTCATCTGTGTCCGAGCAGGTCAATATTTTTTGTTCTTTCCTAGTCTTTCCAGTGTCAGTCTTCCTTTAGCCAAGATAATTCCAATAATAAATGGACAGATCCATTCAGTATGCAGTGAAACACCCAGTCACTTCGTTCAGGTAAGAATCTGCCTTATTTACAATATCCCAAGTAAAATCTTGAAATTAAGGTTGTATATTTATTTTTAATAATTTAATTCTGTTTAATTTCAGTGGCTTTAAAAAAAATAGAAAACAACTACCATAACAAACTTCTTGTCAATTTGTATCTTCCAAAAATACACTGTTTTTCTAGAACTTCTTTCTTCTGCTGAACTGCGCAGAAGTACAAATTTCTTGTCTTGACTTGGTTCTACTTGCCAAGGAGGTCTGCTCATAAACCTTTCTAAAGCAAGAAGTTTGTGTTGTGCCTGTGGAAGTACCAGGTGCTTTTCTTAGTAATTCTGTACTACAGCACAGGCAGGATAGTGGGGAATGTGTTTGATTAAGCAAGTTTATTTTTTACATTTCTTCCAGGACCTGTTGATGATGGAACAAGTGAAAGATTTTGCTGCTAATGTTTATGAAGCTTTTAGTACCCCTCAGCAACTAGAGAAATGACCTGCACATTTTTACTAATAGATGGTGTATTTATAATAAATCACTGGTGACTACTGATGAGACTTGGGTTTATTTTATAATGGCGTAGGAGTGGCAGACCAGAAGAAAGAGCACTCTGAGGAAAGTGGGAGAGAGCCCATATTTTCTTCTAACAGAATTGTATTGCACCCATTAAAAATATTCTTGTTGAAAGAAACATTGTAAGTGAAGACTTTTCTATTAAAAAAGTGGTTAAACTCTTCCGTAATTCATTGGGTTGTTTTTATTGCATCTAAAAGACATCTGGTGGCAGTATTACAGCAAGTTACTAAAAAACCCATTTGTTTGCCTGGGGTGTGTAAGTTTTGGGAAGAACTAATGATAGTGATCTAAGAATAGCACAGAGCAGCAGAATGAAGTAATGCTTTTTTCTTCTTCTTCTTCTCCCAGATTTTTCTTTCTGTAAAGTAAATCCCCTTAACTTTACAAATCTTGTTCCAAAGTCTCTCGTTCTGCAGAAAGCCTTTGCCAATGGCTGCATATGTTCTTCTTGAAGAAGCTGAGGGTCTGCTCTCTGTTACCTAATGCTAAAGGAATGTGGTTTTTCAGATGTTCTCTTGTTTATGCTGTTCAAACAGCTACACTGTACACATTGCCTTGTAAATATTTTATCTTAATTTGTATTAATTTTGAGCCCAATTGTCTGTATTGTAATAAAATACTTTAATGTATAATTTGTATGTGTATTAACATTACTACCAGGAAAGAGAATAACCTGATGTGGTCCATCACTCAAAATCCTGACAGTTGAAAGAAGAGATTTAACTTATACAGAACTAATTTTGCACTCATGAACATTACTCAGGGAAAAGAAACCTTCAATCTCTACACTGAAACAGAAACAATTCATGCTTTTTGTTGTCCTTTATCTCCTCTTCTTAGCAAGCTTCACCTTATGTGTCTATCCCTACAAATCATGACACGATGAGTTTGGAAATTTTTCAAGTTGGATGCAGTCTACCCTCTGCTTAAAATGTTGTCTCTTTGCCAAAGCTGAAGATCCCTAGCAGCTCCTGATTATTTCTCTTTTTTCAAGAGTTAGTCACTGAAGTATATGTTTTGTTTAATAGTCCATAGAAGGCACCCTGACAGCTGTGTAAAAACAAAGGCTGTACACAAGAGGTGAGTTTTAGCCATGTAAAATTATACAAAGTATAAAAACCCAACCCTCTCCCAGTTTACATGTGTCTCAGTAATGGATAGAATTTCTCAAGAATAGGAACATGTAAAATTAATGACTTCCATGATGAGAAATGATGATGTGCATATGCATTGCCTGCATGCATTTATGACGAATTCCTTACCCTTACAGGCCTGTTCTTGCAGATGTTACTCTACACAGCTGAAACTGCCAGCTACCACTAGTTAAACACACCTGAAAAAAGTATACTCTTTTCTCTAAAACTGTCAGTTTTTACTGTGCAGTTTTGTGGAAGTTAAATTTCTTGCATTAAAGAGGGTGTACAACTGACTTATGTGCATTTGAACACCGGCTTAAGCTTTGTTCTTTCTTTTGTCTCTAAAAATTTAGTGCCTGTTTTCCCCGCACCTCATTCTTCACATAACTTGGCCAGAAACTGACTAAACCAAGTGTAGAGGTCAAGGTAGCTGCTCCATTTTTCACCCAAGTTCAAAGAAACAAATTGTAAGCAGAGGATCAGTTATCTAGTGCTAGACTTCATGAGGTTTGTTCCATTCCATCCTTTAATAACAGCCCACCTCCCACAGAAAAAGTGATTTTATTGGTGTTTCTCAGTCAAGCAAGTTTAAAACCAGTAATAAGAAAGAACAAAACATCAGCATTCCCTGCTAGCCAGGGCTCCGGCAGAGTATGGCTCAGTTTATGTCAGTCAGTTGTAAGGTCCAGCCCCACTGACATGGCAGATGCTGAGGAGTTAATTGAGGTAGAGCAATAACCATTCCCTTTTCTCCCAGGGCAACCCATTTCAGCAGTCCCTTGTACCCAGCCAGCTTCACCTAAAACAGAACATACACTATAGTTAGGACAGCACCTTTTCAAAGTACATCTAATTGCAATATTGACAAAATGTATATTGATCCATAGCTACCTTACTAACAAAGTATCCTTAAATGCAACTTACCAGCCAAATGAGTGATAATTATTATAGGTAATGGGAAAACATTTGCAAGTAGATATGCAAGTAACAAAGCTACTCATGTGCCAGAGACTGAAAACAGTTCATGCCTCAAACATTGATATAAAGTTTTATTCATTATAAAGAAGCTACAACCCAAGAAGCCTCCCTGAAGACTACGACTTCAGACAGATAATCAAACTGCTGATTAGATAAAGGGAACCTGTTGTTCAGTCATCTCAGGCTGAGGGAAAGGTATGCATCCACAAAAGGCCAAAGTCACCAGCTGCGCTGAGTTTGGGGTGGGGGAGAGCACAGCTCACAGAAGCCAGGCTTACATGGACTCCCCCCAGCCGAGGGGGGAGGAGGAGGTTTTGGGTGCGTAGCGTAACCTCTGGTCAGAGGCGATAAACCCCCATCTTCTGTTACACAAACCGGCCCAGCTGTGGAACCCCCAACCCCACAGACCACATCCACAGGACTTTCACATGAGAGGCAGCTGAGGGGGTGTCACAATCCACCAAAGACCCCCCAAAGTGCTGGGCCTTGCACCACAGGACTGCACGTGATGCAACAGATCCAGACTCTGCTGTAAGAGACTGCCCCCCTTCCCCCAGGGGACATGCCCGGACATTCCTACCTAGCCTGAGCATATAAACCCACGGGATTCTATGCTTTCCTGGGGGGACCTTCACCACCAAGAAGACCAGCTGGAGAGGATTAACAGAACATCGTTGGGATCCACAGAGTGGTGATACTTTCCTTATTCTGTCCCTGTCACCTTCTTGCTGTCCCTACCACCTATTTTCTACTTCTTCCTTTCTTTCTTTCTCTCTATCTCATATTTACTATACAATAAAACCCATATTATTGTCACTGGCATATGGTCTCGTTTGCACCTTAATTCAGGCAGAGGAATTTCTAAAGAACCTTAAGAATGATTGGATAATAACATCATGTTGGGTCTTGAGAAGTACTTAGGGCTGCAGAAGGTACATAAACACCTTTTGGAAGCTTTTGGAATGGGATTTAGGTCTGAGCAGGGATTGAGGTGCCTCAGAACAGAGCTTTGTATCACCTATTTCTGAAATGCCTACTTTCCACAGTGGAACTTGTCTTGAATGAGCATCACTGTTTCTTACAGAGTGCAGCCAGGCATCTCAGAGAAGGCTGATCTGAAGGAGTAAAAACCACAAATAGGTTTATGGTGACACTCTTACACCAGCTGGTGACCTGCTGGAGCAGCTGCAGACCAGTCTCTGCTGCTGAGGAGCAGTACTCTAGTGCACATAGACTCTAGCTGCCCCCCCGAAATTCAAGAGGCATTTCCATCACTTCTGAAATTACTCTTTCTCCCTTATCGTGGAGCTGTCTTGGGACCAGTCAGACTACTTTCATATGGAACTAGACCAGAAGGGGCAGTCCAGAAACACCTAATGCATTTCAGCTGCCAACGGACATGCAGTGCATGAGACCAGAGCAGAGCTAAGCCAAAGTGAATCTCCCCCTTAAAGGCAGAGTTGATACCAAATTCTGCTTCCTTTGGGTTACTTGCTACTTGCCAGTGTAGGTGTGGCATGACTGTCCTCAACTTCTGACCTCCACTTGGTATAAGATGCACATCTAGGGTCACACTGACTTGCTCTTCAGCCTCCCTGGGCAACAAAAACCTCTGTGTACATTCCCTTCCTGCAAGGCTTTGACTTCAAACAGCTGCACCACTACAGCAACTCCAGCATCACCAAAGTCAAGAAGACAGCTACTTCTAAAGAAAAGTCCTGCTGACTTAGGAGTCTACACAGGAAACAGGAGGGGTGGCACAGTTTTTTTCCCTGCTCCTTGGCGTCTTTGTGATTCTTAGTTTGCAAGCTAAAACATATCCCAGCAACATCTCAGTCTAACTTTGTTTGTTGGAGAAGAAACATCCCAGTGGGAGGACTATGACAAGGAGGTTCCAGAAAGAAAACAAACATTTTGCTGGGTCTCTTCCAAAATAAGAGTATTTTTGTCCTAAGAGCTACGCATTCCCAAAGATGCCAGAAACTTAAAAAAACATGATGGAACATGACACATCCTAGAAGGAGGGGAGGGGGGTGTGTGTGTGTGTACTGTCTTTTACCTGTGTTTCTCCAAGCTTAGCCCGTGGCTCACTGAGTTCCAGAGTCCCAGAGACAGGCCAGTTAAGGAAGATGGCATTGACTTTCCCTTCTTTAGGGCTGAAAGTGTACCTGGTTGGAAATGGGGAACAAAAAGGCATGTCAGTTTTCCCTTGTAAATTTTTAGAAGTGATATATAAGAGTGCTTTCAAGACTGGAAAAACAGATTAGAAAAGTCAGGACTCATTACATTTTCACACACAACCATCTTGTCAGATGAATTATGCCCTTTAATAATGTACTGTTCCTTGAAAATTTGTTCCAACAAACTAGAGGTAATGAAAACTGAAATCAGAGGTAAACATCTGTAGTAACTTTAGCACACATGTAACAATTCAGCCATACAGGAAAGAGATACTTGCAGGATGGGGAATCGTTAACAGATAATTGTAGGTTATATTCAGAAAAACATGGTAATTCCCATCTATACACCAACATGCAGACTAAAAGAACTTAAAAATTGTGTGAGCAACAGTTTCCACCTTGCACTGCTTGTTTTTAAAAATATTATTTTCATCATTATGCAATTGGAAATCTTGTGGCATACCCCTGAAACATTCCTCCCTCCTTCCTTCATTTAGTTACAATTTTTTATTGCTCTTGAAAGTGATTTTACTAAACAGTCAACAGTTCAGCATCTTCAGACTAAAGCCAGATGGCCAAATCTTACTGGGAATGGGAGTAAAAACACCCACTGAGACAACAGGGTCCAGACCAAAACCCTGATGGATCATTAAGGTGTTAGAGAAGCCACAAGTAACAGGGGCAGAAGGGAGATCAGAGACTGGCTGTATTTAGTGACGAAATAATTGCTGTTATCTTCTCACTTTCTTTCTAAACATCAAGTGACATCGAATATTCCTTTGTTCAGACAAACACTTCATAGCAATCTTGTATCTCCAGATATTTCTTTTCATTTCTGTTGCCCACTAGAAGCAAACAGAATTACCTAACAGATTAGCCTACACCAAGAAGCAACAGATTACTAAAGAAATGCTTGCAGCTTTCCTTTCAGCCTCAGCATCATCCCAAAACTAGAGTCTCTACCTACAGCTTTATCCACACTTTTAAATGCACTAACACACTAACAAAGGCATTAATGCCTTCACCACATACCAACTAAGACGGCGATTTCTGTAGCATCAAGTCATTAAGGATTTCAAAGTCACCTAGCACTGGCGCTGCTTTCCACAGCCTGCATTTTGGTGCAGCAGCCTTACCAGACTCCTGGTGTGACCGTGTCATTCTGTGCTCTCCATGGTTTCGTTCCATAGATGGCCTCTCCGTTGACCTTCAGCCAGGCGCCCACCTGCCTCAGGCGCTCCTCAAACACAACAGCAATGCGACCATCGTGAGTGGGCCCAATATTCATCAGGAGATTTCCTCCACAAGACACTGTTTCTGCAAGTTGCTGAAATGTTTTTAAACACACAGAGCATATGGTTATGAGTAATGAAATCACATATTTGAAGTACTTTCTAAAGTCTGCTGTACTGCTTCAGAATGACGAACCAAAGGAGTTACGTTACTGCTGCACGCTGAGACTTTGGGGTTCATCCCAAAAGTTAATACAAAATTTAAGATCCCATGAAACAAAGCTCTGATGTCAATTTTTACATCAAAAACCAGCCCCAAATACCTTCTTGCACCAATATGTCTGAATCTACATTAGAATCAGATCGTACAACTCTTTATCATTTCAACTTCTGCAAGAACGCCATAAGGTTTTTACCAATAGGACAGATGAGTTGTCCGCACCAGAGTAGAATAAGACTAATAGCTACTACTTCACCTTTACTGAAGCTTAGAAAAGCAACTTCCTTCTTTCTCCTGTTTGATGCTTTTCCTATTTTACAGAAACATCTGTAAAACACGAGGAAGCCTCCTACAAAGTCTATAAAATTTGTGTTCCCATCCACACTGCCCTCCAAAGATCATGGACTGAGATGCATAAGTCTGAGAAACTAACAGCTGGAGACAAGCTGCTGAATTAATTCAAACCTTCTGCCTCTGAAAAGAGGTTACTTCAATTTGAAATTATCTTTTGCAAGGACAGCACTAGAAACAGATTTGGATTAAACAACAACAATCAATCAATCTTTCCCTCACTAGCTGAATTTGGCAATTAAATGCATTATTCTGAAAGACTCATCAGTCTTCCTTTCATTAAGGTGTCCTAAGCTTCACAACTTTTTAATACCTTAGACTAGTAAGGGAATCAATGTTGTAACAACACCAGCTGTCTGGTAGTGTTTACCTGTATGTCTGTAAAGAAAGTTTCTCGCTACAAAGTAAAACTACTGCCCAGTCACATAAACTGTTTCTATCTGTAAAGGGGAAAAGATGTAGCCTTTAATCAGGAGGTCCTAAACAGGAGCTATGAAACTGCAACTGTTTGCTTCTCATCAGCGTGCATATGCCGTTACCAGAGAAACTTAGTAGAAAAAGTAATGATAAAACTGTCCAGATCAGTCCTTGGCCAGTTACTCACAGGGAAAATGGCTTCTAAGAAACTGACTGAATTTTTACTAGAAATTCATTTTATAGAAACAACTAAGAGAAAGGTTAAGAATTACATGGATATTCCATCCTGCCAGTGTTAGGCTGGAAACTGACAAAATGATTTATTATTTTGTGGATTCACTATTGAATTAAAACAGTATTATTTACACTAACAGATACATAATCACACTGTCAAACGGCACAAGATAAGAATCAGGAGAGAGAATGGGGAGTGGCAGCAGCTGCTGTGCCCCACGGTACCTTCACCAAGTCCTCGATGGCGAGGTAGTCGCCAAGCCGCGCGTCCCTGCGGTACCCCCAGGAGCTGCGGTCGATGGTCATGCAGTTCTCCCACTTGTGGGGCAGGAGGTGCCCGGGGTTGTAGCGGTCACTGCACGTGTAGAAGCCCCCGTGGGTACAGATGCTGCCAACTCCCCAGCGGTCATTGGTCACTACTGTGTCCCGGACTGGGCTGGGAACAGAGGAGTTTTATTGGTTTTTGCTCTATAAAAGGCAGTCACAGCCAGCATAATCCCTTCCCACACACACCCCTCCCAGGAACTAACATTTTGGATGACTTCTGTACTATTAATTTGTTACAATAAGATTAAGTGCAATGTCAGGAATTCTATTCTCATCCTTTGCTAATAAAAGGTCCAAATCAGCATTTCTTAGGGAAATAAGCTCCAGACTTTTACAGGAGCTCTGCCAGAAATCACTCTGCACTTCATATCCACTGCCAGATGTTCAGTCTGTGATGACAACAATGTATCCATATTCTCAAATTATTCTGCTATCCTGTGTTTCTGTGCAACAGCAAATACTTAGGGAAGACTATGATTAGGCAGAATAGCCAATACCATCTTAACTGATTCATTTGCAAATTTGTTTTAAAAAATACAAAACAATCTTTTTGAAAGCTAGCTTTGATAGTTCTGGAAAGATCTGGATTCTGTATTTCAGGAGAATTAATATTTTGTTAAGTCCTCTCAAGTAGAACAGGTTCCACAAAACAAACAGAAAATGAAACTAGACACAGAGCAGAATTCCAGATAAAGAGCTAAACCAGCATCATTATGTACCTGTCATTATACAGCCAAGCCAAGAAACCAGTGCTGTTCCAGTAAGTATCTGGAGCATTTCCATCCCCATCAGACCAAATTATTTCTGGCTGGTACTTGGTCACAATTTCATAGAGTTCTGGTAATGATTTGCTGCTTGGAAACTTCCTTGTCTTAAAGCCATCGGTGGCATCCTCAAGGAAGAGACGATTAAACCATTCAAACAGGGAATGGTATAACCCAAAATGCAAGTCAGTCCTGTTTCTAACAGATGTTGCTAGTTCAGCAACAAGATCTCGCTTTGGTCCCAAATCAACAGCATTCCAGTTCCAAGAATATTTGGACCCCCACAAAGTAAAGCCTAAAAAGAGAAAAATCATAGGATAAGAAAGAAAGAAGAGAGGAAGTTACAGTTCTTCTTTCTGGAAAGTGGTTGGAAGTGTTGCAAAAATTAAAATAATAAAAATGATATATGTAATAATATTGCTGTCATGGTATAAAGTGTACCTATAACCTTCTTATGCACAGTGATAGTAGTTTTAACATCAGAACACCATGTATTTTTTTTCATTTATATGAACATTTTCATTTATAAATACATTTATATTTTCCAGTTCTGTACTGCTTAGGATAATTATTTCTTCTCTTTAATTATTCAGTCTATTCATATGTCCCAATTAAATTAACTAGAAGACTTTTAAGGCCCCTTCCAACACAAGGCATTCAATAACTCTATGACTCTATGAAATTGACCAAAAATACAGCAGCTTTTGAGGCATCTACATCAAATGTGAACTGTAAATACACAATCAGCAACTGGAAGACAGAATTCTTTCTCAGCTGCAGAAAGCCCAAGCTATCATTTGCATTCAAAGACTGTTCTCCTCTCTTCTGTTTCCACCTTATGCAAATGTTCATTTTGTTTGCTTTGATATTCATAACAGCTCAATCAACTACTCCGTACATGTATAAGCAGAGGGCAAAAACTCCTGAAACAGCTTTTAAAGTATTAGCATTAAATATCAGGAGGGATTTGACCTTTCAGACATCCATCAGTCCAGCACAAGCACTTACAAATACTACTGCACTGCAGACTCAGAGGAGCTCCACTCTCACCTTCAAACTGCTTTATACTCACTGCCTAATAAATCTTGCGACATTTTTGTGAACTGGATACATGCAATTGCACTGACTATACAAACAACCTAAAAATTCATGCAGAAGGCTATTGGACAGACTCAAAGAATCCTGGTTCTTTTGAAGTCACTGGGAATTTCACCACAGGCATCATCAAGTTCAAGACCTATGTGTGTCAGAGCTGAGATTAAAACTGACACGTCACAAGTTGCCAGCCTTGAACCCACATCTCACAAAGACCAACAACATTCATTCGATGTATTGTAGTATATCTTAATATTTTATACTGTCTTTGCTACTGTATTTCCTTCCAGAAGCTTTCTTTTGCTTTACTTTTACATGCAAAGCATCTTCCAATTACAGAGCTAAAAAAAAAAATTGTGCCTGTAAAGTTCAAGGTTCAAGGTTTTGGCTTCTGTGCACTACATCAGGAAGAGCTATACCTTCCTAAATCTGAAGTTGACTCCTAGAACATGCTCCTAGATTCCTTGGAGAAACCAATGCAGTTTGTTAACTGCCTGCACACAGCAGCTCTCCAAATGTTCAACAGTGCAGAATTCACTTTTACAGTTCCTTCAGCAATAAATTGCAGAGAAATAAAAAATAAACTACGGCCACGGCAGGAAGCTCAGCTGCCACCACCACTTCAGGCTGTCCTACCTACAGTGGCACAGTCTATTGCTCCTCTTACGCAAGCTCCATGGCCACAGCTTTGTGTAAGAGTCAGGAAAACACCTGCACATTTCTTGGGTGGTTTTTGTTTCTTCTTTGGCTGTGGTGGGGTAGGTAAGCCCACCTGGCTTTCTCTATGTCTCTTAGAAGGCAGGAAAGTCACCTGCTTTTTTCATCTGTTGACAGAAATGCAACAATTACTAACATTCACAAAGCTTCCACTTACCCTCATGATGTTTTGAAGTTAAGACAACATATTTTGCCCCTGAAGCCTTCAGAATATCTGCCCACTGGTTGGGATCAAAGAATTCTGCTGTAAACAGAGGACCAAAATCTTCATAGCTGAAGCCAGGTGGGTAATTTGCCTCCATAAATTTCACATAGGGCTCTCTCTTTTCCTTCTGCCAGTACCACCTACAAAAAACAGAACAAAACACGTCTGCTGATGTATTTTTAGACAAAGAAAAGAGAATTGAAATCATCAGCTCTTATTTAACACTGAGAGGTAGAGGCATTGGAGGGACATGACACTGACAATAAGACAAAATTGCTCCAGAAGAGTACTGATTATCAAAGATTTCCTCTTCTCTATCCTATTCATCCATGCTCTACATCTTCGAAGCACTCCACTTTGGAAAGGTCCCAGAATTTCATCTGAACCAATGAAAAAAGCAGCAACACTTTGAGAACGGAAAAATTACAGTCTTGGTCAATACCCAAATCTCAAAAGTAGAGAGCACGTACAGATAGTCTGTGTAAGCAGCTCAGGTGGCACAAGAAATGCTTTTTTCCTGGACTTGCATGACTCACCTCCTCAAGTCTCACACCTCAGCCATCAGGAATCTCTGCTCCCCACATTGCAATCCCTGCCACCCACAAACATGGGGACCATCAGCTTCACCTCTCTGACAGTCCCGAGTCATCTACACAACTGCAGCTGAGTGACCCAATGTCCACAGCCCCGGGGCCAGAGACAGCTGTGACCAGGTCACTGCAGCCTCTGCACACGGGAGGCTCTGAAGCAAAGGCGCCCTGCTAGAAGAGGCACATCCTCCAACAAAAACCGGCCCCTGCAAGAACGCCACACACACTTACAAATTCACCTCTGGCACCTCTCTATGAATGAAACCAAGCAGTAAAAATCCTCTTGTCAAATTTAGACATATATCAAAATAGATTGTAAGTGAAGGAATAAAACAGGAATAAAACAGGCCAGAATTCTAATGTTTGAAATGAGTTTCTCTCTCCTGTCCAGAGCTGGACTCTGACCTCAGCTCTCTAGGACCATAGTGTGAATATTGTTGTAACCTTCCCAAAACCACTTCAGCATAAACTATCACAATCTCTGGCAGCCAACAGGGAAAAAAAAAACCTAGAAGAAAGAGGCGGAGACAGCTTCCCTCATTGAAAGAACCAGGGGCAGAGGAAGCAGCAATAACAAAGCAAAACAAACAAATTTTAAAAAATAAAAACAAATAAAAACTCCCCTCTTATTTCAAAGTATGTAATTCCTTAAATTAAAAAGTAACAACCTTGATTCTGTCTCTTTGTCACATGGTTTGCTAACATGAACACTTCCATGCTGACATGATTAGATTCTAGAAACATCCTTATCAAGGCTGTGCAGCTCTGAGGGAAGGAGGACAGGATGGGTGATAATCTGGCTTCCATTTGAAGCTGCTAACACAGGACCTCAGTCATGCGATTGCACATGCTGTCAAAGGCCCTGAAGCAGCTCTATACCCACATCTGCCTAAAGATGAGAGACTACAGGAATATAAAAAACAGAGTTTTGGGGTCAGAAACCAAATGCTCGATCCTGAATCTGTGCACCACTATCAGAGTTCAGCACTCTGAGTGAGGCTTGAACCCAAACCTAGTTCTGTCCCACCCCTCCAAAAGTAAATTATTAGTAAATGTAGTCTGCATTAAAAACCTGCCAAAACCCTTGAAATGAATTCTGAAAAGAACAGGTGAAATATTGACAGAAAACATTGGTTTGATTAGATACATGTTGGCTTGTTTTGCAAATATTGTAATTAAGGTTCACCACAGCTCTGCCACAAAGCTGCCCTTATCTTCATATTGTAAATAATAATGTGTCTCTCTTGAAGTCTCACAGGAAGTACTTGGTAGAGCATGGAAACATGACAGCAAAAACATGCTTAAAGCCAAAGGGCCTGAACCAGCGAACACTCACAAAACAAAGGTTTCATTGAGCCTCTGAACTAAAATTATTTGAAGGATCAGAGCTTTAGGTTCTCTTAAGTGCAAAGCACTCTTGAATAATAGAAATAATGGTAATAAAAGAGAAGAAAACGATCAGCAGCACAACACGTGCACAAGAACACAGCGAACTGCTTGCCAAGTAAGGGCAGCGATGGGCTCCTGTGCTCCCCACAGTGCTCCAGCAGCTGTACAAGGCTGGTCCAGAGGCTGGGAGATCCCAAACGCCTGTTCCCACAAGGGAGAACCCCTTCACCCACCCTTTCATGGTGGTCCTGGAGGGGTCTCTTTCGGTCACTCCACCAACCATCTCTCTCACCAACACTGTTGTGCTGCAAAGCACTTCTCTCAGCCTACCAGCTCTCTGCTTAATTTAGTCACTTCAGCCTAGGTATTCAGGAGTTTTAGGGCTGGGCAAACAGGTGCTCAGACACACCAGAGGCACTTTAAACTCCACTTCCTCCCAAACAGCGCCATGGAGTCCGTGGCCTCGGGTGGACACAGAGCTCTTCCCACACACCTGAGCTCCATGGTCAGCCTGCAGAGGGGCTCCAACCCACACCACCGCTGTGCGGGGGGACACCGCACCATCCCCGCCTGCCCTGAGCGCTGCTTTCCAAGCAGAGCCCTCGGGCCGCTGGCACGGCCCGTCCGCCGCAGCCGTTCCGGTGCGACCAGAACGCCCTGGCTGCAGCTCACCAGAACCACT